>JZKD02S0113839.1:0-24415 GCA_000966675.3 Picea glauca | reverse complement strand
TTTTGTAGAAGAGGGCATGAGTCAAGAGTACCGGAAACGAAGGAGGAATAAAGGTTAAAAAACCCCACAGGCAAACCCGGAAGCATCAACTGGAGAAATTCAAATGCAAGGGTAAAAGAGGCTCTAATTGAAAACCAATTAAGTTTTCCACCAGCTTTCGCATCAGTCGAGTCTGAAGGAAGAACATAGATTATGCTTTCACCCAGTAAGTCACCATTTGTTGAGCAGTCGACACACCCTAAAAAGTCCATGTCAAATTTTACTTTTTGGGTACCACTTGATCTTTTGCACAGTCTAAATTTGACTTCAGTATGAAAATGTTGCCCTTACTTATCTTTTTGTTTCTCTTTCAAGTCTCTCAAAGTTTGCTTGAACATGCGGAAACCCATAACTTAAAATACTAACATTTAATGAAAGAATCGTCAATCAAAACTTTTCCCCCGACACGCTCAAAGATTCGGCATCGGGAAGAATTAAAGATGAAAGACAATCACTTGAGAGAACCGAGGCCGCAGAGCGCCGATTTTCGGCATCGGCAAACGAAAGTTGCTCTTTCGCGACAAGCATCACGCAAGGATATTACCGACAACTAATTCCCTTCGGCATCGGTAAAGGGAGAAAAGAGTAAGCGTTGGACAAAGAAAGAAACGATATCATTGATCGCTGACTTCCGAAACATTTTAGGCATCGGGGGTTTTCGAGGACGATAATCCACAAAGAAACTACGTGATAAGTTTATCTTCGAAGGTCGATCCCCGATACGTTTTCGGCATCGGCAGTCCCAAGTTTAGCTTAGAATGCACGGCTTGAACAAAGTCCTGAGTCCGATGAATACCCGCGAGCTAAGTTTACAGTCTTCAGTGCCATGTATCCCGAGTCAGTGGCGCAACGTCAGCGTCGTACGATGAAATTGATCGACGTCGAAGGTTTTTCACAAAAGGATATCAATGAAAATTCAAAGTAACTCGGAGCACCACTAAGTATAAAATCAGGGCTAACTTACAAAGAAATTTTTGGACAAAGAACACAATAGATACACACGCAAAGAGAAGAAACGATGCATTCAACCACTACAACCAAAATCCTTTCATCAAAGTTTCAAGACTTTATATTAGATTTCCATTGAGTTCAGGTTACATTCAGGAGACATTGTCTACACCTTTTGGACCAACCAACCCAGTTTACGTTAAGAACATGAAAACTTTCACAAAAAAGGAAAATTGTCAAAATTGTGTGTCACGTCTGAGAATACAAAATATAGATCGCCAATCATGTCTCTTCTGCGTGCAGACTTTCTCCCCGGCTGGTTCGTGCACGCTGAGATGTTTTCATTTTCTGTTCTTCAGAATCCCTTTGTGCATCGCGCAGCTGCACGATCGTATCTTGCGCTTCCCTAAGTTTTCTCTTGAGCCAGGTTACGTTCCCTTCACGACCTTGTGGTGCTAACACCTCAAGGGTCTTTGCCGTCAATTGTCATCTTAATGATCGATTTTCATGGTAGACTTCAGCAATGGCGAATTGCGTCTGCTGCAGCTGCTGAGTCGGCTCTCGAACATTGGAACCCGAGGCATCTGTCCCCTTCGTTCTACTCCTGCTTCCCTGACTTGCGGTTTCTACAAGCTCTAGCCGGATAACACGCATATGTAATTCCTCGATGGTTGATCTTGTGCACGACTCAATAGGGTTTTGGTTTTCCCCAACTTCCTTACTATGCCCGGGCCTTCCTCTCCTCTAGGGTATTTGTTGTTTAGGAAGCGTGGCTTCCAACCCTCATCCTTCTGGCGCAACTTCTCCCACTTCGGCCTCCGCATGGGGCGATACCATTGTTTCCGTGCAAGGGTAGGAACCTCCATTTGAAGCCTCAGGAATACCCACTGCAAATAAGAACGAGTCTCGGGCATTTTGGGACTCATGCCTAGTGCTTTGGCTGCCTCGCAGGCCTCGTCTTGCGTTTTGAGGAGTTTCCATGGTGTGACAGCGTATCTACCTTATGTGTGGGGGACTTGACAAGGGCCCAAAGCGAAGAATTTGATCAGACCGGGCTTGCGAGATGAATTACCAGCAGTGCATAAGCTCGACTGGTAGGTAGAACACATGCAAAACATCCAGAATTTATAACAGAGCATGCAGTGAGTCGAAACGTGCCAGGGAACACTGAATTCCTAGTGACGAGATGTTTTGAANAAGACTATTATTGAACAATATTACTGCCAGTCGAACATGTCTATATCAATAAACCTTTGACCTTTTTCTCTTGACTTGCTCATTAAATATATGACATTGGGCACCACTGTCATGAGGTTGTGAACCAGAACCATACAACCATGGAAAATTTGTTTCCCATGCCTTCTCAAATGCTCATCTACACTAGTTACAAGAACATCCTCTGGATTTATTACTTCAGGCAAATGGAATTATCATTTTTGTACCATTTTCATATTGAGGTATTGTTGCTAATAACCCACAAACTCATTGGCAATTTCTAGACATTTCTTTCTTGTGAGCATTTACCTTATACCCACAACTGCTTTCAATGGTGAACTCTATCCCGAGGACTATCAGCATCTGCGAGCACTTAGACATTTTAATGGGCATTTTGACGCATATTTGGATGTGATTCTTTCTAGTAGACACTCTTGTGTTCAATGTGTATCGTTTTTTATCATAAGCAACATCTTCACCTTTAGATGTTACAGTGGCGTTCGTCTCAACGCCAGTAAGTATCTTCAGCAATCCAAAACAATGGGCTGACACACCCCCAATCATGCAAAACTGTTCGTTTCTTCACAGATCATCGATACCAACCCTGCTCCATCATATCTCCAACACACCAATTGTAATGCCAATTGTATTTATATGATAGCCTTTCCAATCTTTTAAACCTGCATCCATATTCATACCAGATGAGGTGATGCTTGCTCGGGGAACTTTCTCTTGATCCAAGAGCCCAATGCAACACTTGATGAAGATGATCCATGAGATTAATTGGAGTAGATCCTTAGAATGATGGACTTGAATGGATACAGTAAATAGAATGTCGTCCATGGCAAATCGTTTTGAAACCCGTCAAAATATCCTTTGTATTGATTCATCAACTGGGCAGATAGAACAGAATGGAACTTGGAGTGCGAAACCCCGACTTTGGGCCTTCAGAGGAAAAGAGGAGTGGCGAATCAAATTCACCTGGTGGTCAAAAATCCCGAAGAGCAACCACGAGCGAGTGGGAAAATGACCAAACATGATTAATTGTCTTACACCTTGCAGGATCCGAAGTATCAACCTACCGTCAATCTTGATGGTATTGAGAAAACTGGACGTTGGCTCAGGCAACTGGGTGTTATTTCGAGGAATGGTTCCTGAACAGTGAAGTTGGTGAAGTTTGCATATCCACCAAATCTGGTGCTCACCACCAAAACTCGGATCACCATGAATACATCGATGCGCTGGGCATAATAGTCGATCCACAGGCTCCTCCTATGGTTCGCATAGCTTTTTTTTTTGTTCTAATCTTAACTGGTGCAGGAAATCTTGATTCACCTTTGATATAATCGGTCGAATTGTGTTTAAGTCCCAGATTGAGGGCTGAGGTACTTCCACGAGCTGGCAACTAGCGAAACCTGTGGATCATAATGATCCTGTGAAAGTGGAAATACTTGGCGTGTGATCGTTGATAAAGAATGTCTCCATATTTTTACCCTGACACTTGTATGCTCGTCGTAAACTCAGCGACAATGGGCGATGTCTCAGCACCTAGAAGATCAGTCTCGGATGCTTGACAATACATATTTTATTATTTATGCAGAGGAAAAATCCCACATGTACAACCCCACCATTTATCGTGCGCTTTATATGACCATTTGTTTAGATTTTGTTCCGACGCGTAGTGATGGCTTTGGTCCTCCCATGGATTCTCTCCTTGGAGTCTTGTGTGAGTTGTCTTGTGACTTGGCATGTGTGTGGATTTTGGTGCATAGTTTGGAGATTGGATGTGAAGGGTAGTTGACCCAATAAATTTTTATCAAAATAAAATTGGTGCAAAGGTTTGGCTAAATAAACGATTTTTCTCTTTTTTACCAAACTTTAAAATATTAATTTAAAATTATATAAAATAATATAAAAAAAAAAAATTGTAGTTTGGTTTTATAATCTAACACTTTTAGATTTTTTTCGACAATCAAGGAATTGCAAACTAAAACCAATAGGGGACCTTGGAAAACTTTAAAGCTTTGAGATTTTGGCCAATTGTGACGCAAGGCTTTGAGATTTTGACGGTAGAGAAGCTCGGCAAAAATGGCGACGGGTTTAGAGGTTTTACTGCAGTGAAAAAGCTTACACCAGATATCGCAAGGATTTAAAGATTCACAAGCGACTTGAAAGCTTACACCAGGCAACAAGGATTTAAAGCTAGCGCAAACAATTTTTTTTTGGCAAGGAACACAAAGTTCAGAAATTTCGATATTTGTTCCAACAGCTAGCATGGGACCCTGGGATTACAGGGCTAGGCATTTCATTGACTGATGGAGGTGAGTGGATCTTTGCCGGGGGAAGTCGCTTTGACTTTCCAGTGAGCTTCAGTATTGGGGAGAGCACATCACTTGTTGGTGATTCATTGAGGTCATATAGTACCTCACTATGGCAACAACTTGTTCAGTTGGTGGAGGATGTGTTGGGGTTGGTATAGTCTTGGAGGACAGACTCATTTTGGGTTGAGACTGTGTGTTATTTGCAAGAGACTCATGGTATTGATATGTTATAAGACTACATTTTACGAGGCATTGCAGTTCACATTCTGATATGGGATCCAGGGATTGGAGTGTTTGGTAGTTCTGTGTTTGATGGAGTTGAGTTTCGAGTAGAGTGGTTGCTCAGGGAGTTGAATGAGATTCTTTGGCCCTTGATCATTCTACTCATCAGGAGCATGTGGGTGTCATGCGTGCTGAGCACTTGGACAAGCCACATCTTAAGGGGAGTCTACCTTGTGTCACATAGGTGGATATGGGACCCTAGTATCATATGTAGTTGGATTCGGTTATTGATTGAGGACAAGAAATATTCCGGCAGTAAGGACTGTAATGTCCCCATTTTGGGAAATTATAACATTAAAGAATGTTATGCCTACCAGAAAAGCCAGATAGGGGTGACAGAGAGTTCGTGAGATATTGAGGGGTTTTATTGGGGCCGACTTGCATCGTTCATCATCAGGATCCATTCCGCATAGCTTGGCTTTGGTTCCATTGCATTCTGACGATTTCTGTAATTTTTGGATTCTACAGGGTGAGTTTTTTGGATTCTACAGAAGTTACCTTGAGTTGCCAGACTGCTTTTTGCCGATCTATTTGTGCATGCACACACCAACACCTGTTCTTCTGGTCACAGGTATTTCTTCTCTGTTATTTTGTATTCCAGTGACGATCCATGATATCTAACTGAGGATTATCATATCTGCTTGCAGTCTTTATTGTATTTCCTGATTTTTCCAGCATTATATATATCAGTGAGTTGTGTTGTCCTTATTTTGCATGTATTGTTTTATACTGCTAAACACATAATAAACTGGAACACACATGTAAAAAAAAATGAGCATCTTCACAAAGTTACTCAAACGCAGTCAGAAACCCCCATAGTTTCAGATTCAGTAGCCAAACCGTAGTTCAGCAGTAGATATCCAAATCAGCTGGATCAGGGATATTTCACACCAAGTTGGGTATCAAATACTCCGAGGGACATCTGGTTCTAAAATACCATGGGGGTCTACATAGGTACATCCAAATAGAAGTGGAGTTTCTGGACATCTCGTCATTAGGAGTTGCTTATCGATATGTTGTCAAAATCGAGCAAAAATTTAAGTATCGGAACAAGCGGGAGTTCGAGTCTGCAAATACGCAACAACCAAACTATGGTAAAGGAGCTCTTAACTCAATGAACAGTCAAGATCAAGACAACCAGTCCAAGCCGCAAGAAAAGAAGGGTAATGGGAAGACAAAGAAGGACACTGGAAAGTGGTGTGACTTCCACAAAATCCCTTGGCACAACACCGATGAATGTCGTTCGAAATAGTCATTAGTGGTTGAGCTCAAAGAAAAAGAGTCGAACCGAGACTCAAACTCTAATTCATAAAACAATAAAAGGAAATAGAAAATCGATGCAGAACCCACTGCTACCATCGTGACCATAACAATCCAACTAGAAGAACTAGAGGATCCCGAGTAGGGGGAGCGCCTCTTCCACTCACAAATGTGGGTGAAGGGGACCCCATTGCATTTCATTGTTGATATTGGAAGCCAAAAGAACCTAATCATAAGAGAGGTAATCAAGCAGTTGGATGCCAGCAACACCACACCTATATCCATATAACATAGGGTGGCTTCGCTAGGGACGAGATATTCGCGTCATCCAATAGTGTCACTTGTCCTACGACATCTGAGGTATTGTGTGATGTTGCCCTAGTGGAAGTTTGTGATTTACTTTTAGGCTAGTCAGTTGGGTTGTTATATTCTTTGCAGTCAAATTCTAGTCGAGGTGAATCGACTAATGGTCGAAGTCGAGGTGGATCGACAACAAGTCGAAGTCGAGGTAGGTCGAAAATAAGTCAAAGGTCGAGGGAGTCGACTGGGTAAAGTTGAAGTTGAAGACATTGATGGCAATTCAATCGAAGAGAGGTCGAAGTGAGGGTGTGAGATGACCGACAAGAGATCGAATGAAGGTCGACTGATAGTCGATTGGTAAACCCGACTTGGAGTCAACTGTAACAGAATCGCGGGATTTACGGGATTTGTAGCCAATGATATACATGGATCTATAACCATTTTTGGGTGCCAATCTTTAGGGTTTTTCCTATTGTAAATCCTATAAAGAGGCGTGTTGTAAGATCGTAAAGTCTAATGCAAAATATGTTATTACATGTGTAAATCGTAGGTTGTTGGCCATACATATGTAAGCTGAATTGGCTACAGGGTTGTCCTTGCCTGTGCAAGAGGGTATGGTATCGATTGTGTCTTAGGTGTGGACCAAGGTTAGACATGTAACCTTTTATACTAGATTAAGGGTTAGACATGTAACCTTTTATTAATGTTGGTTTTCCCGGTTAAGGGTTTTCAGGGTAAAATCTCGGTGTATTGTGTGATTGCTTGTGTCATTTGCGTTCTTGATTAAATTCTTCTTCTCTTCTGCTAGGATTAGTGTGGAAGTGTATTTCATTCCCTGACATGTGGTATCAGAGCTTAGGTCTACCCCGACAAGTGAGTTATTAGAGCGGTGTTATGCTTTGGAGAGTATATCATATCTTGATTTGCAAATCTTGAATCTCAAAACTAAACCCTAGGTACAATAAGAGTTGAAAGTCATAAATTGTTTTAAAGATCACAGTAAAGAATGGCGAGCAGTTCCAGAATAGAGATAGAAAGATTCAATGGCCAGAATTTTGAGCTTTAGAAGCTTAAAATGGAAGATATTCTTATAGATCGAGAACAATGGACAACAATTTGTCCACATACCCAACCGATAGGCATGTCAACGGAAGAATGGGAGAAACTAGAAAGAAGAGCAAGCAGTACGATTCGACTTTGTCTTGTAGATTCAGTACTACTGAATGTCTCGAGTGAATATTCAGCTAATAAATTGTGGGACAAGCTGGGAAGCTTATACCAGTCGAAATATCTGGTAAATAAGTTGCTTCTAAGAAATAAATTTTATCTTATGAGGATGAGTGAAGGCAGTTTGGTGACTGATCATTTAAATGCGTTTAATACCGTGTTAATCTAGTTATCATATGTCGATATAAAGATCACTGATGATGAGAAGTGTATCAACCTATTATGTTCTTTGCTAGAATCCTAGGATAACTTAGTCGTGGCTATTGGGAGTAATACAACCAAACTAGCGCTATAGGATGTGGTTGCTTCTTTATTGTTGGAATAAATGAGAAGAGAGAACATGGAAGGATCGACCAAAGATCCTCTAGTAGCGAGAGGTCGACCGATAGACATAGATAAAGGCAAATTCTCCAGTAGAAAG
Source organism: Picea glauca (assembly GCA_000966675.3). Taxonomy (NCBI): domain Eukaryota; kingdom Viridiplantae; phylum Streptophyta; class Pinopsida; order Pinales; family Pinaceae; genus Picea; species Picea glauca. The sequence continues at coordinate 16,402 of JZKD02S0113839.1, read as the reverse complement.
TTTAAGTCAAAGGGTAGATCTAAATCCCCGGTTTAGTCGATGCGAAGATGTTGGAAATGCGGTAAAGTTGGGCATTATAAAAAGGACTGTAAGTCAAAGGAAACATAATTCAGTGTTCGATCCGACAAGAAACAGTCGACTAAGAGAAAGATGACCTCAAACAAGGGAGGTGATGTGTACCTAATGTCGACCAGTATACAGTTGGATGAAGATGTTTGGTTGATCGACTTAGGAACATCCTATCATATGACACCACATAAAAAATGGTTCTATGAATATGAACGATTTGATGGGGGTGATGTATTCTTGGGGAATGACTCGACAACCAGGATTGTCGGATGAGGAAGAGTCTAACTCACATTGCAGGATGGGAGGAAAAGGACCCTTCCAGATGTGCTACACATTCCAGGTTTAGCAAGAAACCTGATATATGTTAGCAAGACAAGTGATGCAGGTGTGCATACTCCGTTTCAGAAGGATTCGTGCAAGATGGTCATAAGTGCGATGGTCTTAATGAAGGGAGTTTGGATTGGTACCCTGTACAAGTTGTTAGGGAATGTCAACTCGATTGGATGCAACAACATTGTTGATCCTGAAATCGACTTTATTGCGACTCAACTCGACTCGATGTCGACACAACTCGACTCGAATTGAGCTAAGTTGGTTCAAATCAACTTGACAAGACATGATGAAATTGAACCGACCAGGCTATGGCACGAGAGGATGGGACACATTGGAGAAAAAGGACTTCAAGCTATGCAAAGAAAAGGTATGGTCTAAGGTTTTCCTGAATGTGGTTTCAAAGTCAACTTTTGTGATCATTGTGTATATGGGAAATAAAGTCAGGTGAGGTTCCCATCTGGAGCGATAAGGGAAAATGGGATTCTAGAACTGGTGCATAGTGATGTGTTTGGCCCGGTTACATTGCCTTCACTTGGTGGATCCTTGTATTATATATCCTTCATAGATGATGTTTCCAGGAAGACATGGATATATTTTATGAGGAAGAAATCAAAGGTTTTCAAGAGATTTAAGGAGTTTAAAKCTCTTGTGGAAAACCAGATAGAGAAGAGGATTAAAGTGTTGAGAACTGACCATGGTGGTGAATTCTRTGGAAAGGAATTTGATCAGTTTTGTAAGTAGTGTGGCATAACATGCCAAAATACCACACCATATACCCCACAAGAAAATGGAGYTAACGAGAGAATGAACARAATGTTRATGGATAMGGCAAGGATCATGCTCAATGGTSTTGGGCTCGCWCAAGAATTTTGGGCGAAGGCAGTCGAGACTGCAATATATTTGATGAATATGTCTCCTTCATCGGTGTTAGTTGACACTACTCCAAATGAGGTATGGTCTGGTAAGAATTCGTCGGTGGCACATCTCAAAATATTTGGTTGTGATGCATTTGTGCATGTTCCTAAGAAAAAGAGGAGCAAGCTGGATAAGAAGGCAGTGAAATATATTTTCACCAGATACAAAGAAGGGATGAAAGGATATAATCTCTGGGATCTTGCATCAAGGAGAACAGTGTATAGTCGAGATTTGGTCTTCAGAGAAGTCAGAGGTAAGTCTGAGCATGAGGAAGTTGTTCAAACCAAGAATAATTCTGATACAGTGTTGTTTGAACTGATGAACGAAGAAGATGATTGAGATGAGTCGACTGAATCTAAGGAAGAGGTGGAACAATTAACTCTCGTGATAAGGAGGTTAGAAAGAGCAAGAAAACCATTCAAAAGGTATAGTCTACATGACTTTCGTTCTGCATTCGTGTTAACTACCATCGAGGATCAGCCCAAGTTGGTCGATGAAGCAATCGACTCCATAGAGGGTAAACTTTGGAAGGATGCCATGGTCGTAGAGATTGAATCCTTATACAAGAATGAGACATGGGATTTAGTCAAGTTACCTAGTGGAAGAAAGCTCTTCAGTAGCAGGTGGGTGTTCAAGAAGAAGGTGAATTCTCGAGGACAAGTCGAGAAGTTCAAAGCTCGACTGGTAGCGAAAGGATATTCCCAAGTCGAGGGAGTTGACTTCGGTGAGCTTTTTTCCCCTATTGAAAAACTAACTTCCAATATAGTATTAATGTATATGGCTACAACATTCTATCTCGAGATAGAACAAATGGATGTGAAGACAACGTTCCTACATGGGGACCTGGAAGAACAAATCTACATGAAACAACCTGAAGGATTTGTAGTAAATGGCAAGCAAGAGTTGGTGTGCAAACTCAAAAGATCCATTTATGGTCTAAAGCAATTGTCAAGGATGTGGTACCAGAAGTTTGACACATACATCCTTAGTTTAGGATTTGTGAGAAGCAAAGCTCATCACTGCATATATTCCAAGGAAGAAGGTGGGCGTTTCATATATGTAGCTTTGTATGTCAATGACATGTTGCTGATTGGAAACAATGTGGATGCAATAAAGGAGGTGAAGAAGTAGTTATCCTCCAAGTTCGACATGAAGGATCTCAGTGCAACTAACTTCATTATGGGAGTGGAGATAAATAGAGATTGAGCCACTAGAAAGCTCTGGTTGAATCATACAAAGTCTATTGAAACAGTTCTGAAACGATTCAACATACAAGATTACAAACCGGTGAAGGTGCCAATTCCTGTGGGAGCAAGGTGTATTGTTGAACAGTGTCCAAAGACACATGAAGAAATAAAGGACAAGGAACATGTTCCCTATGCAAGTGTGGTTGGTAGTCTGATGTATGTGATGCTTTAGACTCGACCAAACATTACCCATACAGTGGGAGTGTTGAGAAGGTACAAGTTGACACTTGGAAAGAAGAACTAGACAACTATCAAGAAAGTATTCAGACATTTACATGGCACGAAGGACTATGCTATATGCTACCAAGGAAAACCTGGAGGTGACAGTGGTAAATTAGATCTACATGGCTTTGTTGACATCGAATGGATTGGAGATTTGGATCAATAAAGGTCGACCAACGGATATGTCTTCAAGATGTTCAGTGGAGCAATAAGTTGGATGAGTAAGTGACATGCAGTCGTAGAGTTGTCGACAACAGAAGATGAATACATGGCGACCAATCATGGAAGCAAAGAAGCGATATGGCTTCAAAGGTTGTGTTCATGAATTGGGTTTGAGGAGAGAGCTATGAAGGTAAGTTGCGACAGTCAAAGCGCAAAATTTCTGGAAAAGAACCATGTTTATCATTCAAAGACTAAGCACATTGATGTACAATACCATTTCATAAGAGACATATTGGAAAGTAACAAGGTGTTACTGGAGAAAGTAGACACGTTGGAAAACATAGCAGACTTGTTCACCAAGTTTGTGAGTGTTGTGAAGTTCTCTTAGTGCAAAGAGGCAATGGGCATTGCTGCCCTGGATCTGTGAATGAAAGTTTAGGAATCTCCTCTTTCAGTAAAGAAGACAAAAAGTGGGAGAATTTTAGGTTGTTATATTCTTTGTAGTGAAAGTCTAGTCGAGGTGAATCAATTGATGATCAAAGTCAAAGTGGATCGACAATAAGTTGAAGTCGAGGTAGATCGACAACAAGTCGAAGGTAGAGGGGGTCGACTGGGAAAATTCGAAGTCGAATATATCGATGACAATTCAAGTGACAAGAGGTTGAATTGTGGGCATGAGTTGACTGACTAGGGACCGAATGAAGGCCGACTGGTAAACCCGACTTGGAGTTGACTATAAAAGAATCTTGGGATTTGATAGGTCTGTAGCCAATGATATGCATGGATCTGTAACCATTTTTGGGCACCAATATTTAGGGTTTTTCCTATTGTAAAACCTATAAAGAGGCATGTTGTAAGGTTGTAAAGGCTAATGCAATATATGTTATTGCATGTGTAAATCATAGGTTGTTGGTCATGCATATGTAAATCGAATTGGCTATAGTGTTGTTCTTTCCTGTGAAAGAGGGTATGATGTCGATTGTGTCTTAGGTGTGGACCAAGTTTAGACATGTAACCTTTTATTCTAGATGAATAAGACAACAAGAGAGCAGAATGCTCAAAGGAATGTTGGTTTTCTCGGTTAAGGGTTTCCAGGGTAAAATCTCAGTGTACTGTGTCGTTGATTGTGTCATTTGCATTCTTGATTAAATTCTTCTTCTCTTCTGCTAGGATTAGTGTGGAAGTGTCTTTCATTTCCTGACACAGTCGTATATGTGGAAGTGTCATTTTGTTTATTCTCGACCCCGTAGCGTCATCATTACTCTGGGGGGTCAACTCTACAGGGTACCAAAGGTAGTTCCAACTATTGTCGTAGAGAAACAATCCAACTAGGTAATCTCTCATACCACAAAGTTTAGCCTCTTCACGATCCGGTCAGAAGTTCAATAAAAGGACACCACGACCATTACAACCTCGACCCAAGACCTTTCTATCCAACAAAAGTAGGTCAACAAGATATTAGAAGAGCATAAATATATTATCGATTCACCTATGGGGGTGCCTCCGCACTGCCTAGTCAACAAATCTATAACAAAGCCCATCATATCTCTATTGGTCAGAATCCTTTTCAGGTGTGCTTGGGGTTCCAACCATTATCCCCCATTGATATAGCTCCTCATGTAGCATCTTCACCAACAAGGTCCTTCCACACTCAGACCAAGGAATATCATGTAGCTAGATTGGTTGAATGGATCCAACCCTTCCAACAACAAGTTCATGACATCCTTAAACAAGCTAAGCATGACAACTTCTTCAACAAGGCAAGTGGCTCACTAAGGTTCAACTTCAGCAACAACTTCCCCATCTCCCATGAGAACTTGACGCAATGGGGGCCATTGATTCCTAAGCGGGGAGGAATGATCTAGGTGGATATCAATGGCCACCCACCTATTCCACTGTCTCAAAAGATAGTTTTCCATCTTGGAATTTTCTATGGTTTTTTGTGTCATGAACTTCCAGGGTCGTTTTGAGGCCCTAAATGATGTTTTTTTTGGCTCAACAACACCTAGAATGTACTAGAAGGTAGATGTTAGGGTGAGCGGAATGTGTACTCCTCGACTAGACCTTTCCGACAAGGTATCAAGCACCCCAAACAGAGATTGTATACAAAAGTTACGCCCTCATAAAGTTGATGTATCAACTACCCCCATTGGGGCCCACAAACCTTTTGGTGTTTCATCTCTAGGGGTTAGGGTTTTGGATGTTTAGGGTTTTATCATTTATGCTTTATGTTAAAAAGGCCTTTGGAGCCTCATTGTAAACATCTTATTCTTGTAAATGAGCGTAGTTGTCACATCTCTTCTCATAGATAAGCTGCCACCATTTTAGTGAGTTCATTTCACTATGTAATTTTACAGTTTCTCCAAATTTCATGCTTTAATAGAAATTAAGTGTTATTGTATCTCTATGTTTCTTGCAATATCTTTCTATGTTTCTTTATTATATCTCTACCTTCATTTCGTTCTCAACATAATCCAGATCGATTATAACCATGCAAACATATGATCTACTTCAATGAATCCACAATATGTATGACAATATAATGCACAAGGATTCCAATAAGTGAGTAAATGCTTTATAGACAACAAGTTAAGACCAACAACATATATCACCAATTATTCGATTAATAAGGGGGTTAGGAGCTAGTGTATGTGTGTGCCAATAAAATGTAAATCATAAACAATAATGACAACTTCATATTTTCATTTGTGTGGTTATCACTCTAACAAATGAAACTTCAAGAGGCTAATTGCACATGAACCACTTCAAGCTAGTTTATGGAAAAATGAGTGAAATCGGTTAGCAATAATTAATGGTGAAATGTGTGAGTGGAAATCAATTGTATTACAAGAAAAGGACAATCTCGAGGCTGTCCAACACTTCCAAATATGTTTTTATGATAAAATAATGCAAGGATTTAGATTTAGTGTGAAAAGCAATCCATCCAAGAGAGAGATTTTACACTTATGACCAATACATCTTGGATGATTTAACTAGGGCTAAAGATGTGGAACACAATAACAATGCAAGAGATGTTAGAGTCAATTTCACAAGAGATATAACAATGTAATAACCAAGAACTTGAAAAATGAAAGGTAAATCCCCCTAAGGTTATTCAACACCAACACTATAATTCTCCAAAATGATCTCTAAACAAATGTTGTTCAATTACAAGCAATGCAAAGATTAATTTCACCACTATAAATGTAAGATAGACATGTAGCAATGTTCTAGCAATGATATAGAAGCTAGGTGTGAGAGATAACAAACTTTCAAGCACCAAACCCTAACTTTAGAGTTTCTCCAAACTCGATTTCTACCGTTGTTATGTATTTTCCAGATTTGAGAAATCCTTGAAATCAACCAACAACAAGTTAGATGAAACCTTGAAGCATAATATTATAGGGTCTTTTTTTCCTTTTTCGGGTTAGAGTAAACAATTAAGTGCAAACCCTTGGTAAACAAGTCCAAGAAATAAAATAAATTGTTAACTTTGCACTAGATTAGGAAAGAAATCCAAATTTATGATTTTTCTTTGATTTTATCATTAGATTTCTTTCTAAACAAAACACAAATAAACAATTTTAGATTTTAGGATTTTATGGTTGGTTTTTGGGAGAACACAAGTGCCTTGTTCCCACTACGACTTATGGGGTCAAGAAGAATGCCCTTCTTAGAATTTGTCATTCTTATCTTAAAGGATTAGGGCTAAGAGATTAGAACCCTAGGGTAGAATAATCTCTTATCTAATCAAGATAAGGTATCAAGACCAAGGCCCTAGAAGAAGGGGTATCCAAAGGGAAACACCTTCACCAAAAATATCAACTATAGCTTGAATAAAATACTTAAAATCCTTGTCAAGGAACCAATGGAAAAACAAAGCAAGGAATTGAGCACTTACCAAACTAACAAAGGAAGAATGAAGGGATGAAACCCTTAAACATCTTCCCTCGAAGTGGTAGACTCACCTCTCAAATGCATCTAACTTGCAAGCTTGTAGGAGTCTTCAACTATCACAACCAATCTCTAATGCACCAAGAATTAACCAAGAAAGAGACAACTCAAATAATTGACACTAAAACCTCTAATAGGTAGATCTTCAACAAATTTGTATTCTCAAAAGAAGTAGCCAACAACAACAATGATTTGGAATTAAACGAGAGCCTTTATTTATAAATGAGGCTTCTATATCCTTCTCGTTCATTATTATTGTCTATCTCCTAAAATCTAGCCTAGGAGAATTACAAAAAGTGAGTTGTCATCCACAAAGTAAAGGAGATTAATTCAAACTACAAGTAAAATGTGCCACATGTACAATAAACCCTCAAAGAGAGGAGGACGTCCAACACAAGTGAGGTTGACTAAGGTGGAAAGACCTCAATGTCTCTCTCAAAGACAAGAAAGGAGCCTCAAATAATTGTAAAATTATCCTCCAAGGAAGAAACGTCATCAACCAAGCCAACGTCTAGCCTCAAATGTAGAGATGTCCACACGTATGAGGGGAAAATGCTCCAAAGAATGGGACAACTCCTATAATCATGCTCCAATGTCCACAAACCAAGGCTTCGAGGTAAGACCATATCCTCATATCATGCAAGTGACCTATTTAGATGATGGAATGACCCTCTCCAAGTGAAAAAAAAGCCACATGCACTCAAACGACTAGTAGGTATGTCTGCCAAAGGGGTCGACCCTCACATCAAGTGAAAAACAACTCAAAAAGTGATGAGAGAAAAAAGGACTCAAGGATCTTCAATGTGGAATGTCAAGAGGAGACCTATGCATGTTGAAATAACCCAAAGTGGCTTAGGCAATGTGACCAATGTATTGGGATACATATATTGCCTCACGATATGTGTAACTACCTTGGGAAATGTGAAACTGCATGAGCAACCACATAATAATCTCCAAGAGTCCATGGCCAAAGTGTGAAAAATACATAAAAGGGGATCCATGCTTGGGCATAAGATAAATGTCCTCGAATAGGTATGACAAACTTTACAACGTGAACAACACCTTCACATAGATAAAAGAGGCCTAGAGGTACTCTAAGTCATGTGTCCTAGTAGATCCATCCCAAGACCCTCACATACCTACCCGAGACATAAATGACCAACATAGTGACAACTCAATGCCACCAACGGGTAGTTGGCTAAGCTATAAGAACAAGGACTGTCTTGAAATGGGGACTAAGAAGACAGGCCATGACTAACCACCAAGGGTTTAGAGATACCATCTAGACAATACATAGATCATCTAGGCATGGTCCAATACAATACATGAGTACACAATGGTCACACTTTTGGATGATAATACAAAGCATCGTGGTGGCACAATTGATCATGGGACTCTGAGCTTGAATATNCAAGAATTTTGGGCGAAGGCAGTCGAGACTGCAATATATTTGATGAATATGTCTCCTTCATCGGTGTTAGTTGACACTACTCCAAATGAGGTATGGTCTGGTAAGAATTCGTCGGTGGCACATCTCAAAATATTTGGTTGTGATGCATTTGTGCATGTTCCTAAGAAAAAGAGGAGCAAGCTGGATAAGAAGGCAGTGAAATATATTTTCACCAGATACAAAGAAGGGATGAAAGGATATAATCTCTGGGATCTTGCATCAAGGAGAACAGTGTATAGTCGAGATTTGGTCTTCAGAGAAGTCAGAGGTAAGTCTGAGCATGAGGAAGTTGTTCAAACCAAGAATAATTCTGATACAGTGTTGTTTGAACTGATGAACGAAGAAGATGATTGAGATGAGTCGACTGAATCTAAGGAAGAGGTGGAACAATTAACTCTCGTGATAAGGAGGTTAGAAAGAGCAAGAAAACCATTCAAAAGGTATAGTCTACATGACTTTCGTTCTGCATTCGTGTTAACTACCATCGAGGATCAGCCCAAGTTGGTCGATGAAGCAATCGACTCCATAGAGGGTAAACTTTGGAAGGATGCCATGGTCGTAGAGATTGAATCCTTATACAAGAATGAGACATGGGATTTAGTCAAGTTACCTAGTGGAAGAAAGCTCTTCAGTAGCAGGTGGGTGTTCAAGAAGAAGGTGAATTCTCGAGGACAAGTCGAGAAGTTCAAAGCTCGACTGGTAGCGAAAGGATATTCCCAAGTCGAGGGAGTTGACTTCGGTGAGCTTTTTTCCCCTATTGAAAAACTAACTTCCAATATAGTATTAATGTATATGGCTACAACATTCTATCTCGAGATAGAACAAATGGATGTGAAGACAACGTTCCTACATGGGGACCTGGAAGAACAAATCTACATGAAACAACCTGAAGGATTTGTAGTAAATGGCAAGCAAGAGTTGGTGTGCAAACTCAAAAGATCCATTTATGGTCTAAAGCAATTGTCAAGGATGTGGTACCAGAAGTTTGACACATACATCCTTAGTTTAGGATTTGTGAGAAGCAAAGCTCATCACTGCATATATTCCAAGGAAGAAGGTGGGTGTTTCATATATGTGGCTTTGTATGTCAATGACATGTTGCTGATTGGAAACAACATGGATGCAATAAAGGAGGTGAAGAAGTAGTTATCCTCCAAGTTCGACATGAAGGATCTCAGTGAAACTAACTTCATTATGGGAGTGGAGATAAATAGAGATTGAGCCACTAGAAAGCTCTGGTTGAATCAGACGAAGTCTATTGAAACAGTTCTGAAACGATTCAACATGCAGGATTACAAACCGGTGAAGGTGTCAATTCCTGTGGGAGCAAGGTGTATTGTTGAACAGTGTCCAAAGACACATGAAGAAATAAAGGACAAGGAACATGTTCCCTATGAAAGTGTGGTTGGTAGTCTGATGTATGTGATGCTTTAGACTCGACCAAACATTACCCATACAGTGGGAATGTTGAGCAGGTACAATTTGACACTTGGAAAGAAGAACTAGACAATTGTCAAGAAAGTATTCAGACATTTACATGGCACGAAGGACTATGCTATATGCTACCAAGGAAAACCTGGAGGGGACAGTGGTAAATTAGATCTACATGGCTTTGTTGACATCGAATGGATTGGAGTTTTGGATCAATAAAGGTCAACCAACGGATATGTCTTCAAGATGTTCAATGGAGCAATAAGTTGGATGAGTAAGCGACATGCAGTCGTAGAGTTGTCGACAACAGAAGATGAATACATGGCGACCAATCATGGAAGCAAAGAAGCGATATGGCTTCAAAGGTTGTGTTCATGAATTGGGTTTGAGGAGAGAGCTATGAAGGTAAGTTGCGACAGTCAAAGCGCAAAATTTCTGGAAAAGAACCATGTTTATCATTCAAAGACTAAGCACATTGATGTACAATACCATTTCATAAGAGACATATTGGAAAGTAACAAGGTGTTACTGGAGAAAGTAGACATGTTGGAAAACATAGCAGACTCATTCACCAAGTTTGTGAGTGTTGTGAATTTCTCTTAGTGCAAAGAGGCAATGGGCATTGTTGCCCTGGATCTGTGAATGAAAGTTTAGGAATCTCCTCTTTCAGTAAAGAAGACAAAAAGTGGGAGAATTTTGGGTTGTTATATTCTTTGTAGTGAAAGTCTAGTCGAGGTGAATCAATTGATGATCAAAGTCAAGGTGGATCGACAATAAGTTGAAGTCAAGGTAGATCGAAAACAAGTTGAAGGTAGAGGGGGTCGACTGGGAAAATTTGAAGTCGAATATATCGATGACAATTCAAGTGACAAGAGGTTGAATTGTGGGCATGAGTCGACCGACTAGGGACCGAATGAAGGCCGACTGGTAAACCCGACTTGGAGTTGACTATAAAAGAATCTTGGGATTTGCGAGGTCTGTAGCCAATGATATGCATGGATCTGTAACCATTTTTGGGCGCCAATATTTATGGTTTTTCCTATTGTAAAACTTATAAAGAGGCATGTTGTAAGGCTGTAAAGGCTAATGAAATATATGTTATTGCATGTGTAAATCATAGGTTGTTGGTCATGCATATGTAAATCGAATTGGCTACAATGTTGTTCTTTCATGTGAAAGAGGGTATGATGTCGATTGTGTCTTAGGTGTGGACCAAGTTTAGATATGTAACCTTTTATTCTAGATGAATAAGACAACAAGAGAGCAGAATGCTCAAAGGAATGTTGGTTTTCTCGGTTAGGGTTTCCAGGGTAAAATCTCGGTGTACTGTGTTGTTGATTGTGTCATTTGCATTCTTGATTAAATTCTTCTTCTCTTCTACTAGGATTAGTGTGGAAGTGTCTTTCATTTCCTGACACAGTCGTATATGTGGAAGTGTCATTTTGTTTATTCTCGACCCCGTAGCATCATCGTTACTCTTGGGGGTCATCTCTACAGGGTACCAAAGGTAGTTCCAACTATAGTCATAGAGAAACAATCCAACTAAGTAATCTCTCATACCACAAAGTTTAGCCTCTTCACGATCCGGTCAAAATTTCAATAAAAGGACACCGCGACCATTACAACCTCGACCCAAGACCTTTCTATCCAACAAAAGTAGGTCAACAAGATATTAGAAGAGCATAAATATATTATCTATTCACCTATGGGGGTGCCTCCGCACTGCCTAGTCAACAAATCTATAACAAAGCCCATCATATCTCTATTGGTCAGAATCCTTTTTAGGTGTGCTTGGGGTTCCAACCATTATCCCCCATTGATATAGCTCCTCATGTTGCATCTTCACCAACAAGGTCCTTCCACACTCATACCAAGGAATATCATGTAGCTAGATTGGTTGAATGGACCCAACCCTTCCAACAACAAGTTCATGACATCCTTAAACAAGCTAAGCATGACAACTTCTTCAACAAGGCAAGTGGCTCACTAAGGTTCAACTTTAGCAACAACTTCCCCATCTCCCACGAGAACTTGACGCAATGGGGACCATTGCTTCCTAAGTGGGGAGGAATGATCTAGGTGGATATCAATGGCCACCCACCTATTCCACTGTCTCAAAAGATAGTTTTCCATCTTAGAATTTTCTATGGTTTTTTGTGTCATGAACTTCCAGGGTCGTTTTGAGGCCCTAAATGATGTTTTTTTTGGCTCAACAACACCTAGAATGTACTAGAAGGTAGATGTTAGGGTGAACGGAATGTGTACTCCTCGACTAGACCTTTCCGACAAGGTATCAAGCACCCCAAACAGAGATTGTATACAAAATTTACGCCCTCATAAAGTTGATGTATCAACTACCCCCATTGGGGCCCACAAACCTTTTGGTGTTTCATCTCTAGGGGTTAGGGTTTTGGATGTTTAGGGTTTTATCATTTATGCTTTATGTTAAAAAGGCCTTTGGAGCCTCATTGTAAACATCTTATTCTTGTAAATGAGCGTAGTTGTCACATCTCTTCTCATAGATAAGCTGCCACCATTTTAGTGAGTTCATTTCACTATGTAATTTTACAGTTTCTCCAAATTTCATGCTTTAATAGAAATTAAGTGTTATTGTATCTCTATGTTTCTTGCAATATCTTTCTATGTTTCTTTATTATATCTCTACCTTCATTTCGTTCTCAACATAATCCAGATCGATTATAACCATGCAAACATATGATCTACTTCAATGAATCCACAATATGTATGACAATATAATGCACAAGGATTCCAATAAGTGAGTAAATGCTTTATAGACAACAAGTTAAGACCAACAACATATATCACCAATTATTCGATTAATAAGGGGGTTAGGAGCTAGTGTATGTGTGTGCCAATAAAATGTAAATCATAAACAATAATGACAACTTCATATTTTCATTTGTGTGGTTATCACTCTAACAAATGAAACTTCAAGAGGCTAATTGCACATGAACCACTTCAAGCTAGTTTATGGAAAAATGAGTGAAATCGGTTAGCAATAATTAATGGTGAAATGTGTGAGTGGAAATCAATTGTATTACAAGAAAAGGACAATCTCGAGGCTGTCCAACACTTCCAAATATGTTTTTATGATAAAATAATGCAAGGATTTAGATTTAGTGTGAAAAGCAATCCATCCAAGAGAGAGATTTTACACTTATGACCAATACATCTTGGATGATTTAACTAGGGCTAAAGATGTGGAACACAATAACAATGCAAGAGATGTTAGAGTCAATTTCACAAGAGATATAACAATGTAATAACCAAGAACTTGAAAAATGAAAGGTAAATCCCCCTAAGGTTATTCAACACCAACACTATAATTCTCCAAAATGATCTCTAAACAAATGTTGTTCAATTACAAGCAATGCAAAGATTAATTTCACCACTATAAATGTAAGATAGACATGTAGCAATGTTCTAGCAATGATATAGAAGCTAGGTGTGAGAGATAACAAACTTTCAAGCACCAAACCCTAACTTTAGAGTTTCTCCAAACTCGATTTCTACCGTTGTTATGTATTTTCCAGATTTGAGAAATCCTTGAAATCAACCAACAACAAGTTAGATGAAACCTTGAAGCATAATATTATAGGGTCTTTTTTTCCTTTTTCGGGTTAGAGTAAACAATTAAGTGCAAACCCTTGGTAAACAAGTCCAAGAAATAAAATAAATTGTTAACTTTGCACTAGATTAGGAAAGAAATCCAAATTTATGATTTTTCTTTGATTTTATCATTAGATTTCTTTCTAAACAAAACACAAATAAACAATTTTAGATTTTAGGATTTTATGGTTGGTTTTTGGGAGAACACAAGTGCCTTGTTCCCACTACGACTTATGGGGTCAAGAAGAATGCCCTTCTTAGAATTTGTCATTCTTATCTTAAAGGATTAGGGCTAAGAGATTAGAACCCTAGGGTAGAATAATCTCTTATCTAATCAAGATAAGGTATCAAGACCAAGGCCCTAGAAGAAGGGGTATCCAAAGGGAAACACCTTCACCAAAAATATCAACTATAGCTTGAATAAAATACTTAAAATCCTTGTCAAGGAACCAATGGAAAAACAAAGCAAGGAATTGAGCACTTACCAAACTAACAAAGGAAGAATGAAGGGATGAAACCCTTAAACATCTTCCCTCGAAGTGGTAGACTCACCTCTCAAATGCATCTAACTTGCAAGCTTGTAGGAGTCTTCAACTATCACAACCAATCTCTAATGCACCAAGAATTAACCAAGAAAGAGACAACTCAAATAATTGACACTAAAACCTCTAATAGGTAGATCTTCAACAAATTTGTATTCTCAAAAGAAGTAGCCAACAACAACAATGATTTGGAATTAAACGAGAGCCTTTATTTATAAATGAGGCTTCTATATCCTTCTCGTTCATTATTATTGTCTATCTCCTAAAATCTAGCCTAGGAGAATTACAAAAAGTGAGTTGTCATCCACAAAGTAAAGGAGATTAATTCAAACTACAAGTAAAATGTGCCACATGTACAATAAACCCTCAAAGAGAGGAGGACGTCCAACACAAGTGAGGTTGACTAAGGTGGAAAGACCTCAATGTCTCTCTCAAAGACAAGAAAGGAGCCTCAAATAATTGTAAAATTATCCTCCAAGGAAGAAACGTCATCAACCAAGCCAACGTCTAGCCTCAAATGTAGAGATGTCCACACGTATGAGGGGAAAATGCTCCAAAGAATGGGACAACTCCTATAATCATGCTCCAATGTCCACAAACCAAGGCTTCGAGGTAAGACCATATCCTCATATCATGCAAGTGACCTATTTAGATGATGGAATGACCCTCTCCAAGTGAAAAAAAAGCCACATGCACTCAAACGACTAGTAGGTATGTCTGCCAAAGGGGTCGACCCTCACATCAAGTGAAAAACAACTCAAAAAGTGATGAGAGAAAAAAGGACTCAAGGATCTTCAATGTGGAATGTCAAGAGGAGACCTATGCATGTTGAAATAACCCAAAGTGGCTTAGGCAATGTGACCAATGTATTGGGATACATATATTGCCTCACGATATGTGTAACTACCTTGGGAAATGTGAAACTGCATGAGCAACCACATAATAATCTCCAAGAGTCCATGGCCAAAGTGTGAAAAATACATAAAAGGGGATCCATGCTTGGGCATAAGATAAATGTCCTCGAATAGGTATGACAAACTTTACAACGTGAACAACACCTTCACATAGATAAAAGAGGCCTAGAGGTACTCTAAGTCATGTGTCCTAGTAGATCCATCCCAAGACCCTCACATACCTACCCGAGACATAAATGACCAACATAGTGACAACTCAATGCCACCAACGGGTAGTTGGCTAAGCTATAAGAACAAGGACTGTCTTGAAATGGGGACTAAGAAGACAGGCCATGACTAACCACCAAGGGTTTAGAGATACCATCTAGACAATACATAGATCATCTAGGCATGGTCCAATACAATACATGAGTACACAATGGTCACACTTTTGGATGATAATACAAAGCATCGTGGTGGCACAATTGATCATGGGACTCTGAGCTTGAATATCATCAAGATAGGCACAAAATCTATTGATATGATGGGTTACATCTAGCAAAAAAATATAAGGTGCACTTAAGTGAATCTAAGGTGTAACAAGACCTATGTTGTCGAAGTCTATGGATGCTTTGCGGGATGAAAATGGGTTAGTGGCTTGAAGAGAGTTGTTGGGATTGGGTCTGAAGTTTGTTCAAGAAGTAATGGGTGGAGGGAAATTAAAGAAGACACATATTTTAGTGGATTCCTTTGTGCCTTGGGTGAACGACTCGCCAACAAAGTAGTCTCAACCTATTTTGGAATTGTGCCAAATTGATTTAGGATTCAGAGCTATTTTTTTCTCTTACGAAATGGACAAAAAGTTTATAGTGTTGAATATACACAATCCTTACTTTTAAAGGGTGAGCTTTTAGGAGAACATTTTCAATATGGACTTTATTAAAAAAAAAATGTCATTGTTGAGGGTGACCTAATTTTTCAATTCGAAATGCTAAAACTTGGGGCTCCTTAGCTAAAGTTGAACCCCTATTTGATTTCTTTGTGAGGAAATTAGATGAGGTGGTTCTTTATGATATTAAGCCCATGAAGTTAAGACCAATCTAGAGGAATGAAAGGGTTGGGGAGGGAAGAATTTCCAAAAGAATGGACAAGTTCCTTTTATTAGAAGCTATGATCAATGAACAATTGAGGGTTAGGAAATGAGTGGGCTCTAGGGGAGACTCAGATCATTTTCTTATTTTTTTTGGGAATGGCCTCTTTAAGGAGAAAACCCCCAAGACCCTTAAAGTTTAATTCATATTGGTTATTGGAAGAAGAGTTTACCAGATTGGTTCAAGAGAAGTGGGCTCCTTTTGTTGAGACCTCGAATTTGTTAGTTGCTTTACAATTTGAGGAAAATATAAAGAGGATTAAGTAGGAAGCTCTTCATTGGTGATCAAGGGATCAAATTTTGCTCAAATTTCAAAGTGCTCGGAATGCGACGAAAACAGTGCCATTGCGTCCGTCTCGTCTTCCTGATTCCGGCGGTATATTTACTTTGTCAAATGGACGCCG
>JZKD02S0113828.1:0-24415 GCA_000966675.3 Picea glauca | reverse complement strand
GGGTATTTACTGAGAAAAGAGTTAGACAGTCTATCTTTCCTACAGACACATCCAGAAGTTCAGAAACACTTCTCAAGCACAGGTTGTATCGAATTTGTTGAAAGGTTACAGAATGGTTGTCATCAATCCACAACAGAAGCGTTTGCTAAAACGTTTGACGGGAATAAGGCTTGTGTTGGGTCCTTGGAGATCATTGTGGATGAAGCTGTGATCGCTACAGCGACCAGCTTACCAAGGTCGGGCCAAAGTTGCTTCAAAACGACTGCCACCAAAAACTTGAATTTCAGAGGATATTTGAAGGAGGAATTCAGACATAGTGCATAGAAGAAGAGCATGCTAGTTTCCCATTTAGAGGATGAGTGGCAGGATTTGTTTAAGGGCATCCAACTCTACATAATTTCAGAAGGCAGGTATGACAAACTGATGTTGTATCACTTCAAGATCTTAGACCATTTCACAGGTAAAACTCTCCTAAACTTGCATTTCTTCTTACATAAGAGCTTAACTAAGGTCTGTAAAAATATTAGAGTTGAACCCCTAAGCATGAAGAACACTATATGCCACTTTGGCCTTATTAAATTGATCATTCTGGAAGAGCTAAGACAGAAGGGAAGGACCTGGCAACATTTTCTTTTTTGGGAGGGCTTTGAAACTCAAACTCAGCCTGCAAATGAACAGAGGAAGGCAGGAAAGAATCAATTGACTCCTCAAAGCAGCTCGAGGAAGAGGAGAACCCTTCCAGGACCTCCAGAAGATAGAATCTCTGGTGTGAAATCTCACAGGTCAAAGAAAAAATTGAATTTTGAAACTACTACAGAGTAGCCTACAGAGAGGAGAACAAACATCTTAAACCTACCCTACACAGACTCAGAACCAGAGTAAGAAGATGAGAGCCCTGTCATCAAGAGTCATGAACATTCAATTGAGTTTGCACAGAATTATGACACCTTTACTCACACTGAGGAAGGAGAAACATCAAAGAGCACTAAGTCGAAGAAAACACAGAAAATCAAGCATCTCAAAGAAGTGATCGCTCAGCAGGAGGTCTTAGAGAGGGTAATAAAAGAGAGATACAAGAAGTTGTCTGATAATTTTGCAGAAACCAATGCTGCATTTGAAAAGTTGGCTCATGAAAGTGTCAAGGAAAAGAAGAGAAAACAGAAGATCACCAAAGACTACAACAGTTTATGGTGGCTAGCAAAGCGCCTTAAAAGGAAAATCATAATATTGAAGCAAAAGAAAAAATCACACCCATATTTGCAAGTGCTTGCTCAAGTTGTTGTAAACATGCAAGGGGATAACGCAGAGACAAATTGAGTTTTTTTTTAAATTGCAGTTTTGGAGGTGAAAGTTCATTTTGGGCTAAGGTAGAGCTTTCACCAGTGCACAGCATAATTTTGCAACCAGTTAGTTGGTGAAAGGCAATGCTTTCACCAGCTAACTAGAAAATCATAAGGCGAGTTAGCTGGTGAAAGCAGAAAAAAAGCATTGTTGGAAGCTAAGGACGGAGCAGGTTATTTTTCACAAGTTATAAAGAAGTTCCAGAGTATCAAGGGGATAAAAAATCGCTTGCAAAGGACTCTACATCAGAGATTCGAGGGAATTTTGAGAACCACATGCTAAACAAATCTCCTAAAGTATCTACTATGAACAACTGAAGAAATCCAGCTGTCAAGACAAGTGTCTCTGCATGTTTCATGACACCACAGATTCCAGAAACTGAAGAATACAGATGTCGAAGTTTGAGATTGAAGACAATTTGAATGCTAGTTTAGTCATTAAGTCTTTATTATCAAGTTGTTTAGTTAGATTTGAATTGCTATTTTTAGATACAGATCCAAGTTTTTAGGATCTTTAAAATTGATTGTAAAAGGCTATAAATGCCTATCTTTTCTAAGAGACAAGAGTTCAAACTGGGAGATATTTTGTGCCACTGTATAGACTCTTATTTGCAGAAATAAAGTTCACTTTCCTTTCATTTTCAATATCATAATTATCCATCTTTCCCTTTCTGTACTTTGTTTCAGTTTATTTTAGTTCATAAAGATTGTTATCTCTTTATTGAGCTCATAGACTTGAAATTAAAGGATTTCTCTATATCTTGCATTAAGCCCTACATTCAGTTGTATTTGGCAATCAAGAATAGTGTTCTTCATCCTCTCCTTTCAATTTACTTGATCTGATTATTGTTTCCTGAAAGCATTGTTTTTTTAGATGTATGAGTTGTCTATTGCATTGATCATTAAAGACCCCATTGTTCCAAGCACATATACACATTATTTCTAAGTTACCAAGCATCCTTAGCCTACAACCCTAAGGAGTTTCTTGGAGTGATAACACCTTATACATTATTTTGGCGCTTTCCTTCGTTATGTGACCAAATGGTGGAACCGAGAGATTAAAATTGGGTGTTAACTCCTTTATCACATGACCATGAGTCAGGAACCATAGGCTAGTTTATGTAATTAAAAGTTTGGGAGATAAAATACTTGACTCTCAACTCCATAGGAGCAAGGGTCGGTGACTAGGTGCTACTTTGCGAGGGGTTGGAGTTCCGGTTTGAATCTCAAGAAAAGATGGTTACCGCAATCCACCGGTTGCTAACACATGGATTTCAAATTGCACATATGTTGAAATTTTGGGGGGGTGGCCCAAAATTAACCTTTATGCTAGTTAAAGCCTGCAATTGAATGAGAGTCATCAATATCCCTTTTTAATTAACGATCCAACCAGACTTGTGAAACGCCTTTTGATATTTCAACGACTTTATTTAGAATTGTATCACCGTCGATCCTATCATGACTGACAATGAATATTCCTCGACTACAAGCGACATGTAAACCGTTGATTCATCCATGTTAAAGAAACAAAACACAAAGTATTTGGCAATGTGGATTTCACTATGTGTAAGGGTTGATCTGGAACTTGTAACTCACATTCATTCTCACACCATTTGACTGCATAACATAATCCGACAAAGTGTCCAAATACAAAAAAATTTCCACAAGCCTAAAATTCCTATTAGAAGAGGAATGAAAATATAGGGACGATAACCATGATTCCCTTCTAGGTCTCCTGGACCTTTTCACACTCACACTTCTCACTTTTCAGATCTCTCATACACATTATGTTCTTGCATATTATCCTTTTAACGCTCTAAGGATCAAACCAACTCAATCCATGGAGATAGGATCGAATCTGACCAAAATAACACATAAACTCTATTTAGTTTAAAATGACCAAATTCTAATCTTGAAAGATAGGATCATATCCAAATATAATTCCTAATTTATCTAATTCTTCCACCTCCTTTTAAATTCGTGGAAAAATTATCTTCTTCTCGAGCACCCTAGACTATTACAAATTAGGAAAATGATTAAAAATAATTGCAATGAGGAAACCAACTTCTTCTCATAAAGTTCCTAAGACCTTAGAGTTCAAATACTAGATTGTTGTAGAAGATGCTCCTGCATCAAAATCCCGAGGAATAAAAGACTTGTTATGGTGCTTGTTGTAGTAGTTCTTCAATACGTCTACCATACTTGTATACTTATGTTATTGTTATCCACATGGAATCTTCAAGTGGTTGTCCCTTCCACTTGACTAAGTACTAAAAATATTAGTTTCATCTTGTCTTATTTACTACCTTCTGGTCCAAAATAGATTCAATCTTATTTTGTCGTGCTATAGGTAGTTGTTTCTGCCAATAAATAGTCTAGATTTTTTTATTGTCAGGTGCATCTCTGAAATTATTTTTTGGTTCCTTAAAAGGGTACAAATATTATACATTAAAAATTGGAGAAAATCCAAGGTTACTTGGAAGTTTTATTTCATAAGCATTTAATGAAAATTTTATCCACACTTTACATTGTCCAATCTTTTTAAGTTTTAATTTGTTATATTCCCCTCTAGGAAACCCTTCTCTTTTGAGGTGTGTCGTGACCAAATCTCCAACTTCAAAATCCAGTTCTCTTCTCTTCAAATATGTCTTATGTTTGTACTTGTTTTTTCTATATTGTGGTTGTTGCTTGACCCTTTCCTGAAATTCCTGCATACTTACTGCAAAATATTCACCATCAACACTTCTAATTTTTAGTTTTCCTAGATTCTTTAACTCATAAATTCCTCTAGGATGCATTCCATACAAAATATGAAATGGATGTAACCATGTGCTTCTATTAGGTGAATCATTATATGCAATATATTCTTATGCAAGTACCTGATCCCATTGTTTGGTATGCTCACTTACCAGACATCTCAAAATATTTCCTAAGCTTCTATTTACCACCTCTTTTTCGCATCAATTTGTAGGTGGCATGTTGAACTAAAGTTGAGATTGGTCCCTAAATTTTTCCATAAATTTCTCCAAAAGTGACCCGCAAATTTTGTATCTTTGTAAGAAACAATACTTTTTGGTAATCCATGCAACCTAACAACTTCTTTAAAGAAAAAAGCTGCAATGTGAGTTGCATCATTGGTCTTCTTACAAGCTATGAAGTGTGTCATTTTTTAGAATTTATCAAAAACCACATAAATTGAATCATTACCTTGATGAGTTATTGGAAATCCTAACACAAAATCCATACTTATAGAGTCCCATGGTCAGTCTAGGATAGGAAATGGCTGATACAATCCATTATTTTGTCTCCTTCCTTTTGCATACTAACAAACCCTACATCTTTCAACAAATTTCTTGACATCAGTTTGCATGTCAGGCCAGAAATAAAATGTACTTAGTTGAGAAAATGTCTTATCCTGTCCAAAATGTCCTACTAATCCACCGTTTTTATTTTCCTTCAATATGTTTTCCTTCATTAAACATCTTGGAATGTATAGTTTTTTGGCTTTAAACAATAAACCTTCTTGAATCATGTAATCTAACCATGGAGTTTTTTCTCTACTTATTGGATGTTGACATGTTGCATAAGCATATTTAAAATATACATCATCTTTACACATCTCTTTCAACCCAACAAATCCAACAACATTTACTTGAAACTCTTGTAAAATTAAATTGACTCTACTCAATGCATTTGCTACCTTATTTGATTGCCCACTTATATGCTTAATAACAAAAGTGAAGTTCTGCAAGAACTCAATCCATTTGACATGTCTCTGATTTAATTTTGTTTGGCTACTAATATACTGCAAGGCATGATTATAAGTGTAAAGAACAAATTCTTTTGGCATGTGGTAATGCCTCCATTTCTTTAGTGATTGAATAATTGCATAAAAATCCTTTTCATATGAAGAATATGTATGCTTGGCTTCATTTAATTTCTCACTAAAATAAGTTATTAGTTTCTTTTCCTAACTTAGAATAGTTCATATTGTAGTCCTACTTGCATCACATTCAACCTGAAAGAGTTTATTAAAATCTAGTAGTGCTAAAATTGGTTGTTTTGTTATCTTCTTCTTTAATAATTTAAAACTTTTATCAATTTCTTATGTCCATTTAAATGGTTATTTGGTTCCTTTAATGATTTCTATAATTGGAGAACATATACCACTAAAGTTCATGATGAATTTTATATAGAATCTTGCCAAACCATGGAAACTTCTTACCTCGAAATTATTCCTTTGAGTAGGCCAATTTATTAGCCTTTACCTTTTCCTGGTTCATCTTCAATCCTTCTCCAAATATCACAAAGCTCAGATAAACCAATGATGTATTCAAAAAACTACACTTTTTTCAAATTGATCAATAGCTTTTCTTGTTGGAGTTTATCTAAAACCAACCTAAGGTTTCTCAATTGTTCTTCCCTAGACTGACTGTAGATCATAATATCATCCAGATAAACTATAACAAATTTACCAATGAATTCTTTAAGTATTGCATTCATCAATCTGATAAAAGTTCTAGGGGAATTTGTGAGTCCAAAAAGAATTACCAACCATTAATACAATCCATCATTTGTTTTAAATGTTGTTTTCCATTCATCTCCTTTTCTAATCCTGATTTGATGATATCCAATTTTCAAATCCAATTTTGAAAAATCCTTAGCACCACTCAAGCAATCCATCAAATCATCAATTTGAGGTAATGGAAATCTATACTTGATTGTGATTTTGTTTATAGATCTGGAATATGTGCACATTCTCCATCCTCCATATTTCTTCTGAATTAGCATTGTAGGAATTTCACATGGGTTCAATCTTTCTCTGACCAAACCTTTATCTAACAACTCTTCTACCTGATTTCTTATCTCCTCATTCCCCAGTGGGGTCATTCGATATGTTGCTTTATTAGAAAGGTTAGCCCCTGGAATTAAATGGATATGATGAATATGATACTTATCAATGGAGGTAATTCATTTGGTAAATCATCAACCACAATATCAACAAAATCATCCAATAAATCTTTAACTTCTTCAAGCGGATTATTCAGATTTGTGTTAGTAAGAATTACCTTTGGTTTACCAATTAGGGAAAAATGTACCTATTCCTTTTTAATGTCTTTCGGAAATTATTTTCCACTGACCAATAAGACCTTTGGGTTGTTTTCTTCAATCACTCCTTCATCCTTCAATGGTAAAAGAGTGTGCTTTTCTCCATTTTTCTCAAAAGTATATGTATTGTTTCTTCCATCATGTATTATCTTTCTATCATACTACCAAGATCTACCTATAAAAATATGACACACATCCATAGGCATAACATCACAAAGAACCTTGTTCTTATAGCTTCCAATCTGAAACTCCACTTCACATTGCTCATTCACTATCAGTTGATGTCCCTTTTGCAGCCATGATACCTTATATGGAACATGGTGTGTTGTCTTCTTCAAAGCAAACTTTTCAACCATCTCTGTAGACACCAAATTATCAATACTTCCACTATCAATAATGACTTTACAACATTTACCTTTGTTTTTGCAGACAGTTATGAAGAGTGTCTTCCTCTGTGTAAGTTCCTTAATCTCTTTATGTGGTTTCAATAGTATTATCTTCATCATCAAAGACTCTCCAACTTATGGTACATTCTCATGTACATATGACTCCACACTTTCTTCTTCTACATGAACAACATCTACACTTACTTTGCTCGTGGAAGCATTTTTTGGACATTCATATGATCTATACCAAAACTTATTACATCTAAAACATTTGATAGAATGTTCCCTACCTCTTTGATAAGGTCTTCTCCCCTGGAAATCACCACCTCTTTGTGATTATTCTTACTGATGTGAGATATTGGCTTATTCCTTTGGAGTTGAAGATCATCCTCTGCCACCTCGTTTTCCTTTACCTCTTACTAAACTATGACCTATGTTCCTTTGATTATGATTTCTTGCTAGTTTTTCTTCTGCCTTAAGATCAAATTGGTATGAGTCTTCAACAACGTTAGGAGATAAAATTTCAATTTCATATTGGATCTCATATCTTAATCCATTAAGATATATCTAGCAAATTTCTCAGGGTTTTCTTCTATATGACCATCTCTTATATTCAATTTATAAAACTATTTAGTGTATTATTTAATTGACATACCTCTCTTCTTCAAATTCTGCATTTGTCTAAAAATATTAAGTGGATATTCTCGGGACATGAATTTACCTTTGAATTTTTCTACCAATGTGTCCCAACTCTTGATTCTTGTCTTTTTTTTGTTCTGCTTCTCAGCTTGTACTCCATCCCACCAAAGCATTGCATGTCCTTTCATCCTTGTTACATCAAATTTTACCTTTTTCTCATCAGGTACATTTTCATATTCAAAGTACTTGTCCAAAGTATTGATCCAGTCCATCAATTCATCTACAATCAAGTTGCCTTCATACAATGGCACCTCCATTCTTGGTCTAGAGATAACTCCCATAATAGCTCTAATTAATTTTTCTTCAACACCTTCTTATTTGGGCTCTACTCTCTCATCAAATCCTACAATTTCTTCTTCTTCACTAACATCTCCCAAATCAACACCTCTTCATTGAGAAGCTTCCATTTCCTCCAATTGTGCCTTAATATTTCTCATTTCTTTAATGACTTCGACATTTGAAACATGTCGTCCTCAAACTCGACCTCTTCCTCCTCATACTCTAAATTCCAACTTCAATTATCCTTTCTTGGATGTTATGCATATGGGTTCCCTTCCATACAGGTTCCCTTCTCTTGAGCTCAAATCGTTCTGTAAAATTAGTTTAATTAATAGAATTTGAATTAAATTGAAATTTTGAAATTACCTTATACAATATTTTGTCACTTTCCTTCGCTATGTGACCAAATGCTAGAATCGAGAGCTTAAACTCGGGCGCTAACTCCTTTATCACACGACCATGAGTCAGGAACCATAGGCTAGTTTATGGAATTAGGAGTTTGGGGACTAAACTCCTTGACACTCAACTCTATAAAACCAAGGGTTGGTGACCAGGAGCTACTTTGTGGGGGGGTGGAGTTCCAGTCTGAATCTCGAGACAGGGGGGTACCACAATCCACTGGTTGTTGATGCATGGATTTCAAATTACGCATATGTTGAAATTGTGGAGGGGTGGCTCAAAATTAACCTTCGTGCTAGTAAGGGCCCTCAATTGAATGAGAGTTGTCGATCTTAATTTTTAATTAACGGTCTGATCAAACTTGTGAATCTCCTTTTGATATTTCAACAATTTTATTTAGAATTGGATCACCGTCAATACCATCGTGATCGACAGTGAATATTCCTCGACTACAGGCGACATGCAAACCATTAATTCGTCCATGTTAAAGAAACAAAACACATGATATTTGACAGTGTGAATTTCACTATGTGTAAGGGTTGATCTGGAACCTATAAATCACATTTATTCTCACACCATTTGACAACATAATAGAATCTGCCAAAGAGTCCAAATACACATAATTTTCCACAAGACTGAAATTCTTATTATAAAAGAAATGAAAATATAGGGACGATAACCATGATTCCCTTCTAGGTCTCCTGGACCTTTTCACGCTCACACTTATCACTCTGCAACCCTCTCATACACACTTTGTTCTCGCCTATCATCCTTTTAATGCACTAAGGATCAAATCAACCCAATCCATGGAGATAGGATCGAATCTAACCAAAATTACACAAAAACTCTATTTATCTTAAAATGACCTTATTCTGATCTTGAAAGATAGGATTAGATCCAAACATAATTCCTAATTTATCTAATTCTTCTACCTCCTATTACATTCATGGAAAAACTTCCTTCTTCTCAATCTCCCTAGACTATTACAACTTAGGAAAATGTTAAAATAATTACAATGAGGAAACCAACTTCATCTCATAAAGTTCCTAAGACCTTAGAGGTCAAATACTATATTGTTGTAGAAGATGCTCCTGCATCATAATATCTTAAACATGAAATCATTAAAAAATTTAAAAAATTATTGAACATTCTTAAGTAATATTTTAGATGTTGATCTAATGAGCCTCGTGATGAAAAATTAATACTATTGATGGTTTTGGAATAAAAATTGTGATTCTTGGCATCATCAAATTTCACCAACTAATTATCAGTATCAATAGAATCATTAATTCATACATATTATGAATTGATCACTTTATCCAAACATTTAAAATATATATATTTAACATTAAATCTGAAATGGAAACCATTAGAAATTAATTTTGAAATTAACCTATTACTCACACAATCCATTATGAGAAATTATAATCATGGATATTTTTCTGTAGATGGGATTTGATGGTTCAATTTTTTCTTTCAATTGAAAATTTGATTTGCATTGGATTTGAAGTTCAATATATTTGGTGATTTGTTTTTTGTACATGTGATTCAATGAATCATAGGCTTTTTTAACTCAAATTCATTTTTTTTTTGGAATTGGTTTGATGCGTTGGAGTTAAAGTTGCGTATAATCATGCAACATTTTATAGGCAGAAATTCTTAGGTTACAGTCTCTATTGTCCCAGATCTGCAAGCTTATATTGAAGTTTGATTGGTTGTATTTTACTCATATTTTATGAAAGCTTAACTAGAAGGCAGACAAACTATCCAAAAAATATTTGGAGTGTTGTGATGGCTCTTTCTCTATTCAAGAGTTCCTCGATGGAAAGGAATTTGAGAGCATGGAGTTTCATTTTTAATTTTTCTTCTTTTTTTATGAATTGTAGATAGCTTTATCGATGGCCATGAGTGCTTGACAGTCTTTCTTGTATGGATCTATGGTACTAGGTATCTAATAGAATGTTGGAGTGTTTTGGATATAGTGCATGAGGATAGCGAGGGTGAAAACAAATTTTGCATTTGTTTTAACTGGTCCTTTTTGTTTGACATGTCTAGCATGTAAGAGTCCCTACGACAAATATCATGTATATTCTACTCATGGAATATAAGCTTTTTTTCTCTGGACTAAAAGAAAAAAAAAATTATAGGTAGGACTATAAATATCACTTACATGAAGTATACACGACAATTGAATGTACTAGACCATTGTTTTTATTTTGAAACCTACGGGTTATGAACCCACCATGCTCCCATTGTGCCACTCTAATTTTTCCATGGCATATCAAATTTCAATCAATCTACAAATCCTGAGATATCATGTCACCCTACATATGAATTTCTCAACAAGCACGAAAAATATTCTTTATTCTTTCAATTGAGTTGTGTGTGTACTCTAACTAAAATAAATCACACTAGAAACTCAACTAGTTGCTCACCTTTACAAAGTTATTCAAATTTATCATAATTGCACTACAAAATAGAAAATGAGGGCTTCATGTATCATCCAACCTATTCAAGAACACGATTGAGATATTGACTATGAAAAAAATGTTAGATAACAATTAATATAATTCAACCACAATTCCATGCCTTACAATGGCCAATGGTCCTCGATTGATATCCAACTACAATTTGTAGTTAGTTTTGTTAATCCACAATTCACTGCCCTGAATACTTTAAATGAAACATTTCTTTCAATATCTAGTATTTCTCTTATGCTCAACTTCTATTTGTAAAATAAATAGGTGGTACAACACCATTAAATGTGACCTATGTTGAAATCACTTTGTTTTCATAAAGGAAAAGATTCATTGCATCTTCTAAATCCTTTTATGCATCCAAATATATGATTAACACTTCAAAGCCATTGTGCTTCCTAGTAATTACACCATTATATGTTGATAAGCCTCTTTCAAAGTGAACATGATTCATTCATTTTCCTGTGACTAAGGTTGATCTTCTTAATTGAATCTGGACTCATCATATAAGTACCATGTATGTAGATTGGAACTTCTCTCACTATAGTTGTACATTGAAAAGTATTCCCACAATTTGCAACAAGAAGAGGTGTCAACATAGGTAGAATTCTACAACGACCTATATTTCTATCTTGATTGGTGTAAAACAAAATATAAATGGAGACATTGAAGTGAAATATTTGAAAATGGATCGAAATGAAACTACTTTATATTGCAATATGGAATTATTGAACTCTTCTAATATAAATGGTATAGACATAATGATGGTTCCCGTGGAGAAGTGTCACATTTGTGAAAATAAAGATAGCTTGTGTGAAGGAAACCACCCAACAATATGTGCATATATAGATGTCACACATGTAGGGGAAGAGAAAATTGTGTTTCCACAACTCACTATCACATGTAATCAAATATTTCCAAGCCAAAAAATATGAGGACATATTTTGTTGTATGACATTGTTTATCTAACAAGTATATGTATCTATGCAACTAAGATACTTGAAGGCGTAATTATGTGCCTATGGTTCTGACATACTCAATTTATTTGAATATACCACTAAGATTCAAGGGTTATGTTAGCACTTGGTAAATTTCCTAGAGGTTGACGGCAGAAGAAATCTACTAAGGTAACTTTATCCAACCGCTTTTGAAGCTGGGATCTAGCCCTTCCAACTTCAGAGAGGGATCTCTCTATCTGATTTAGATATGTTTCAAATTTCAAATATTAGGCTAGATAAATAAGTAAGTCGGTTTTTGTTGTCAAAGTGTTTTTCGAATTGGTTGAGATAGTCTACACATCCATTGGGATATGGGGTTTGTGTTTTAATAAAATATGAAATACAAACAAGAAACGCAAAGGGAAAACTTTCACAGGGAGAGATAATATAATCACTGGATCTTTTAGTAGCTTAAATGATGAACAGCAAAAAAGATGAGAAAGATAATTTCAACAAAGAAGCAGTTAAGAATTTCTTTATTGAAAACACCAGAAGATAAAACACTAAAATCTTTCGAGTCAGAAACAGGGTATACGAGATAAATCTTGCAACCTTCGTTGCTCTTAAAGATTAGTTTTAGAAAACAATATGATAACAAAGCGAGAATAACATTGAACTTAGAGAGAAAAACATCACCAGTGAATACACGCAAGAATCCTGTAAAAAGTGTCTCCTTTTATTAATGGAAGATCTCTTCAAAAAGATTACAGTTTGATAGCGTCAGGGTGTAAAGATCAACAACCCTCAATACTTCGAAAGATGAAGTATTTATAACTCAAATTACAAACGTTCCTGTCATAAATNTATTGCATTGATCATTAAAGACCCCATTGTTCCAAGCACATATACACATTATTTCTAAGTTACCAAGCATCCTTAGCCTACAACCCTAAGGAGTTTCTTGGAGTGATAACACCTTATACATTATTTTGGCGCTTTCCTTCGTTATGTGACCAAATGGTGGAACCGAGAGATTAAAATTGGGTGTTAACTCCTTTATCACATGACCATGAGTCAGGAACCATAGGCTAGTTTATGTAATTAAAAGTTTGGGAGATAAAATACTTGACTCTCAACTCCATAGGAGCAAGGGTCGGTGACTAGGTGCTACTTTGCGAGGGGTTGGAGTTCCGGTTTGAATCTCAAGAAAAGATGGTTACCGCAATCCACCGGTTGCTAACACATGGATTTCAAATTGCACATATGTTGAAATTTTGGGGGGGTGGCCCAAAATTAACCTTTATGCTAGTTAAAGCCTGCAATTGAATGAGAGTCATCAATATCCCTTTTTAATTAACGATCCAACCAGACTTGTGAAACGCCTTTTGATATTTCAACGACTTTATTTAGAATTGTATCACCGTCGATCCTATCATGACTGACAATGAATATTCCTCGACTACAAGCGACATGTAAACCGTTGATTCATCCATGTTAAAGAAACAAAACACAAAGTATTTGGCAATGTGGATTTCACTATGTGTAAGGGTTGATCTGGAACTTGTAACTCACATTCATTCTCACACCATTTGACTGCATAACATAATCCGACAAAGTGTCCAAATACAAAAAAATTTCCACAAGCCTAAAATTCCTATTAGAAGAGGAATGAAAATATAGGGACGATAACCATGATTCCCTTCTAGGTCTCCTGGACCTTTTCACACTCACACTTCTCACTTTTCAGATCTCTCATACACATTATGTTCTTGCATATTATCCTTTTAACGCTCTAAGGATCAAACCAACTCAATCCATGGAGATAGGATCGAATCTGACCAAAATAACACATAAACTCTATTTAGTTTAAAATGACCAAATTCTAATCTTGAAAGATAGGATCATATCCAAATATAATTCCTAATTTATCTAATTCTTCCACCTCCTTTTAAATTCGTGGAAAAATTATCTTCTTCTCGAGCACCCTAGACTATTACAAATTAGGAAAATGATTAAAAATAATTGCAATGAGGAAACCAACTTCTTCTCATAAAGTTCCTAAGACCTTAGAGTTCAAATACTAGATTGTTGTAGAAGATGCTCCTGCATCAAAATCCCGAGGAATAAAAGACTTGTTATGGTGCTTGTTGTAGTAGTTCTTCAATACGTCTACCATACTTGTATACTTATGTTATTGTTATCCACATGGAATCTTCAAGTGGTTGTCCCTTCCACTTGACTAAGTACTAAAAATATTAGTTTCATCTTGTCTTATTTACTACCTTCTGGTCCAAAATAGATTCAATCTTATTTTGTCGTGCTATAGGTAGTTGTTTCTGCCAATAAATAGTCTAGATTTTTTTATTGTCAGGTGCATCTCTGAAATTATTTTTTGGTTCCTTAAAAGGGTACAAATATTATA
Organism: Picea glauca; assembly: GCA_000966675.3. Lineage (NCBI taxonomy): Eukaryota > Viridiplantae > Streptophyta > Pinopsida > Pinales > Pinaceae > Picea > Picea glauca. The sequence continues at coordinate 10,366 of JZKD02S0113828.1, read as the reverse complement.
CATTAAAAATTGGAGAAAATCCAAGGTTACTTGGAAGTTTTATTTCATAAGCATTTAATGAAAATTTTATCCACACTTTACATTGTCCAATCTTTTTAAGTTTTAATTTGTTATATTCCCCTCTAGGAAACCCTTCTCTTTTGAGGTGTGTCGTGACCAAATCTCCAACTTCAAAATCCAGTTCTCTTCTCTTCAAATATGTCTTATGTTTGTACTTGTTTTTTCTATATTGTGGTTGTTGCTTGACCCTTTCCTGAAATTCCTGCATACTTACTGCAAAATATTCACCATCAACACTTCTAATTTTTAGTTTTCCTAGATTCTTTAACTCATAAATTCCTCTAGGATGCATTCCATACAAAATATGAAATGGATGTAACCATGTGCTTCTATTAGGTGAATCATTATATGCAATATATTCTTATGCAAGTACCTGATCCCATTGTTTGGTATGCTCACTTACCAGACATCTCAAAATATTTCCTAAGCTTCTATTTACCACCTCTTTTTCGCATCAATTTGTAGGTGGCATGTTGAACTAAAGTTGAGATTGGTCCCTAAATTTTTCCATAAATTTCTCCAAAAGTGACCCGCAAATTTTGTATCTTTGTAAGAAACAATACTTTTTGGTAATCCATGCAACCTAACAACTTCTTTAAAGAAAAAAGCTGCAATGTGAGTTGCATCATTGGTCTTCTTACAAGCTATGAAGTGTGTCATTTTTTAGAATTTATCAAAAACCACATAAATTGAATCATTACCTTGATGAGTTATTGGAAATCCTAACACAAAATCCATACTTATAGAGTCCCATGGTCAGTCTAGGATAGGAAATGGCTGATACAATCCATTATTTTGTCTCCTTCCTTTTGCATACTAACAAACCCTACATCTTTCAACAAATTTCTTGACATCAGTTTGCATGTCAGGCCAGAAATAAAATGTACTTAGTTGAGAAAATGTCTTATCCTGTCCAAAATGTCCTACTAATCCACCGTTTTTATTTTCCTTCAATATGTTTTCCTTCATTAAACATCTTGGAATGTATAGTTTTTTGGCTTTAAACAATAAACCTTCTTGAATCATGTAATCTAACCATGGAGTTTTTTCTCTACTTATTGGATGTTGACATGTTGCATAAGCATATTTAAAATATACATCATCTTTACACATCTCTTTCAACCCAACAAATCCAACAACATTTACTTGAAACTCTTGTAAAATTAAATTGACTCTACTCAATGCATTTGCTACCTTATTTGATTGCCCACTTATATGCTTAATAACAAAAGTGAAGTTCTGCAAGAACTCAATCCATTTGACATGTCTCTGATTTAATTTTGTTTGGCTACTAATATACTGCAAGGCATGATTATAAGTGTAAAGAACAAATTCTTTTGGCATGTGGTAATGCCTCCATTTCTTTAGTGATTGAATAATTGCATAAAAATCCTTTTCATATGAAGAATATGTATGCTTGGCTTCATTTAATTTCTCACTAAAATAAGTTATTAGTTTCTTTTCCTAACTTAGAATAGTTCATATTGTAGTCCTACTTGCATCACATTCAACCTGAAAGAGTTTATTAAAATCTAGTAGTGCTAAAATTGGTTGTTTTGTTATCTTCTTCTTTAATAATTTAAAACTTTTATCAATTTCTTATGTCCATTTAAATGGTTATTTGGTTCCTTTAATGATTTCTATAATTGGAGAACATATACCACTAAAGTTCATGATGAATTTTATATAGAATCTTGCCAAACCATGGAAACTTCTTACCTCGAAATTATTCCTTTGAGTAGGCCAATTTATTAGCCTTTACCTTTTCCTGGTTCATCTTCAATCCTTCTCCAAATATCACAAAGCTCAGATAAACCAATGATGTATTCAAAAAACTACACTTTTTTCAAATTGATCAATAGCTTTTCTTGTTGGAGTTTATCTAAAACCAACCTAAGGTTTCTCAATTGTTCTTCCCTAGACTGACTGTAGATCATAATATCATCCAGATAAACTATAACAAATTTACCAATGAATTCTTTAAGTATTGCATTCATCAATCTGATAAAAGTTCTAGGGGAATTTGTGAGTCCAAAAAGAATTACCAACCATTAATACAATCCATCATTTGTTTTAAATGTTGTTTTCCATTCATCTCCTTTTCTAATCCTGATTTGATGATATCCAATTTTCAAATCCAATTTTGAAAAATCCTTAGCACCACTCAAGCAATCCATCAAATCATCAATTTGAGGTAATGGAAATCTATACTTGATTGTGATTTTGTTTATAGATCTGGAATATGTGCACATTCTCCATCCTCCATATTTCTTCTGAATTAGCATTGTAGGAATTTCACATGGGTTCAATCTTTCTCTGACCAAACCTTTATCTAACAACTCTTCTACCTGATTTCTTATCTCCTCATTCCCCAGTGGGGTCATTCGATATGTTGCTTTATTAGAAAGGTTAGCCCCTGGAATTAAATGGATATGATGAATATGATACTTATCAATGGAGGTAATTCATTTGGTAAATCATCAACCACAATATCAACAAAATCATCCAATAAATCTTTAACTTCTTCAAGCGGATTATTCAGATTTGTGTTAGTAAGAATTACCTTTGGTTTACCAATTAGGGAAAAATGTACCTATTCCTTTTTAATGTCTTTCGGAAATTATTTTCCACTGACCAATAAGACCTTTGGGTTGTTTTCTTCAATCACTCCTTCATCCTTCAATGGTAAAAGAGTGTGCTTTTCTCCATTTTTCTCAAAAGTATATGTATTGTTTCTTCCATCATGTATTATCTTTCTATCATACTACCAAGATCTACCTATAAAAATATGACACACATCCATAGGCATAACATCACAAAGAACCTTGTTCTTATAGCTTCCAATCTGAAACTCCACTTCACATTGCTCATTCACTATCAGTTGATGTCCCTTTTGCAGCCATGATACCTTATATGGAACATGGTGTGTTGTCTTCTTCAAAGCAAACTTTTCAACCATCTCTGTAGACACCAAATTATCAATACTTCCACTATCAATAATGACTTTACAACATTTACCTTTGTTTTTGCAGACAGTTATGAAGAGTGTCTTCCTCTGTGTAAGTTCCTTAATCTCTTTATGTGGTTTCAATAGTATTATCTTCATCATCAAAGACTCTCCAACTTATGGTACATTCTCATGTACATATGACTCCACACTTTCTTCTTCTACATGAACAACATCTACACTTACTTTGCTCGTGGAAGCATTTTTTGGACATTCATATGATCTATACCAAAACTTATTACATCTAAAACATTTGATAGAATGTTCCCTACCTCTTTGATAAGGTCTTCTCCCCTGGAAATCACCACCTCTTTGTGATTATTCTTACTGATGTGAGATATTGGCTTATTCCTTTGGAGTTGAAGATCATCCTCTGCCACCTCGTTTTCCTTTACCTCTTACTAAACTATGACCTATGTTCCTTTGATTATGATTTCTTGCTAGTTTTTCTTCTGCCTTAAGATCAAATTGGTATGAGTCTTCAACAACGTTAGGAGATAAAATTTCAATTTCATATTGGATCTCATATCTTAATCCATTAAGATATATCTAGCAAATTTCTCAGGGTTTTCTTCTATATGACCATCTCTTATATTCAATTTATAAAACTATTTAGTGTATTATTTAATTGACATACCTCTCTTCTTCAAATTCTGCATTTGTCTAAAAATATTAAGTGGATATTCTCGGGACATGAATTTACCTTTGAATTTTTCTACCAATGTGTCCCAACTCTTGATTCTTGTCTTTTTTTTGTTCTGCTTCTCAGCTTGTACTCCATCCCACCAAAGCATTGCATGTCCTTTCATCCTTGTTACATCAAATTTTACCTTTTTCTCATCAGGTACATTTTCATATTCAAAGTACTTGTCCAAAGTATTGATCCAGTCCATCAATTCATCTACAATCAAGTTGCCTTCATACAATGGCACCTCCATTCTTGGTCTAGAGATAACTCCCATAATAGCTCTAATTAATTTTTCTTCAACACCTTCTTATTTGGGCTCTACTCTCTCATCAAATCCTACAATTTCTTCTTCTTCACTAACATCTCCCAAATCAACACCTCTTCATTGAGAAGCTTCCATTTCCTCCAATTGTGCCTTAATATTTCTCATTTCTTTAATGACTTCGACATTTGAAACATGTCGTCCTCAAACTCGACCTCTTCCTCCTCATACTCTAAATTCCAACTTCAATTATCCTTTCTTGGATGTTATGCATATGGGTTCCCTTCCATACAGGTTCCCTTCTCTTGAGCTCAAATCGTTCTGTAAAATTAGTTTAATTAATAGAATTTGAATTAAATTGAAATTTTGAAATTACCTTATACAATATTTTGTCACTTTCCTTCGCTATGTGACCAAATGCTAGAATCGAGAGCTTAAACTCGGGCGCTAACTCCTTTATCACACGACCATGAGTCAGGAACCATAGGCTAGTTTATGGAATTAGGAGTTTGGGGACTAAACTCCTTGACACTCAACTCTATAAAACCAAGGGTTGGTGACCAGGAGCTACTTTGTGGGGGGGTGGAGTTCCAGTCTGAATCTCGAGACAGGGGGGTACCACAATCCACTGGTTGTTGATGCATGGATTTCAAATTACGCATATGTTGAAATTGTGGAGGGGTGGCTCAAAATTAACCTTCGTGCTAGTAAGGGCCCTCAATTGAATGAGAGTTGTCGATCTTAATTTTTAATTAACGGTCTGATCAAACTTGTGAATCTCCTTTTGATATTTCAACAATTTTATTTAGAATTGGATCACCGTCAATACCATCGTGATCGACAGTGAATATTCCTCGACTACAGGCGACATGCAAACCATTAATTCGTCCATGTTAAAGAAACAAAACACATGATATTTGACAGTGTGAATTTCACTATGTGTAAGGGTTGATCTGGAACCTATAAATCACATTTATTCTCACACCATTTGACAACATAATAGAATCTGCCAAAGAGTCCAAATACACATAATTTTCCACAAGACTGAAATTCTTATTATAAAAGAAATGAAAATATAGGGACGATAACCATGATTCCCTTCTAGGTCTCCTGGACCTTTTCACGCTCACACTTATCACTCTGCAACCCTCTCATACACACTTTGTTCTCGCCTATCATCCTTTTAATGCACTAAGGATCAAATCAACCCAATCCATGGAGATAGGATCGAATCTAACCAAAATTACACAAAAACTCTATTTATCTTAAAATGACCTTATTCTGATCTTGAAAGATAGGATTAGATCCAAACATAATTCCTAATTTATCTAATTCTTCTACCTCCTATTACATTCATGGAAAAACTTCCTTCTTCTCAATCTCCCTAGACTATTACAACTTAGGAAAATGTTAAAATAATTACAATGAGGAAACCAACTTCATCTCATAAAGTTCCTAAGACCTTAGAGGTCAAATACTATATTGTTGTAGAAGATGCTCCTGCATCATAATATCTTAAACATGAAATCATTAAAAAATTTAAAAAATTATTGAACATTCTTAAGTAATATTTTAGATGTTGATCTAATGAGCCTCGTGATGAAAAATTAATACTATTGATGGTTTTGGAATAAAAATTGTGATTCTTGGCATCATCAAATTTCACCAACTAATTATCAGTATCAATAGAATCATTAATTCATACATATTATGAATTGATCACTTTATCCAAACATTTAAAATATATATATTTAACATTAAATCTGAAATGGAAACCATTAGAAATTAATTTTGAAATTAACCTATTACTCACACAATCCATTATGAGAAATTATAATCATGGATATTTTTCTGTAGATGGGATTTGATGGTTCAATTTTTTCTTTCAATTGAAAATTTGATTTGCATTGGATTTGAAGTTCAATATATTTGGTGATTTGTTTTTTGTACATGTGATTCAATGAATCATAGGCTTTTTTAACTCAAATTCATTTTTTTTTTGGAATTGGTTTGATGCGTTGGAGTTAAAGTTGCGTATAATCATGCAACATTTTATAGGCAGAAATTCTTAGGTTACAGTCTCTATTGTCCCAGATCTGCAAGCTTATATTGAAGTTTGATTGGTTGTATTTTACTCATATTTTATGAAAGCTTAACTAGAAGGCAGACAAACTATCCAAAAAATATTTGGAGTGTTGTGATGGCTCTTTCTCTATTCAAGAGTTCCTCGATGGAAAGGAATTTGAGAGCATGGAGTTTCATTTTTAATTTTTCTTCTTTTTTTATGAATTGTAGATAGCTTTATCGATGGCCATGAGTGCTTGACAGTCTTTCTTGTATGGATCTATGGTACTAGGTATCTAATAGAATGTTGGAGTGTTTTGGATATAGTGCATGAGGATAGCGAGGGTGAAAACAAATTTTGCATTTGTTTTAACTGGTCCTTTTTGTTTGACATGTCTAGCATGTAAGAGTCCCTACGACAAATATCATGTATATTCTACTCATGGAATATAAGCTTTTTTTCTCTGGACTAAAAGAAAAAAAAAATTATAGGTAGGACTATAAATATCACTTACATGAAGTATACACGACAATTGAATGTACTAGACCATTGTTTTTATTTTGAAACCTACGGGTTATGAACCCACCATGCTCCCATTGTGCCACTCTAATTTTTCCATGGCATATCAAATTTCAATCAATCTACAAATCCTGAGATATCATGTCACCCTACATATGAATTTCTCAACAAGCACGAAAAATATTCTTTATTCTTTCAATTGAGTTGTGTGTGTACTCTAACTAAAATAAATCACACTAGAAACTCAACTAGTTGCTCACCTTTACAAAGTTATTCAAATTTATCATAATTGCACTACAAAATAGAAAATGAGGGCTTCATGTATCATCCAACCTATTCAAGAACACGATTGAGATATTGACTATGAAAAAAATGTTAGATAACAATTAATATAATTCAACCACAATTCCATGCCTTACAATGGCCAATGGTCCTCGATTGATATCCAACTACAATTTGTAGTTAGTTTTGTTAATCCACAATTCACTGCCCTGAATACTTTAAATGAAACATTTCTTTCAATATCTAGTATTTCTCTTATGCTCAACTTCTATTTGTAAAATAAATAGGTGGTACAACACCATTAAATGTGACCTATGTTGAAATCACTTTGTTTTCATAAAGGAAAAGATTCATTGCATCTTCTAAATCCTTTTATGCATCCAAATATATGATTAACACTTCAAAGCCATTGTGCTTCCTAGTAATTACACCATTATATGTTGATAAGCCTCTTTCAAAGTGAACATGATTCATTCATTTTCCTGTGACTAAGGTTGATCTTCTTAATTGAATCTGGACTCATCATATAAGTACCATGTATGTAGATTGGAACTTCTCTCACTATAGTTGTACATTGAAAAGTATTCCCACAATTTGCAACAAGAAGAGGTGTCAACATAGGTAGAATTCTACAACGACCTATATTTCTATCTTGATTGGTGTAAAACAAAATATAAATGGAGACATTGAAGTGAAATATTTGAAAATGGATCGAAATGAAACTACTTTATATTGCAATATGGAATTATTGAACTCTTCTAATATAAATGGTATAGACATAATGATGGTTCCCGTGGAGAAGTGTCACATTTGTGAAAATAAAGATAGCTTGTGTGAAGGAAACCACCCAACAATATGTGCATATATAGATGTCACACATGTAGGGGAAGAGAAAATTGTGTTTCCACAACTCACTATCACATGTAATCAAATATTTCCAAGCCAAAAAATATGAGGACATATTTTGTTGTATGACATTGTTTATCTAACAAGTATATGTATCTATGCAACTAAGATACTTGAAGGCGTAATTATGTGCCTATGGTTCTGACATACTCAATTTATTTGAATATACCACTAAGATTCAAGGGTTATGTTAGCACTTGGTAAATTTCCTAAAGGTTGACGACAGAAGAAATCTACTAAGGTAACTTTATCCAACCGCTTTTGAAGCTGGGATCTAGCCCTTCCAACTTCAGAGAGGGATCTCTCTATCTGATTTAGCTATGTTTAAAATTTCAAATATTAGGCTAGATAAATAAGTAAGTCGGTTTTTGATGTCAAAGTGTTTTTCGAATTGGTTGAGATAGTCTACACATCCATTGGGCTATGGGGTCTGTGTTTTAATAAAATATGAAATACAAACAAGAAACGCAAAGGGAAAACTTTCACAGGGAGAGATAATATAATCACTAGATATTTTAGTAGCTTAAATGATGAACAGCAAAAAAGATGAGAAAGATAATTTCAACAAAGAAGCAGTTAAGAATTTCTTTATTGAAAACACCAGAAGATAAAACACTAAAATCTTTCAAGTCAGAAACAGGGTATACGAGATAAATCTTGCAACCTTTGTTTCTCTTAAAGATTAGTTTCAGAAAACAATATGATAACAAAGCGAGAATAACATTCAACTTAGAGAGAAAAACATCACCAGTGAATACACGCAAGAATCCTGTAAAAAGTGTCTCCTTTTATTAATGGAAGATCTCTTCAAAAAGATTACAGTTTGATAGCGTCAGGGTGTAAAGATCAACAACCCTCAATACTTCGAAAGATGAAGTATTTATAACTCAAATTACAAACGTTCCTGTCATAAATTACCAAGACGTGCTAAATCTATTTTTCGCCTAACTAATTTAACAAATTTCCTAAATCTAGGAACTGCTTGATGACATGGTGTAACTGCACGCTGATTTTTGGGTGGGTCATTGATGAAGCCTCTGTACGACCTCATCTGACTAGACTGGGATAGCTCATATGTTAATCGATCAGATCACATAGTTCCTCCCATCTAAGATGACTGGGCATGTTGACTTTGAGCAGCCTTTGATACACTTCGTCCATCTATGTGTACTTGGCGAATGTAGGCTTGGNTATGGGGTCTGTGTTTTAATAAAATATGAAATACAAACCAGAAACGCAAAGGGAAAACTTTCACAGGGAGAGATAATATAATCACTGGATCTTTTAGTAGCTTAAATGATGAACAGCAGAAAAGATGAGAAAGATAATTTCAACAAAGAAGCAATTAAGAATTTCTTTATTGAAAACGCCAGAAGATAAAACACTAAAATCTTTCGAGTTAGAAACAGGGTATATGAGATAAATCCTGCAACCTTCGTTACTCTTAAAGATTAGTTTCAGAAAACAATATGATAACAAAACGAGAATAACATTCAACTTAGAGAGAAAAACATCACCAGTGAATACATGCAAGAATCCTGTAAAAAGTGCCTCCTCTTATTAATGGAATATCTCTTCAAAAAGATTACAGTCTGATAGCGTTAGGGTGTGAAGATCAACAACCATCAATACTTCGAAAGGTGAAGTATTTATAACTCAAATTACAAACGATCCTGTCATTAATGACCAGGACGTGCTAAATCTATTTTTAGCCTAACTAACTTAACAAATTTCCTAACTCTAGGAACTGCTTGATGATGTGGTGTAACTGGATGTTGATTTCTGGGTGGGTCGTTGATGAAGCCTCTGCATGACCTCATCTGACTGGACAAATGATTGGACTGGGGTAGCTCATATTTTAATCGATCAGATCACATAGTTCCTCCCATCTAAGATGACTGGGCACGTTGACTTTGAGCAGCCTTCGATACACTTCGTCCATCTCTGTGTACTTGGCGAATGTAGGCTTCGTGAGGAAGATGTATCGAATCTCGTGTTGGATGTTGATGTCCCACTGAAGGGAATCTAGAAATGCCTTGCCGGTGATTCTCCCTTGAATTCCTGCAAACTTCGAACTGTCCTTGGACACCTCAGCCAATCTCTTCTTGTAATCTGGGAGAGTCATCAATTTATCATTGATTACCTTCAGACCAGGAAAACCTTTCTTCTATAGAGCCTCAATCTTACTGAAGAATATTTGTACCCCTAGGTCCATGGCCTGAACCTTTTCTTCCAGCTGAAGCATTAATCCTCTCTTGGTCAAAACTCTTTTGACCTCAAGGATGGTATCTGTCCTGTCTTCAATTTTTATCTCTTCCAGCTCTTCCCTGGTCTTAGAGTTCAAGAACTTGATGATCTTGTTTGCCTGTGTTAGCATCTCCCCCAATTCTACTATGATCTTCTCGATGGCCTGTTTTCTTCTCTGTACCAACTCATTCTACTCAAACATGATTTGGATCATGGGCCATATCTCATTCATGGACTTAGTGATGTTTGTCCATACACTCTCTTTAACCTCGACCAATGTCTTTCCTGCCACTGTTTGCTTCCGGAGCTGCTATAGCTCCTGCTTGAGCT
>JZKD02S0113827.1:301891-355124 GCA_000966675.3 Picea glauca | reverse complement strand
ACAAGAGACTAGCATTTTCATCAAACTTTTCTTTAGTCTCACATGCCTAGTTTTGGATTAGTCAACAACCCTAAATTGAAGTAATCATAACTTTGAACCTATAATGTATAAAGATTTGAAATGGATACACAATGTTCTTCAGTGTGTTTTTTGCAATACCTCCAAGTTTCACTACTTGGAACCTCTCAGAAAAGGAGTTATAGCAAAAATGGCATTCCTTGCTGAATTCTAGCTTATTCTACAGAGCGACCTTGTAGAGCGTGCCCCACACACAATATTTGATGAATTGATATGAAACTGTTACAAAAAATACTACAAAATGAACCCTAACCAACACATTTGGTCTCATAGAATTTGGATCTGTTATGAAGAAGTTATGACGTTGTTACCCGAAACACCTGATTTTGACTACTTTTAGGACTGGCCACAAACCCTATTTTCCACGTAGTGTAACTCCCAAAATACAATGACCCACAAGCTGAAATGTTTACCACAGATACTTGGATATGTTTTCTCACTTTCATATAAATTTCATGGTCTGAATCATTATAGAAAAAAAAGTTATAGAGAAAATGGTGAGATGACCTTTAAATAACATACCTTAGAAAGCACCATCAAAAGAATTTATCCTTCCTTGCATTTTGGCCTTCTTTTCTTCACCTTCACTCATAATTCTGGCTTAGATATCCTTGGTTACCTCAAACACATATAGATATTCAATATGCTCAAGTGTGATTCAAATTAGAGAGCCTTGCCTCTTATTTATACTCTCCAGGTAGCTTCCTTAAAAACATCTTCTAGGTCACTTGGCCCACTTTCCTTATTTTAGGGTTGGGTCCACTTCTAATATCTCCATTAAATTTATTATTGAAATAATTTATTTTTTATTCAATTTGAATTATAATACACTCATCACTTCGCTTTATTATTTACCTTTTAAAATCTCTTAAACGTTCTCCAACTTCGTAAGGCCATAACTCTCAAACCGTGAGGAGTTATGTGATGTTCTACTTACCACCAGAAATGTCATGACATGTACTATCCGTATAGAATAGTATTATATAAAAATATATCATAACTCATACATTTACCCATCAAACAAACTTGGGTCCATTACCCAATCCTGGGGTCTCCAACTTCTCATGGCCATAACTCTCTAACCGTGAGGAATTATGTGACATTCCACATACCACCAGAAATAACATGACAAGCACTATCCATCTAGGATATTTTCCTTGACAAATTCACTTTCCTTCATATCATTATTCCACAATTAAGCATGGGTTCTCTTACTCCACAAAGCATCTTCCCATGAGGGCTTTCACCATAAGGGGCCCACTTTGGATTTCATCCATATTTACTTCTTAATGTTATAACCCTAAATTGCACCACACATGCTTACCTAGAATCATGCCAACTCATATCCCTTCTTTGCTAAAAAATACTGAACAACTCTTCTAAAAACTCCATTTTTAAAAGTACTCGCTAGCTGGCCCACTATAGCCTGTGTGTATCTACAGTGTCCACGCTAGTAGGCCCACTACATTCCGCGTGTACCTTCAGAATCACGAAAAAAGGAAAGTTGTTGACGGGACAAAAAGCTATGGGTGAGTTAACTAAAACTCCCGGCCATGCATGGCCGAGGGTTCATCCAAAACCCTAGCTCCTTCTAGCCTATAAAAGAAGGGGTAGGGGTACCATTTGGAGGAGGAAAAAATATAGCGAAGAAACTCTGTCCATTTACGTAATCCATTGTCCCAACCCTTTAGCCTTTCCTCATCCCAAAGGATATTTAACACAAAGCAGTTGAAGGACATAAGAAGAGGAACCCAGGATCAAGTTCAAGGATCGGTGGTCAGTCTCAACTTTGATTGTAAGTTGATTCATTTTCAATAATAAAAATAATACTTTTCTTGTCCCAATGCATGAGTTGTCTATGGTTTGGTTAATTTATGCTTGATTTCTAACCCTTGAGTAGAGAAGTAGCATGCATGAATAGTTGTTGTTTGTCTTGAGTGCAGGTCATATGTGGAAGGAGCAGTGCAAGCAAGTAATCAAAGAGCAACAGAGGATCTACATCGAACGTCGGTAACAAGGTTAGTGGTCCTTTCCCATGCATGTACTGTGAAAGAGTGGTTTAAGTTTTGGGTCGTAGGTAAAAATGTAATTTCTTTTCGGTTAAAATATGCATGCAAGTCTGACCCTAGTTTTCTAGTCCATAGGGTATTTTTCCCAACAACAGAATTGGCGACCGTACTGGGGAGAATACTCTTTAGGGTTTCTGGATTTCTTTAAAGTTTTTGGGTAGTTTAAAGATTAGGTTTTCTATTTTTCTTTGCCTGACTTTTTCTGTAAGGTCTAAGCTAGCAGGGAGCCTGGTTCTTCATACCAGTTTTCCCTGAATTTTGCTTGATGGTAGTTGTCGAGACACACAGAGGTACACGCGGCCTGCAGAAGGCCTGCATGCGTGTACCTGCGCCCTATCTTCTTACAGCCCGTGTGTGAATGCTATTTGTAGAGATAGCAGTAGCATGTAGGAGTTCAGAGAACTTTAGAGGCAGTCCTCCTCTTCCTTGTCAGAATTATACATTCTCAGGGGGTTTTCTAGAATCCTGTCTGAGTCTTGCTAGTTCACAGTCCTATCTCAGATTGCTTTTTTCGCCTTATTATTCCTTGCATTATTTTTCTTTTCTGTCAGAAAGAGCATCCAAGCCTTCAAGGGACCCTAGTTATCAATACCAGAGGCCTCTTCCTAGTCTGGACTACCTTTTTTCATTTTTGTCTTAGAATTTAGACATACACGCGGCCTGTACAAGATCAGCCCGCGTGTACATGCTTCATGTTTCAGCTCAGCACGCGTTTGCACGCGTGTTGTTTTAGTGACAGTAGTGTGCTTGACAGGCTACTTTTTGTTCAGGGTGGAGCAGTCATCCCCGCCTTTGATGAGAAGTATTCCTCTCAGGTGTTTGAGTCTAGGGTTGAAAAATCAGTAGGTTAGGTCATCTTACCCTTAGCCTGCTTTTTCTCAGTTTATAGTTGACAGAAAATATAAAATAAAATAAAATAAAAAATTGGTTTTTAGACAAGTGTAAGAGTCTTTGTTTTCTTTATTGCCACTGTGTGTCTTTACTCTAATTCTTTGCGATCTTCTCTTTAATCCAGAATTTGTTTTTCTTGGTTTTGTACTTGTGGGTATTTTCCCTTTGTTGCTTTACTAGCACTAAAATAAATAAATAAAAATCTCTTTTCATTTTCTTCTTTGTTTGAAGAGTGTGTTTTTGCATCATTAGCTAGGGAGAAGTATTTTATTTCGTAAGTTTTTGTAGTGCATTTAGAGCATAAGTAGCTCGTAGTTGAGCGAAATTCCTTTATGTTTGCTATATAAAATCTTAGAAAAATTGAAAAGAAAAATAAATCTTTCTTTATGAAAAGTTGTTGAAATTTCGCATTTAGAAAACGTCTTTTGTTTCCAGCTTTTTTCATTCATTTTTTCTTTCGTATTTACACATCATCAGTTTCACCCTCATACCCCTTGACATAAGAAAAAAACATAAAAGCAACGCTAATTTGAAATCTATTAGACTTTTTGTTTGTAGGGTTCACAAACTAGTTCAGGACTAGGGCCTTGGATTAGGTTGGAGAGGAAACTCTCCAAGGCCATTCAAAACCAAACATTAGAGTCTGCGATAGGGAGTGTCTAAGTCCAGTTTTGTGGAAGTTATTCTGGACCCCCCTCTAACATAGGGGATAAACACGAGGTCGCGTGTGGAAAGGTAGCGGAGATAACCCCTCCAAAGCCATACCAATCGTAGTGGAGAACACATATCGAGGGCTTGTTTTGGAATTTTGTCGTTTGCATTTTCCATGGGGCTTCGTGGGTCTTGAATCCGTTCGAGGTCCTCATTTGTCTTCCAGACCATTTTCTCTCGATACCCTTGACAGGTTTTGGGCTTGATACCCTGCTCATTGTGGTCTACCCGACTTTCGACTATACCTGCCTGGTGACTGTTCACGTGCTAGAAACCTAGTTGCCAATATTTTTAGGGACATACACAGGTGACTGCGGGGGTATACCACGGTACCTAGGACAAACATCGGGCCATGATTTGTATATTATACCCGGAGGGTGCTTCCGTATTCGAGTTTCACTTGCACCGGTAAGTTTCTCTAGTGTTGGTTGTTGTAACTGTTCTTCCAAATAGTCTAGTGATTGCTTGTCTTATCTCTTAGGGGCTTATTTTTAGTGTGTGTTTCTTTTGAACATGTAGGATACCTTAGCGTGTCTTGGATATTCTCACACAGTGGAGGATCCTGAGCTCCACCGGTAAGGAAGGATTCTTGGCCTGCCTCCAGTTACACTGGAGCCCCCCTCGCCACCATTAAGGCGGAAGCTAGACCAACAAGGGTCTTTTGAAGCGACCAGGTTACAAACCTTTGTGCCCAAACAACTCCTGGAGGAATCGACTACCAATCTTGGCTCGGTTGCAACCCTAACCACTGATTTCTTGGCACCGTTTATTGTGCCGATCCAATTTCACGAACGCCAGTCAGTGCCTCATCCAACTATTGAAACAAACGTTGTTACTTCTTCTAGGAATTCTTCCATTCCCACCACAATTGCTACCACAGGAGAATCATCTCCTAACTTACCGTCATCGGTCCGAGCCACCATGGTCTCGGTCACAACTATGTCACACAGTGGACCAAAACCGTCTATGGTGGCGGCCACAACCCCCTTCACACTTAGTGCGACAGGCCCTCCATTCTCATACGGTATGCCTAGTTCGGGTACAAGTCCTGCACTAACCTACTCCACTTTACAGACTTTGGGTCTGGGGGCAGGGAGCTCTAACGCTCCTCTGCAAGGTCAAATTGGGGGCACTCTTGTCCCTTTTAATGCTTTTCTTTACGCAGGAGGTCATATCCCTCCTTCGTCCCCTTCACTTGGTGGTCTGCATCAGCACTCCATTGAGCAACCTACACACACTAGTTTATTTGAAGCCTGGAGTCAGGGAACATCTGCGCACAGTATGTCGGTAGGTTCGACACCGTTTTTTTGGAACGGGACGTTTGGTAACAAAACTTTCTCATCCACCGCTTTCTCATCTGGGGGCAATCCCATTTTTGGACAGTCTAGTAGAACCTTGGAACTCAGGACAAGGATCCGTTCCCTCCTCTGGAATTCCATTCTGGGGTAATTCTTTTCACAGTCAATGGAACCCTGGAAAGACCACTATGCCTCTCCCATCGGGACTAGCATGGGGTAATCCTTCCCAAAGTCCTTCGAACACGATGCATGCCCAACACCCTATGTCCTTTATGGGAAATCAGCCGATGATGTCTCCACAGATACAAAATCCTTACACTGGTTAGGGCCATGGTTTCTACCAGAATCCAAGCCCACAGCCAAACTTTTCCTGGCAACCTGGTGCCAGTCAAACTCCAAGACTCTTTTTCCCAGGTTATCAGCAGCAACCCAAACTACCATTCCTGGCAACTTTACAAATTCCAGATTTGACAAGGTTGTTAAATGATCCTATTTGTCATGATCCACGTTGGCCTCCTATGCCAACGAAGTTGCCTTCGGACATTCCAAAGTTCGAGGCAAAGCCTAATGAAGATCCAGGTGATCATGTGACTACCTTCCATCTTTGGTGTTCATCTAACTCATTGAAAGATGACTTTGTACAGTTGCAATTGTTTCAACGTACTCTTATCGGGAGTGCAGTGAAATGGTACATCGAGCTAGATCACTCAAGATACTCTTCTTTTGGCGAACTGGCGATGGCCTTCCTTAACCATTTCCAGTTACTTGTGCGATATGGCGCTGGCACAGAGCTTCTTGCCAATTTCGAACATACAACAATAGACCATATCTCTGATCATATATGAGAGTGGAGACGCCGGAAGAGTCTAATCAAAGTACCAGTCCCACCAACATTCATTCTTGAGTGGTTCCTTAAGTCTCTGGAACCACAATTATCCAAAGACATCGTGACTTCAAGAGTTTTCTCTGGAGAAGATGCTATCATGAGGGCTCAACAATTTGAGCTCATCTATTCTCAGTCTGGTTTATTATACAACATCCTGCCAGATGCACCACGATCGATATTGGATAAAACTAGACAGAGAGTTGGACCACATGCCGATGGTATTGTTGGTTCAACACAAACCAAGCTCACTGAGCAATTGAAAAAACAGTTGCAACAGTTATCTATACAACACACAACGGCCAGCCAGACTACTACTTTGGTTGCTCCTCCTACCCAAATGTCGAAAGTACACTCTGTGCAGTCGACTAACCCAAAGGCCACCTAGCAGCCTGAAGGGAAGAAAAAACAATGAAAGAAGGGTAAGGGGGATAAAAAAACCACTGATAATGTTGGTTGGGACATGACAGAAAAATAGAAGGTGAGGTACCCGTGCAATTTTTGTGTGGAAGACCACCCGACCCAGCTCTGTCCTCGACTTGCAGAGGCCCAGAAGTTTGTCACACAGCAACATCAAGCAGTTTTGACTAATCCCTTTCAACATGGGAAAAATTTAACTCAAGCCTCTACAAGCACAGAAGGGGGCAGCCAAGAAGCCTGCCCTCCTCCAAACAATCCCTCATCTGCGAATGTATATATGGTTAGGTGTGATGCTTTCACAACAACTAGAGCACACGACTATAGAAAACCAAGCACTGCTGAGAAGGGTAAAGAAGCTGACCTCCCATCTCTTCCTCTACAAATTGAGAAGACGTTGAGAGAAACTATGACACGCATTCCAAAAGGTGCATTTAAAAAAGATTCTCACAACCCAAATGCAAGGGCCGCCCAGAGTGGAGGATTTATCACAAACCCCTTGTGCGATGTCTTCTTTAGAGGTCCTCCAAAGCTGCACTACTTAGAGGAAATCCTTGTTAACCGCTTTGGGCTCTACTGAAACTTGTAATCTGGGTACCATCATGTTAGATACAACCGACTTAAAACCTCGTCTGCCTTACCACGTATCATTTCAGATAGTAGTGGCTCATCCCACGAAATTTTTTACACAGAATATCTTCTGCACGGTGGTCAACGACGGCGCCTCGACATGCATTATGTCGTTAGCATGTTGGAAGGCCATTGGCCAGCCCGATTTGTCTCCATCACCTACTCTCCTCACTACGTTCGACGGTCATTCTTTTCGACCACATGGCATCATTCCTTCTTTCCCTGTGCAGTTAGGAGGGAAGACCGTGTGTGTCGAAGTAGAGGTAGTCAATGCTCCCCTCGACTATAACCTCTTGTTAGGACAGAGTTGGACTTATGCTATGCAAGCTTTGGTTTCTACAGTTTTTCGAGTCTTGTTGTTTCTACACGAAGGTCGGATAGTGACCATCGATGAACTATCCTTCTCCAGACCTGACCCAGCTTTGGGGGCATCCATGGTCCCAATGATAGATAATCCTCAACCAGGTGTCGTTAACGTAGGAGTTGGTTTGCGCCCATCCTTGATGGGTACCTTCAATTACCCACCTCCTCATGACAATGTCAAATTTATATCTAATCACCATAAGGTTGAGATTTTTCAAGTTTCATCGTTCCGCACGACTTACTTTGAGGATCCTCTTGCTAACGTCGATTCGTTAGACTTAGTCTTGCCTTCTGACGAAGCAGTAATCAAAGAAATGACTAGTCTGGACAAACCTTGCGGAGATCTTCATCACATATCCTACTTTCTCCCAGAGTTAAGCCGAATCGAAGCAGAAGAATTCACCGTTACCATGACGGGAGATCAGCCATGTCCTATTAACCTCTTAGCTACACAGGAAATTTATGCTGAGGGAAATATGGCGAGTATCGCTGAAACTATACCCATCAACATCTCCTGAAACGCTAGCGTCATGGAGAATGTCTTCGTCGGAGCGGATTGCTCCCTCAAAGAGATTCAAATTTACATGGATATTTTTAAAGAATTCCGCGACATGTTTGCCTAGTCTTATGAGGAAATGCCAGGTATAAATCCAAAAATAGTTGAACATGAAATCACAACGTATCCTGATGCCAAGCCTATTCGACAAAAACTTCATCCAGTCAATCCTAAGAAAGCAGCAGCCATCAAGATTGAGGTCAAGAAATTACTCAAGGCAGGTTTCATTTATCCTATTCATTTGACTCAATGGGTGTCAAACCCCGTGTTGGTCAATAAAAAACAAGGAACGATTCGTGTATGTACCGATTTCCATGATTTGAACAAGGCATTTCCTAAAGATAATTTTCCAACACCATTCATTGACCATATCATTGATGAATGCATAGGTTGTGAATCCTTTTCATTCATGGATGGTTTTTCAGGATATAATCAAATCCAAATCAAACCTGAAGACCAACACAAAACAACATTCATTTGTCTGTGGGGTACATTCGCATATCGTAAGATGCCTTTTGGCCTTAAAAATGTTGGAGCCACATTCCAGCGAGCCATGTATTTTGCATTTCATGACCTCAAGCATATAGTCGAGGCCTATCTAGATGATTTAGCATCACGCTCTCGCAAGCAAACAGATCATCCCACGCACCTTCGACTAATCTTCAAACTCTGTCGCTACTTCAGGATTCGCTTGAATCCAAACAAGTGAAGCTTTTGTGTAACATCAGGATGTTTGTTAGGTTTCATCGTATCAACAACAGGGATCATGGTCGATCCTCTTAAGGTGGAGGCAATAATCCAGTTGCCCCCCCCACGCACAATCTTACAACTTCAGAGTCTACAAAGCAAGGTGAACTTCATAAGACGCTTCATCACCAACTATGCCAAAATCACCAAGGGATTTATGCATTTACTAAAGAAAGACGTTCCTTTTTTCTGGGATGAAGCTATTCAATTCTCTTTCAATGCATTAAAACACGCCCTCACAACCACACCTCTGCTACGGCCACCTAACTATAAAAAAGATTTCTTATTATATATGGTTGTCGCAGAGTCAACCATATGCATGGTTTTAGTTCAGGAAGACGATTCATTTTCAGAATACGTGATCTATTACCTAAGCTGAGGCCTCGTAGGACCGAAACTTAATTATTCCCATCTCGAAAAACTTGCGTTGGTAGCAGTTCATGCTGTTCAACGGTTTTGTCACTATGTTTTATTTCACAAGACCATTGTCATTGTTGTCGTGAATCCATTCCAGTACATGTTGAAACGATGAGTTATAGGTGGAAAAATTAGTAGGTGGATAGTCATCCTCCAATAATTTGACTTAGACTTATTGGAAAAATTTGAAAAATTGGAAAAATTGGTCTTCACAGAGCTTATTTCAGAACTTCCAGTTGAGTCAGGTGACGTTGTGCCTAAGGAATCGCCTATCTGGGGGGATATGTTTTTGATTGCATCTTCAGACCCCTGGTATGGAGGTATACTTATCTATCTCCAAACTTTGAAGTGCCCCACCTCTGCTTCTCATGACGAGCGTCGGTGAATACGCGATCAGGCTAAGAATTATCTCATACTCGATGATACGTTGTATCGGAGAGGTGTAGACTGCATATTGCGTCGATGTCTCACTCATGAGGAGGCCATCATAGTGCTAAATGATTGCCACACTAGAGCTTGTGGTGGTCATTTATCGGGGTTGGAAACAACCCAAAATATTCTACGAGCAGGTTACTTCTGGCTGACACTTATCAAGGATTGTATCGAATCGGTCAAGAAGTGCCATCCGTGCCAAGTCTTCTCTCAGAAGATGAGGGTACATCTCGTTCCTATGTTTCCTATCATCACAGTTGGTCCCTTCACTAAGTGGGGGATTGATTACACTACATCCAACCCACCGTCAGCAAGGGGGCACCGCTATATCATCCTAGTTGTCGACTACTTCACTAAGTGGGTCGAAGTTGTGCCAACGTTTAAAGATTATGGAGAGACTGCAGCTCTCTTCTTATTCAACCATATCATAGCAAGGTTCGGCGTCCCGAGAGAGATTGTCACTAACCATGGCAGTCACTTTTAGAACCAAATGATGACCGAATTAACATCAAATCTTGGGTTACGGAAGGAACATTCATCACCTTACTATCCCCAAGCCAATGGGTAGGTGGAAGCTGTAAAAAAAACTCTTAAGATGATTCTACAATGAACTATCAACTCAGCCAAGTCAAATTCGCATTTGATGTTATACTCGACATTATGGGCTTATCGAACATCTGTTAAGACTGCAACCGAATTCTCACCTTTTCAACTCATTTACGGGCTGGAGGCAGTCTTGCCCATCGAATTTCAAATCCCATCTCTGAAATTGGCAGTACAGTTATTGCCAGACACTTCTCCACTTGAAGAATGGTTAGTCTACCTTGAGCAACTTGATGAGCAGCGTCGCAATGCAGCCCTGGCCAACGAGGCTCACAAACATAAGGTCAAGTGTCAATATGTTAGGTCCATTCGTCCTCAGATTTTCTCTGAAGGCGACCTTGTCCTCGTCTATGACCAAGACAAGGACCCCCTGGGAGCAGGAAAGTTTAAACCCATGTGGTTAGGACCCTTCATTATCAAAGAGGTATTAAAGAAGAGCGCTTAACATTTGGTTGATTTTGAAGGGAATTCTTTGGTGGAGCCTAGAAATGGGCTCTACCTCAAGAAGTATTACTCATAGATAGGTCACTGTGGGTAACTTTTTGTAACATATGTATAGTCTTTGTACTATTACTTTTTAAGTTTCTTTTAAAGTGTTATGGACGTGTCATTGATGTTATCTTTCGTCAATATGGCAGATGTCAAGTGAGTCAGAGGTTTTCATTGGGTATGCAGACGGTGCTAGTCGACACACGCAGAGGCTTGCCTCCGCAGCTTGGGTAATCTTTACACCATAGGGTCAGTTGTTATCTTCCGGAGGTATATGCTTAGGTGACACCACAAATAATGTCGCCAAGTATAGTGCAGTTATTGAGTTGCTTCGTGATGCCTTTTCATTGGGTATCTCCCATCTCCAGGTCTATCTCGATGCTAAACTGGTTGTGTCATAGCTAAATAGAGTATACCGGGTTCATGATCCAACTTTACAACGACAATTCCTTAGGGTACGTCTCTTAGAATGAAACTTTGATTATATTACATATTTTCATGTTCCTAGGAGATTAAACCAAATTACAAATACTCTATCTAATCAAATTTTAGATTGGCATCTCTCCCACATATAAAACGAACATGGACATAAACATATAAATACATTTTTGCACACAGAATCCATAAGACAAAAACCATATATAAACATCATAAAATACTCAGAGTACATAGATGGACCCAAGTGCCTCAAAAATGGGAATAGTAACAAGTCATCGGGCTTATGCCCTCAAAAAATATATACAAGTAGGTGCTCGTGGCACATCAAAAGTCTAAGTCTGTTCAGGGCCTATGGGCCCTGTTATAATCATCTACAGCACGGGCTAAACGCCTAAAAAATCAGACCCATGTCCGAGGTGCCCCCACAACATGAGGTTGCATGGATGGCAGTAGGTCCTCTATCTTTGCCATCGGAACTATGCGAGTGAGCGCAGTGAAGTTCCACTCAATTTTTCTAAGGACCCTCTCGGCCTCTCCAAATGGGAGGTTCCCTGCTACTAATTTTCCCCAGCGACGGCAGCCACGACTTCTGGCCGTGGATGACGCCTGTTCTGTGCATAGTCGGCAGGTCGCACGAGTCCCACATCTGCATGCAACAAACGTTTACCCGTCAAATACTCTGGAATACAAAAAAAAAATGATATATATAAAAAAAAGACATAAAAATTACATATGCAAAAAAAAAACTACAAAGGTGGAGACTTACCCATCTCTCCTTGCTCCTCACCAGGAGGCACGAGTATCTCTGGATCTCTAGAGAAATCTATCCCTGCAGACGGGTAGTCCTCTATAACAGGGATCTGTCATGACAACCAAGAAAAGAATTCATCATCGAAGGACTCAATGGTCCTTCCACCACCCTGTCGCGGCAGTAACACTGCCCATCTACACACTGCAGGGAAAGAGGCCATATGTCCTCGTACTACAACCCAAGGACTGAAACTCGGAACTCTCTCAAAAAATAATGAACACAGGATGGTCCCGAACCCGAAGTTCCTCTGTGTCCATTGTCGGCAATCTTTCAATTGCCTCTTCATGCACTCAAGCAGTGTGGTACTCCAGTCAAAAATTTGTGCATTCATGCACTGGATGGCACAATTCATCTGTGCGCGCGAAACCTGATGCACGGCTGTTGAGCCAGTAATCCGCCCAATCAGTAACAAGATAGTCTGCAATGCTAAGTTGGTAATCTTACTAATGGATACCTGGGAGCCCGCACGTTCGGTCCCAGCATCACAGTTCTCAGCTATCAATTTTGAGATCTTACTCGGCCCCACAGGAAAAGTTTGGAAGTTGAATGGTTCCCCTCTCCTTGAGAGGCCAGTCAGAAAGTAAATGTCCTCGGTGGTGGGCACCAGTGATTGCCCCTCTAGCATAAATGTCTTTGCATCAGGATACCAGTAATCAATCAAGGCATTCAGTATCCTTGGTTGTGTGTGCATAAGCGGACATAGAAAGAATTTGAGTAAACCGCATTGCATTACCACGGCCACAACATTCAGATCTGCAACAACCAACTCACTGATTGCCTCATGCTCCCTTTCCCTCCACTAGACATACATCCTGCCAACACAACAAGGTAAAGGAGGGTCAGTACTTCCTTTTAGTTTTCTTTTTCATCATAAAAGGGAGGTACACGCAGGCTGTATAGATGACAGTCGCATGTACGCGTGGGCAAACTTTACTCTGCCCGCATGTATCTAGGGTCGACCTTTTTAAGGTCGACGCCCACCCAAAAAATCATCTAAATAATTAAATTGAAGTATTGAATATCTAGGTAAGGGAGTTTGTACTTACTTGGTCCAAGAAGAAGTTCGTTTCGTCCACTGTAGCTCCCGGAATCACTATCTTTGGCAAAGGGGGTCTTTTGGCTCCAGAGTCAATTTCTAAATTAGCAATGGTGATAATGATCTGCCAGCTTCTATTTATAGACTTTTTGGCCTCTTTTTGTCACTTTTTTGGCCCCCCTTATCAGTTTCTTTATACCAAAAACCATTTAGAGTGATCCAGGAGTTATATGGGAGGGATTTGATCATGTATTGGGACATTTTTTTTTTAGTTTCAAAAAAATATTGACGGTCCATAAAAAAAATAAAAAAAAAAATCAACTTGAGCATATAGGTTAGGATACCACCCCAACTTTTGCATCTCGTTGCCTTTTTCTTATGCTATAGGATCGATCCCATCAGGTTGTGACACGAAACCGTCATATCTACTCTAGAAGTGTCGCGACTTGGTGGTAGATCTTACCAGAACATGGATGCCCTAGGTAGGTCTTGGTTTCATTATGGTGTCCATGTCGTTTCTAAAAACATTGTAGGCTCGGGAGTCCATATAGTCTTTCCTAAATATGAGTTTGAGCCTCATTTGCATGAGTCTTTTTCACTCTTTGTTTCACCCTCAGGACTCCCAAAAAATAACGGGTCTCCTTTTAAGCCCTTTTCAGACCCTCTAAAAATGAAAAGATTGTCGAGCGATCTTGTGACCTTTCACGCTCGTTAAACTGAAATTTGAAGTCACGTCTGTCCGGCGGTAGTTTACCCCTTTTTCGGTCCAGACGGTCACCTGTACAAACAAAGGTATACTCTATCAAATTCCCATTCTTTAGAAGAGTACTCTCAGGTATAATTTTATTTCTTTTTCAGGCCCGAGGGACTAAATTTACGAAAAAGAAACCCCCACGGAGTCCATAGTTAAGCTCTTTTCAGACTCCCTAAAATTGAAAAGATCGTCGAGTGACCTTATTCTTTCACACTTGTTAAATTGGTCCAGAAGAATATTCCTGATGGAGTCCATAGTTAATCTTTTTTCAGACTCCTTAAAAGTGAAAAAATAGCCGAGTGATCTGGTCCTTGTCACACTCGTTAAAATGGTTTTGAATTGACGTCTAATCGGTGCTAGTTTATCCCTTTTTCAAACCGACTAGACTATTGTCAAAAAAGGTACCCAGCAGAGTCTCCTTTTATTCTTTTTTAGACTCTCTAAATATGAAAAACCATCGAGCTTACCTTCTCTGGGCTCGTTAAACTTACATCGAAGGATGTTACCATTGTGTGTTCTATCAACCGCATTTGCATACGTTATCCACCAGCCTTGTGACAGTTTGCTTATGCATCTTAACACCTTTGGCCACCGGAGGATTTTTCTCGAGTATCATTTTACCAGAACATCAGTCTTGTCCTTGTTCCTCGAGCTTGTATATTTGCAGTACTCATTCCTCCATTGTAACGTAATATTCCTTTATTCTTTTTCAAAAATTATCAAAAAGAACAAAAAAACAAATATACCCCAAAAAGAGGATGGGAAAAGTATTTTCTTTATTGGTAGCATAATGAGTCGCCCTTGGATAAAGAACATCTGTCCATTTGATCATCAGACTATGGGATGTAGTATGACCTTAGGAAGATTTTCTCGCTATATAGAGTTGTGTCCTCCACCATTTGGTTACTCTTACAAACATATGGAGAGTTTGCGTTGCCTCCTGCTTTGTAGACTTATGTTTAACATATATGTTGCCTGAGTCTTATCACTTGTCATGTTATTGTCCAATGGAATTTTGTCACTAAGCCTGAGTCGACTCCTCTCCAATATGTCTCTTGTCCGCATACCCGACCATCTTGAACGTCCAATCAAGTCCTTGTTTGAAATCACTGAAGCCTTCAGTCCGATCATCAAGCTTATCAAGTCCATAACCGATGAGCCATTGAAGACCTCTAGGTAGTGCAGTCATACACTCATATTACACTCCTACCCAAGTTTTAGAATATTTTGAAGTTGTTTCTCAAGCTCTGAAGTACAACCATCAGGCCGAATCAGCTTCTGGAAGATGGATACTCCATATGTATATCTTTTTTATTTCGAGATGTAGCTCCACTGTGTATTATTTGTGGCTACTCTTTATAGTTATTTGACATTGATCTACAATGTATTTGATTGGTAGCCATGGTTCTATTTTATCCCGAGCATGGGTATGCCCGCCTCGATGAGACATTTTTTATTTTGCAAACGACACCTCCTGGTCCGTGATCCTTGGGCTCAATTGTTCGACACATCAGTAAAGATTGGTAATGTATTACGGCCATCAGATGCTCTTCTAACCTCACACATTAGGGGGCATCTGTTATAACCCTAAATTGCACCACACATGCTTACCTGGCATCAGGCCAACTCATATCCCTTCTTTGCCAAAAACTACTGAACAACTCTTCTAAAAACTCCATTTTTAAAAGTACACGCTAGCTTTCCCACTACAGCCTGCATGTATCTACAGTTTCCATGCTAGCAGGCCCACTACAGCCCGTGTGTACCTTCAGAATCACGGAAAAAGGAAATTTGTTGACGGGACAAAAAGCTATGGGTGAGTTAACTGAAACTCCCGGCCATGCATGGCCGAGGGTTCATCCAAAACCCTAGATCCTTATAGCCTATAAAAGAAGGGGTAGGGGTACCATTTGGAGGAAGAAAAAATATACCAAAGAAACTCTGCCCATTTATGTAATCCACTGTCCCAACCCTTTAGCCTTTCCTCATGCCAAAGGAGATTTAATGCAAAGAAGTTGAAGGACATAAGAAGAGGAGCCCAGGATCAAGTTCAAGGAGTTGTGGTCGGTCTCAACTTTGATTGTAAGTTGATTCATTTTCAATAATAAAAATAATATGTTTCCCGTCCCAATGCATGCATTGTCTATGGTTTGGTTAATTTATGCTTGATTTCTAACCCTTGAGTAGAGAAGTAGCATGCATGCATAGTTGTTGTTTGTCTTGAGTGCAGGTCATATGTGGAAGGAGCAGCACAAGCAAGTAATCGAAGAGCAACGGAGGATCTACATCGAACACCGGTAACAAGGTTAGTGGTCCTTTCCCATGCATGTACTATGAAAGAGGGGTTTAATTTTTGGGTCGTAGGTAAAAAATTAATTTCTTTTTGGTTAAAATATGCATGCAAGTCTGACCCTAGTTTTCTAGTCTGTAGGGTATTTTTCCCAACAACACTTATCAACCATGAAAAAAAAATAATGAGTCATATTTACATCAAACAATATTGGGTCCATTACCCAAACCTTTGTGCTACGGGGATTTATTCAAGGGCTGATATCAATGACAACCAACCTTAATCAATAGATTAGACCTTTTTGTAAATGTAAAAGTATAAATAAGAATAATATTGTAAGGATGAGTAGTGGTAGAAGGGGATGTAATTGACTAAGTGCAAGAGGAAAGTATTTATAAATTTCTTTGTGCAACGCAACATGTATGTAAGGCTCTATCCTTGATAGATGAGCTGGCTTTGTGCCTTGACCTGATTTTGGGAAGGTGGATCTGGTGCTTTGTGCGCAGATCACATGTCCGGTGCGAAGCTTGGCTCTGTGGCTTGGTGTAGAGGAGTAGACAAATGTAAGAGATTGAAGCCTAATAAAGAAGAAGAAGAAGTTGGTGGACATAGCCCCACACTGGGGTGAACCACGTATATCATGTGTTGATGGTTTTCTTTGTGCTATGATGTTTATGTTGTGAATCTTCTTAGTGCATTGATTGTTATATGTGATACATAGATCTATGAATTCTTAGTGCTTTATTTATACTGAATGTGCTAGATCTAACTTATGATTCCAAGTGCGATATGTATTTGGTCATTGTTACTGCGACGATCTATCCTTAGGGTTTGTTCTGTGATGTGAATAAATTTGATAAGTTAATGTGTGTTATATTCTAAGTACTTTGCAAAGTGTTATAATCACAGATATGTGTCCTAGCTTGGTTACATACACCTGAGTCCTGTAACCACCCTGCCTCTACCTCGGGTGAGACTTCACCTACTTCGCAGGTGTTGCCAAAAGGGGCAGTAGTTAGGGTTTTTTTGGTGCGTTGTTGAAGCATTGAACCCTAGGTCTACCCCTGTTCCAATAGGCTACGTCCACAAAGATTTGGATTTTTTGGCTCTTTTCTTATTCTACTTCAAGGTTATAGTGTTATGCACATTACATTTCTTTCTCCCACCTTGTGGTTCTATGTAATAACCCTCATAGAATTCATACTTCCACTCAGAGGATGACAATATCAGTGTAATATCCACAACCCATGACCTACAACCTTAGCCTCAATTACAATGTTCTATCTAACATACCTCCATATATCCTCTTCGCTATCTCACAATAATATATTTATATTACAAAAAGGGGTTAATTACCCATTAAAAAATTGACCAAATCGCTAACCCACTAACCCTAGGTGGATTAGATTTGTCCACTTTCTAACTCCATGATCACGTCTGGTCCAAAATATAACCATTTTCCTCATTGATCTGCATCTTTCTTCCTTTGTTTGACTTTCCTAGTTTTCTAGCACTGCTTTTCTAGGTTTTCTGGCGAGTGCTCCTTCTTTGGTCCATTACCTATCTACCTTCATTAATTACCGCACCTTTACCCAAAATGGTCTACACCAACAACGTCATGGATCACCCATTACATATGATCCTCTTGACTATCATCGAGTTAGAAGGCATCACAGTCCCACATCTTACTTCAAAATATCATATGGTGTATTCCATCGAATGTATCAAGCCTAGAGTAGTTAACTAGTGTGGAGAGTTGTTGGTGAATTTGAAGGATCATATCACCAAGTGTAAGACAAGGAAATAGAAACAGTTTGGATATGGATCCTTTCTGGTGTCTTTCTTCTTAGAGTAGGTTCCTTTAATGCACCCACTAATTGAGATTCCTATGAAACCTCCAACTGAGCCATGGATGGAGCGTTGGACTAGTATTATGTCCATGTTAGGGGATGGTCTCTAAAAGTTTTTAATTTGATGTTGGATTCTTCTGATGGTGGGAAGATTAGATTCTGAGGATTGAGGATTTCTCGTACAATGGGATGGATTTCATAGGGGAAACAGATCTAGTGCTTCCCGAGGGATCACGATGGAATACGTCAGGTATGTCTTCGAAGAATGTGACCATGTAACATGTTTGTTTTGTATTATATATATATATATATATATATATATAATAAAAACATTTTTGTTTTTATTTCATAGATTGAGAAGTAGTGTGGTGGATAGGTATGTCACCATTGCACCAACACGGAGACGCTCATCAAACAAAGGAAGTCGATGTTGGAGGGATTCAAGACATGGAAAGGAACCTAAGGGGGATCACTATGGTTCCTTATCATCTGCAAAGGCACACAGTAGGAGTGCCTGAGGGAATTAGCCATTTGTTAGAGTGAGTGGTGCGAGCAATTTTTTGTTATCATGAGCACAATATGCCCCAAGATGATGAGTAGAGTCCTATGTATTGTCCTATTTTTGCGATGATGTATGGATGATTGATGCAAACCCCCTACCCCGGTGGGGTCCATGACCTCCCAGTCATTGGATCATCCACTAACTTTGAGCTGGAATGACTCTTTTGGGCCCTCATTGGAACCTTGTAAATTAGTTCCACAGGTCCTCTTGTTTAGAACTCACATGTGAAGACTCCAGCAACAAGCGTGAGCTCCACCTTCATGTGATCATCCTTATGAACACAGCCTTACCCATAAGGTGTGTTTCACATTTCGCAATTTAGGATTTCTCAAGGGAGAAATCCTTGTCTCTTCAACCATCGAATGTCGAAAAGAGCTTAACAATGATTAGCCTATGCTTAAATATCGGTCCATGCGACCGTTCGCCGTGACCTCACGCTAAACCAAAAAGAACTTTTCATCGATCGGGACTTCTACAGTAAAGCATCACTTTCCTTTGCAACTTGAATCCCTGAATCCCGATTGGGGCTTAAGGTTCTCATCTCCTACCTCACGTGACCATGCCCCGCCACCACGCGTCTACACCAAAAGGGATATCGGAGTTCGCGGTTTGAAAAACCCGCGAACATGCTCTCCTACCTGTCAACTCCCAAAGTTTCAAACTTCGAAAGGACCCAATGTTCTTTTAATGCCTCCCTTAGTGGATCACCATATGACCCGGTCCCATGACCTAAGGTCAAACCTTGGTCGCATCGAGGTTTTTCAATTCAATGTTTTGCAACTTGCGAGACCAAAGGTCCTATACCTTCAGTTCCCCGAATGTCGAAACTATGAAATCCTTTCACACTGGATCTACAGTCTTCGCTAACCCTTGACCAACAGTCAGGATCCTCCATCTTATTATTCCTGAGGGATGGTCTGGATGATTTCACGGATTTCCTTCTCATGAATCCTCTGCTCTTCTCCTCATGAGTCCCCCAGTTGATCAGATCTTGTTGCCACCTGTCCTCTCCATGATGGATGGTATTGATTCTTTTGGTGATTTTCCCAAACACCGACTACTCACCACGTGTCCCAACTCTCAATCTCTTCCCTACTTGACGGGTGTCTTCCATGAAATCTGACTGTCGTCGGGATTTCGCAACACGTGAGTCCAAAGGAACTTCACCCTTGTTCCAACAGACACCGAATGTAAAAATCCTCCTTTGGGCACAAGGCGCTAAGTTTCGTGCTACTTCCACAGATCTGACAGCTATAGAAAGATCGACACTTCTTCTCAAAGTATTTCCACTGTCCATTCAACTCCTCGTTGTTCTTCTAGATCTGATAGCTATCGGCTCTTTGCGTTCAGATCTAACGGTTACTGTGGTCTCCCCCCTAAGAATCTATGACTTTTCTTCCCAGAATTAGGAAATATTCTAAGTGTGAAGGACTAAGTCTTCAGTCCTTATTTAGATGGATCTTTGTGAACGAAAACACACTCCCTCCTAAGCTTCTTCTCATTAAAGATTTGAACTAATATGCACACCTTGCATTTGAGGATTTTGAATAAATCAGATTCGAAGGGATTTTCTTGAAAAGAAAATACCTCATGCCCTCCTGGCATTCTTCTTTGTTGTTTATTCGAACTTAGTCAGCTCTAAGTTCTGTGCACTCCTTGCACTTGGAATATCAAGAGTCTTTGTTCTCCTCTGAACCTCCCTCTCTGAATCGTTTCAAGATCTAGTTAACACACACCTTGCGTTAGGGAATGCACACCTTGCATACATGGTTCAATAGAAAACAACTAAAACTTATCTAGTTTCATTATAGAATCATACAGTCATTCTCTCCACTCTCAACAGGAAATGAAAATGAAATTATGAACATCACACAAAATACAACACACTTTTATTTAAATAGTAAATGAACACAGATATATGACAATCTCCTATCTGTGTTATGCATTACTGAAAAATGAAAATTACATGGTGTTCCTTCTATTTTGTTCTACTTTGTTCTACTCTCCTCTATCCATCCTGATCTACTCTTACAATGAAAAATGAAACTTTTTAACGACCAGCTCCCTGAGCTCTCTCGTCCTATTCCTAAAATATATCAAATCAGACTTAAAACTATTACCTACTCAGTCCTATTATGATAACTGCTAATTACCATTAGACAGAGTCAACACTCCATGTCTGTGATTTACTATAGTCCTTAGAGACTTTATAAACAAGTTACAATTTTAAATTTCACTCAATAAAATATCTCAACAACCCAAATAAATTCTGAGTTAATGCTCGATTTGAATTTCTGGCTTTGCCAAAATGTCATTCTTCTCTCCTCCACGTGTGCGCTAATGGTTGTGAAGGCGATGGTCCTACATCATACTCCTCTGGTTAAAAAATTTCATGGACTCATGTCCATGAGCTCCTGCATTGTCGTTCCATGCTTCAAAATATCATGTTCTATGACCCAACTTGCATCCTCCCTTGGATGATATTTCCACTTCACTAAGTACTCATGATATGTTTTCCTCCTAGTTTTCTTTCCATCCCTCTGTTCAATGATTTTCTCCATATGAGGTATTTCTGTTGTGGGCAATTTCTCTTCCCACTGAATATCTTTCTGATCATCTACCTCTCCTGTTTCATTCCTATGGTAAGGATATATGTCTGAAACATTGAATATCGGTGATATCCCAACGTTGTCCAACAACTCAATCTCATAAGCATTGGCTGTGAATTTTTTGATAATTCTGCATGGCCCAATCTTTTTCATCTTCAATTTGTTGTATGTTCCCCTTGGGAATCTCTCTTTTCTCAAATGAGATAAAACTTCATCCCCAACTTCAAATTGAATTTCTCTTCTTCTCTGGTCAACTTTTCTCTTGTATTTCTGATTGTTGTCCTGTAGCTTCTCTTTGACTTTGTCATGGATTTTTTTCATTTCTACTGCAAAATCCTCTGCTCCAGTGCTTCTGAACTCATCTTGGCTCAAATATCTTAATTCTTCAATCCCTCTTGGCTGCATACCATACACAATTTCGAATGGACTCTTCCCTGTTCTCCTGTTCACTGAATTGTTGAATGACAATTATGCCTGTGCCAGAATTTGATCCCATTGTCTTCCTTGCTCAGTGACTAAACTCCTCAGTAGGTTTCCCAAACTTCTATTTACTAGTTCATTTTTTCCATCTATATGAGGGTGATATGCTGAACTAAAGGATAAGTTCATCCCTAGTCTTTTCCATAGAGTCCTCCAAAAATGTCCCACAAATTTGGTGTCCCTGTCTAAAACTATGCTCCTCGGAAATCCATGTAATCTCATTACTTCTTTGAAAAACAAATTAGCGATGTGTGTGGCATCGCTTGTCTTCTGGCATGGTATGAAATGTGCCATTTTCGAAAATCTTTCCACCACAACAAATATAGAATCGCTTCCGCTCTGAGTTCTAGGCAATCCCCAAAAAAAATACATGATGATTGCATCCCACGGCCTCTCTGAAATTGGCAATGGCTGATACAAACCAGTATTTTGTTGTCTTCACTTTGCATACTGAAAAACTCTCCATTTTTTCACGCACTTCTTCACTTCTTCTCTCATGCTCAGCCAATAATACGAATTGCTCAATTGTGAAAACGTCTTGTCGTGACCAAAGTGTCCAGCTAAACCTCGACTGTGTTTTTCTTTTAGTAGGTTGTCTCTCATTGAGCACTTTGGAATACATAATTGGCTCCCCTTGAATAGTAATCCATCTTGAATTAAATATTCAGTCCATGAGCTTCTATCTCCCAATAAAGGATTCTTGCATGTCTCATACGCTCCCTTAAAATCTGCATCTTCTGTATACATCTCCTTGAGGTGTTCGAACCCCAATGTCTCAGTTGGAATTCATGTACAATCAAAATTCTTCTTCTCAAAGCATCTGCAAATTTGTTATCAATTCCAGCAATGTGTTTAATAACAAAAGTAAAATTATGCATGAATTCTACCCATTTTTCATGTTTTTGATTCAACTTTTCTTGCCTAGTAATAAATTGCAAAGCATTATTATCACTATACAAGACAAATTATTTAGGAATTAAATAATGTCTCCATTTTTTTAAATCTTGAATCACTGCATAAAATTCCTTGTCATACATGGAATACTTTTTCTTGGTGTCATTCAGTTTCTCACTGAAATAAGTAACTGGCTTGTTGTCCTGGCTCAAGACTACTCCAATAGCTAATCCACTTGCATCACATCTCACCTGAAATGTTTTTCCAAAATATGGTAAGACCAGAATTGGCTTCTCTGTGATATTCTCTTTGAACACTTTGAAACCTTTTTCATCTTCCTCTGTCCAACCAAAGGACTTGTGTTTCTTCTTCACAGTATCCAACATGGGTGCACATATGCCACTGAAATTTCTGATAAATTTCCTATAAAAACTTGCTAACCCATGAAAACTTCATAATTAAAACAGGCTTCTTGGTGATGGCCATTCTCTAATTTCTCTCACCTTCTCTGGGTCCATCTTCAATTCATTCAAAGAGATTACGAATCCCAAATATATGAGCTCCTTCTTCATAAAAGAACATTTCTTCAGATTTATTAGCAATTGATCTCGTTGTAAATTTTCCATCACTGCGGTTAAATGTATTAAGTGTTCTCCTTTTGTTTTGCTGAAGATTAGTATATAATATATATATACTATGACAAATTTGCCAATGAAGTCTTTCAAAACTTCATTCATCAATCTCATGAATGTGCTTGGTGCATTTGTCAACCCAAATGGCATGACCAACCATTCAAATAATCCTTCATTCGTCTTGAATGTTGTTTTCCATTCATCTCCTTCTCTCACTCTTATTTGATGGTATCCACTCTTCAAGTCTATCTTGGAAAAATAGCTTGCACCACTCAAGCAGTCCATCAAATCATCCATCCTTGGTAAAGGAAATCTGTACCTAATGGTCATCTTGTTGATGGCTTGAGAATCTGTGCACATTCTCCATCCTCCATCTTTGTTTGGGCTTAATACAGTCGGTACTACACATGGGCTTAGGCTTTCCCTGACTAACCCTTTATCCAACAACTCCTAGACTTGATTCTTGACTTCCTCATTCTCTCTAGGTGTCAACCTATAAGTTTCTTTGTTCGACAAACTAGCTCCTAGAATAAGGTCAATGTGATGGCTTATGCTCCTGATGGGTGGTAGTGAGTGTGGTAACTCATCTACAACTATATTAGTGAAGTTCTCTAAAAGTTCTTGGATTTCTATAGGCAAATCTCCTACATAAGTATTTTTAAGGACCACTCTAGGCTTCCTCATAACAACAAACTACATCTCTCTCTCTTCCCTAACTTCCTTTAAGAGCTCCTTCCCACTCATGAGAAGTATGCTTGAACTAGCTTCTCCCTTCTCCTTGTCTACTATGGGTAACAACAAATGTGTACTACCATTCTTTTCTAGGGTATAGGTATTCTTCCTCCCATCATGAATAACCTTTCAGTCATATTTCCATGGTCTTTGAAATAAAATATGACATACATCCATAGGTATTACATCACACAATATTTCATCTTTGTAACCTCCTATTTTAAACTCAACTTGGCATTGCTAACTTACCATGACTTGATGTCCTTTCTGCAGCCATGATACTTTGTATGGCCTTGGATGTGCAGTTGTCTTCAGCTCTAGCTTTTCCAACATCTCTGTGGATACTAGATTATCCATGCTCCCACTGTCTATGATCACCTTGCAAACCCTGTCTTTCGTCTTGCAAGCAGTTCTGAACAAGCTTGTCCACTGAACTAGTTCTTTTGGTTCCTTCTCTGGTTTGAGAAGAATTTTCCTCATCATGAGGTTTCTTCCTCCTTCTGCAACCTCTCCTTCCACATGCTTCTCTGCTTCGACAATGTGTCCTTCTCCACCTTCTCTTTTTCTATTGGGACATTCCCAATATTTGTGCCCTTCCTTTCCATAGGTATAGCATTTAACTATGCCTCCTCTGGCTCTTCCTCTTCCTCTACCTCTGGGAAAAGAACTTCATCCACCATGTTCTCCTTATTTAGAGCTTTCACCCTTCTCTTGGTGGCTATTTTTCTTATCATCTTCCAACTTTGACTTCTGGAACTTCTCCCTGCCAGTTCCTTTGCCTCGGCTCAAATTTCTTCCTCTGCTTCATTGACTTTGCCTCCTTGCTAATTTTTCCTCATCTTTCAAGGTTGCTTGATAAGCATCCTTGATTGTACTGACAAACATCATGTTGATCTCTTCTTGGATTTCATATCTCAGCCCATTGATATACCCAACTGTCTTTTCATCTTCATTCTCCTTCTGTCCAACCCTGATGTTCAGTCTGTAGAAATCTTCAGTGTACTCCTTCACTATAGCACCTTATTTCCCCCAGTCTGTAAAAATAACTATGTTGGCCAAGAACTATGGCAAACTCAAAGATGTGAATGTTTGATTTGACGGACCTTTGCATAAAAGGTCGATGAATGTAAATTATATAATGAATATGTGTTGCATGACTGCTGAGATAGGGATGTGCTAAAAGAGACCATGATGGCTAATGAGAGGTGGTGGAAGGGACCTGGAATGGTTGCGTTAACTTCCACCGAGCCAGTACCATACTGGTTTATACTTGCTCACAAACCAAAGTAGCTCTCTGATCCTAGAATGGATTTCCCATCAAATTGGTAGGTGGGGAGGCTCCTCAAGAGTTAATGAGGGGATGGGGGTGAACCGCCCATCTGTAAAAGCCCTCAGACCTGACCATGGATGGCGGAATTGACGCCACATGCAACCTTGCAGATAGAAATTGGCAAGAGAGGAGATGTGGTAGGAGAAAAAAAGACAGTGCGCGCAACAAGGATCACGAAAGAGACTGGAGAAAGCCTGGAAACACAGGGAGTTATGAATACCGGGAGAAGGAGAGTAACCTTCGTCTTGGATTATTTTCCTGCATCCGGAGAAGGAGAGTAACCTTCATCCTTGTTTTCTGTTCAGCTGGAAGTAGGAGACTGAACCTCAAAGCATCGTGGTCTAGCTCGGGGGTGGCTAGTGGTAAATCCATTTGGAGTCACTGAGCCTATGGTTGGGTGGAAATGAGCACCCCTCTCAGCAGTTGCATCATGCCTGGTAGATCTGATAAGTGTTTTATACCTTGATTTTCAAACTAAATGTCATGAATACATGCTTATGTTTATATGCCCATAAGAATTTCTGTGTAGAATGATTTCCTGGTGTGTTAGACTGGAAATAATGGATGCCTGTGTATGATTACATGCCATAGTCAGTTACGGTTGGGGCATGAATTCACTCCACTGAGAATCATCTTGTTTTCTTAACTCTCATAATTTTCCGTGAAGGCTCCTCAAGAGTAATCTTCCCTGGGGATTACCCCATAAACCTTGGAACTGTGCCAAACCTTTACCCAGGGACTAGAATAAGATTTGGGATGATTTCCCAAGAACTGTCTGAATGTTCATGCGATCTGGGTCTGGAAACCTTATGCAAGGAAGGATATCTCTCTAAGGTCTCAGAGTCGTGGGAGTTTGAAGCCCTGAGAAGTTGAATTTCGTGATTCAAGCTCAGAAGGGATAGTGAGCCCAATTATAGAAAGAGAGAATACCCTATCATTTAGTAGATGAACGGTCGGAATCCTTTCGAGAATACCCCAGATCTGTTGAGACCGATGGATCTAGAGAAGAAGCACAGGCGTTAACACCTCGACCCTTTCAGCCTTCGCATGTAGTGATGGGATCTCGGACCATAGATCAAGGGATCTGACGAAGCCCTATTGACCGTCGATCTTAGCCTTTGTATAGGAAGGAGAGTAGCATTTCGCTGACTCACGAATTGGAGTGGTCAAGGGTAGGGCTACTTGAACTCATGATTTGCGAGATCAAGATGTGATCATGATCATTGGATCCAAAGCATGGGAGAATCGTTGGATCAGAACTTTCGTGGTTATCGCCTATCGAGGGTTCGAAACTTGAGGGAGTTTCTTTTCGATTGTAGAAATCACGAAGTATCAAGCGCCAAGGGCTTGTGCAAACACATGACCCATCTGTAAGTGGGGAACATGTGGTTGAAAGCTGGCGTAACAACAAGAGCCCAGAGAAAGGTGGGAACAGGTGATAGGTGATGGACACATGTTGCCTGGGAAGGAGTAAACCCATTTTTGACTTATCGTATCTCAAGAACTCGCAAAGGAGGAGCATGAGGGCTCAACACTCCAACTCATGAAGTCACAAGATGCAAGTAGCACTAGTATTTAGCCTAGGAAGTAGGTGACCGGTGGTGGACACGTGTCACACTGAGAAAGTGTCAACCCACTGTTGACTTATCATGGCTCGGGGTTTCGCAGGATGAAAAAGATGCACCTTAATTGCTAAGGCCGCAAAACACCGAGAGCCGAGGTCTCGTGCGACGGGAGGTGGCGACACAACTTGTGAGCAAAGTATAGCGAGGTTGACAAGTGGCATGTGTGCGTCGCTTTGGCAGAGTCCACGCAACATTGACCTCTCGCGTCTCAGGTATTCACGAAGGAGGAGCACGAGAGCTCAACACCTCAACTGGTGAAGTTGCGAGTGGTGCTAGTGTTTGGCCTAGCCTACGGTTACATGTAGCAAGTGCTAGTGAGGAGGGAGCCATACCCATATAGTATCTCTTGTATCAGTGTTTGGATAAAGGGGAGTAGAGATTCTTGATTCCTGACTCATGAGTTGCGAAAGGCGCTTGTGCTAAGGCCATCTTGTGGTCGTTTGGAGGAGGATAAAGGAAGATAGGATCTGCGCTAGGCCCCATAGAAGTCTCGAGGATTCTGTTCCTCGAAGAAAAAGACAAAAAATCTAAGAGGACTGTAGTGGGTGTGTGACATTCACTGATAACCCTCTATGTTTCAGGTTCTGCAACCTCCTATAAAGATTGATCTGGTAATCCTTTGGGATAAATTTATCTTTTATCTTAGCTACCATCCTATCCCAGCTTTTAATTTTTTCCTTACCATTTCTTCTGCATTCATCTTGCAGTTCATCCCACCATAATGTTGTGTGACCCTTTAATCTCTTCACTACCTGCTTCACCATTTTGTCCTCTTCGATATATTCATAATCAAAGTGATTATCCATGGCTCGTATCCAATCTAGCAATTCTTCAACTTCCAGATTACCTTCGTACATAGGTACTTATATCCTTGCTCTGGCCCTAATCTTTGAAACAACTTTTATCAAGCAGTCTTGTGTAGCATCCTCTTCCACATTTTCGCCAGCTTCAGCCTCTTCTTCACTCTCATCTTCACTGAAATCACCAGTATCTGGTTCCCTTCTCTGTGCTATTTCCATGGCATCCAACCTCATTCTCAGTCGCCTGTGCTATTTCCATGGCATCCAACCTCATTCTCAGTCGCCTCATTTCTTCTTCTATCTTTGCATTTTCTCTACACCTTCTTGGTGGCATGACTTCACTGTGTCACCTCCCAACAAAGTGAAATCCCCACAAAGGATACCAACCTTCCTCTCTTCTTCATTTTTCTATTGTTCTGCAAACAAACTTAAAATGTTTTTCTTTGGCTCTGATACCACCTGATGCAAACCCCCTACCCCAGTGGGGTCCGTGACCTCCCAGTCACCGGATCATCCTCTAACTTCAAGCTGGAACACCTCTTTCAGGTCCTCACTGGAACCCTGTAAATCAGATCCACAGGTCCTCTTGTTTAGAACTCGTGTGTGAAGACTACAGCATCAAGCGCGAGCTCCCCCTTCATGTGATCATCCTTATGACCACAGCCTTACCCATACGTTGTTTTTCACATTTCAAGATTCAGGATTTCTCGAGGGAGAAATCCTTGCCTCTTCAATCAATGAATGTTGAAAAGAGCTTAATGGCGATTATCCTATGCTTAAATCTCGGTCCATGCGACCATTCTCCGTGACCTCGTGCTAAACCAAAAATCACTTTTCGTGGATCGAGACTTCTACAGTCAAGCGTCCCATTCCTTTACAACTTGAATCCTTTAATCCTGATTGGGGATTGAGGTTCTCAGCTCCTACCTCATGTGACCATTCCCCGTGACCACATGTCTACACCAAAAGGGCTATCGGATTTTGCGGTTCAGCAAACCCACGAACATGCTCTCCTACCTGTCAACTCCTGAAGTTTCGAACTCCAAAAGGACCCCACGTTTTTTTAATTCCTCCCTTAGTGGATCACCATATGACCTGGTCCCATGACCTAGGGTCAAACCTTGGGTGCATCGGGGTTTCACACTTTGGGGTTTCACAACTTGCAATACCAAAGGTCCTGCACCTTCAGTTCCCCGAACACCAAAACTCTGAAATCCTTTCGCACTAGATTGACGGTCTCTGCTGCCCCTTGACCAACGATCAAGATCCTCTATCTTATTCTTCCTGAGGGATGGTCTGGATGATTTTTCGGATTTCCTTCTCGAGAATCCTCTGCTCTTCTCCTCAAGAGTCCCCCAGTCGATCATATCTTGTCGTCACATATCCTCTCCACGATGGACAGTCTTGATTCTTTCGATGATTCTCCCAAACACCGACTACTCACAACGTGTCCCAACTCTCGATCTCTTCCCTACTGGACGGGTGTCTTCCATGAAATCTGACAGTTGTCAGGATTTCACAACACATGAGTCCAAAGGAACTTCACCCTTGTTCCTCTAGATGTCGAATGTCGAAATCCTCCTTTGGGCACAAGGTGCTAAGTTTCACGCTGCTTCCACAGATCTGATAGCTATCAGAAGATCGACACTTCCTCTTGAAGTATTTCCACCGTCCGTTCAACTCCTCACCATTCTTCTAGATCCAATGGCTATCGTCTCTCTGCGTTCATATCTGACGGTTACTGTGGTCTCCCCCTTGATCTTCTGCAAATTTTCTTCCCAGACTTAGGAGATATTCTAAGTGTCAAGGACTAAGTCTTCAGTCCTTCTTCAACTAGATCTCTATGAACGAAAACACACTCCCTCCTGAGATTCTTCTCCTTAAAGATTCAAACTCCTACGCATACCTTGCATTTGAGGATTCTGAATAACTCATATTCGAAGGGATTTTCTTGAAAATAAAATACCTCACGCCCTCCTGGTGTTCTTCTTTGTTGTTTCTTCAAACTTAGTCAGCTCTAAGTTCTGTGCACTCCTTGCACCTGGAATATCAAGCCTCCTTGTTCTCCTCTGAACCTCCCCCTCTGAATTGTTCTGAGATCCAGTTAACGCACACCTTGCGTTAAGGAATCCACACCTTGCATACATGGTTTGGTAGAAAACAAGTGAAACTTATCTAGTTTCATTATAGAATCATACAATCATTCTCTCCACTCTCAACGGGAAATGAAAATGAAATTATGAACATCACACAGAATACAACACACTTTTCTTTAAACAGTAAATGAACATAGATATATGACAATTTTCTGTCTGTTCTATTCATTACTAAAAAATGAAAATTGCATGGTGTTCCTGCTATTCTGTTCTACTTTGTTCTACTCTCCTCTATCCATCCTGATCTACTCTTACAATGAAAAATGAAACTTTTTAAGGACCGAATCCTTGAGCTCTCTTGTCCTGTTCCTGAAATGTATCAGATCATACTTAAAACTATTACCTACTCAGTTCTATTACAATAAATACTAATTACTATCATACAGAGTCAACACTTCATGTCTCCGATTTCTTACAGTCCTTAGAGACTTTAGAAACAAGTTACGATTTTAAAATTTGCTCAACAAAATATCTCAACAACCCAAATAAATTCTGAGTTAATGCTTGATTTGAATTTATGGCTTTGCTGAAATGTCATTATTCTCTCCTCCACATGTGCTCTGATGGTTTTGAAGGCAATGCTCCTGCATCAACGATGTAGCCAATTTTTTTCCCAATGTAACTTTTGTATTTTATGATGTAGAAAAATGTTTTCTATGATATATACATATGAATTTTGTTTCATTTGTTTAT
Organism: Picea glauca; assembly: GCA_000966675.3. Taxonomy (NCBI): domain Eukaryota; kingdom Viridiplantae; phylum Streptophyta; class Pinopsida; order Pinales; family Pinaceae; genus Picea; species Picea glauca. Next base: position 324,848 of record JZKD02S0113827.1, on the reverse strand, counting down.
CCTTAAGTGTTCAATCGAATGATGGATTTCAATTGTTTTTGTGCATTTTTACATTAGTTATGATTTATGTATGCTCTAGATCTCAGTCTAATATTGTAATTTTCTAATGAATCGGTTATTGTGTTAAAATCCCTTGGTATATGATGATATTGAATGTAATAAAACGATATTTCATGGAGGCAAATCCTTAGATGAATATGAAGTAATGTAGGATCACAGATGGAATAAATGTGGTTTAGTTGAAAGACCATGAGTTGAGGGTCGAGATTAAAAATCAGGTGATATATTCCAAAAGAGGAGGCCTCAGTCAAAAGTCCAATAATAACATGATATTTCACAATGTTATTTGTTGCAGGGCCAAGAAAAACACCTCCCTAAATAACTAACTCATCAGTGGGGGAATAGATTTCCCATGCTGCAAAAGAATGGTTATGGGTATGTCGACTAACATCATCCGCAAATCCAAAGTATACAGAAAAGGGCACTGACATATGTGAATTCAAGCACAAAGAAGGATAAGCAGCCATAGGTGAAACAAAACCCTAAATGCAAAAGAAAAAATAGTATCACAACCAAAGCAAATCAAATGTAAGGTACAATAATATACAAATCACAAATGCAGGATGAGCATAAGAATAATACTTTTTGAGGTAGAGCCCATTCTAGGGATCCTTTAAAGGGATTCCATTGTAATCAATTAGCTCATAAACACCCTTTTGTAGAGCTCATTTCACAATGTAAGGGTTGTTCCACATGGGTTCTATCTTACCTTCCCCTAATTTATCATGGTCTTGGTCATAGACTGAAAATAGGTCACCTTCGTCAAAGGCATGAGGTGAGACAGATTTGTTGTATTGTGTCTTAATGTGATTTTTGTGTGTCTCATTGGTGAGAGAAACATCACGATGAGTCGAGTCGAGTTTCATAAAATACGATAATTGTTCCTCATTGGTAGAGGTGCTGGGAAGGAGTTTGATGGCTACTTTGAGCGATGGAATTTTGCATTCAATCGGTAGGACTGCCTCTAGGCCATAAAAGGTTTTGGAAAGGATTAAATCCAATGGAATTTTTTATGGAAGTATTTTAAGCCCAAAGAGTTTTTCTATTGTCTATGTGTTGAAAGATTGGTTGTCATTGAATTGTTAAAAGATTGGTTGTCATTGATGTCAACCCTTGAACATGAAGTTAACAGGCTGCATGTCAAAGTAAAGTAGTTGTAAAAGGAAGTTAGCAAGTTGCATGTCAGTTGCATGTTAAAGTAAATATAAACAAAATTTAACAAGCTTCATGTCAAGGTGAAGAGGTTGTAAAAAAACGTTAACAAGTTGCATGTGAGTTCCATGTCATCATGAGATTTTAAAAAAATGTTAACAAGTTGCATGTGATTTGCATGTCATCCTGAGATCCTCTTTAAAATACAAAGAATAGTCAATTGGAAAATCACTTCTAGTGAATATAGATTGGGAGATCTGAGGTAGTGAGAGGAAGTCAGTGAATTCTGGTGAGGGAAGAATTTTGTAGGAGACAAGCATAAAAAGAATAAGTTACATATCTAGGTTCCTTGCATAAATCTGCAAGTTTCAAGAGGAAAAGTGAGGACATCCATGAGCTATAGGAAAAGGGTGGACATCCGTGAGTAGGAATATTATGGGTCATGAACATGTGAGGAAAAATTGTTAAACATCAGAGATATAAAACTCAGGTTAGTTAGAGGTTGAAGGTATGTCTTTTTGTGTATTCCAGGGTGTGTATTCTGAAGAAATCAGGAATAGATATGTCTTAGTGATTCATAATCATTTGATTTGGAGAAATCTCTTGTGGATATTTATATGAGGTATGTGTGGTTACAGTCTTGATGAGATATTAAAATTAGTATCACTAACAAAAGTATGAGAAACAACAGTAGAAACATGTTATCGGTTACATTGACAGAGGTAGTGATAGATTGGTCTGCATTTATATTTCAGGGTGGTTGGACGAGGCAAGGAAAGGGGGTTGTAGCCTCCTTCCGGTTGGATCCGGTAAATTAGGGAGTTGGAGATTCCTTTAGGTTGCATCATGTAAATAGGGGTTTGGAGCCTCCTTCTAGTTGTAGTTGGAGAAATAGGAAGTTGGTGCTTTCAATGAATGTACTCTTTGATTAATAAGAAAAGCATTATGTGGTTTTCTCCCGCATTGGTTTTCCACGTAAAATTTTGGTGTACTATGTATATGTGATGTCTATGCATTGAATTATGGTGTTGATGATATATTGAATTTTCATGATATTTATTGGAGGTTTTTTATTGTGATTAAAAATACTATTGTTCTCATACTGATTCACTCCCCCTTCAATATTCTAACAATTAGTATCAGAGTAGGTCCTTCAGGAAGCAATCTAACCACTGGAAGTAGATCATGGAATACACTAATATTGGAGAACCATTGTTTGATGGTCAGAACTATACCTTCTGGAATAAAAGGATGAAAACATTTTTACACACACAAGGATTTGATGTTTGGAAATCAGAGTTAGATGGGTATACAACACCAACGACTCCCCCAACCGAAAGATATGGAAATAAACTTAGCGAAAAAAAACTCAAAGGCTAAAGGTACCATTCTGAGAAGTCTAGTTGATTCATTATTTGTCAAGTTTATGCAATGTGACACTGCAAAGAATCTTTGCGATAAACTCCAAAATATTTATGAAGGATATGCCGAAGTTAATGGAGCTAAGATTCAAATCTTCATAGATAAGTTTGAACAATTGAAGATGAAGGAAAATGAAGACATTGCAGTCTACCGTCTGTGAGTTGATGAAATAATTAACATTATTAAGGGATTGGGATAGAATTTGATGAATCAATGGTTGTTCAAAATTTATTGAGGTCTCTTCCTATGAGATTTGATCCTAAAATATCAGCCCTAGAAGAAAGAGCATATCTCGGTACATTGAGCATGGATGAGCTACATGGAATATTTACAAACTATGAAATGAGAACATAACAGGGGAACACAATCACAAAGGAAGCGACTTTCAAGGCATCCAATAAGACAAATAAGAAGAACAATCAAAATTCAAAACCAGGTTGTAGTTGCAGTGATGATTCAGACAAAGATGAAGAGATGGCTAACTTCATAAAGAAATTAAATAAAGGGACAAACAAGTATCAAGGTATGCTTCCATTGAAATGTTTTAATTTTCGTCGTATTGGTAATTTTTATTCTAAATGTCCTCATAATAATAAATATAGTGATGAAGAAGAATCTTCTAAAAGGGAAAATAAATATCAAAATGGAAACAAGAGAAGAAACAAGTGGAATTTTTTCAAGAAAATTTTCTACTCAAAGGAGGATAGTTCCTCATCAAAAGGGGAGGATAATGATAGTGAAAGTGGTTCAGAAAGAGTAATCTTCATGGAAGTAGAATATTATTCTGAAGAATATGATGAAGTCGATCTCAAAGAAGATCTAATCAATGCATTAGAATAACTTAGGAAATAAATAAAGAAAAACAAGTCACTTAAGGAAGAGTTAAAAATGAAAGAGGGATCTTAGAATTCCAACTCTAAAGAAATCGAGCAGGTGATCACGAGTATAAAAATTAAAATAGAAGAAGATGGAAGAATTGAGTAAATACTTAGAAGTCAGTTAGAAGAAGAGGAGAAAACGATGGGAAACTTGGAAGATGAAATAGTCTCTTTATGGAAATATCTTCAGAAGAAAAATATGTAGTAGAAGAGCACCAAAATATTGATCAAATCATCAGTAGTCAAAGACCATCCAATGACAGATCCAAACGAGGATACAATCAAGTACAAGTGAGAAAGGATTGAGCTCCAAGAAAACAAAACAAGAAGTAGAAAAAAGAAGCTATGTAGATATTGTTAGAGAGTCTATCAAGAAGGAAGAATGAAATCCACCAAAGAAGAACATTCCAGAAATAAAAGACTCAAGAGGACAAATTCAAAAGGATTGCATCGCAAAGAAGTTGATCTACTCCCAGGTATCAATGTTTATTTTATGGTCATTGTTTTAATTGTGCTAATGTTGGACTTAAAGTTGTAAAGTGAAGATCCTATTCCAAGAACAGAAGAAACTATGCATGATACTTAAATAATAGTGATCCCAAAATATCGTATGAAGCATATAACAGAAACCAAAAACATTTTGTTTCATTGAGAAATGAAGTAGAATGCTAAAAATGCCACAACTATGGACATATAGCTCATGATTGTAGAAGCATGATGGATACCTATATGAAAAAGAACATTGATTTCATATATAATAAGATTTGGAAAAGAAAAGAAGAACATATGAATGAAGGACACCCATAAGTCATACTCTCAGGATTTGCAACAATGAAAAATCATGATGAATCGACAGGAAAAGAGAAAGATGTCATATTTTAGGAAGAGGATGAAAAGGAAAATGATGAAGAGTAATATTTTTTTTTTGTTTGTTAATTTGTGCGGAACCTGTTGGCTACCCGATTAACTTGTGGATTGAGAAACCGCGACTCAGTGGCATCTAAGCCGTCAAAATCACCCAGGGATCGCACCCGGCCTGAGCCACACCAACCCTTAACATGGTTGGATTTTTTGTCCCCGCGGGTTTCGAACCGGTGACTTTAACAACACAGAGTGGCTTAACAACACACTCTGTCACCGACTATCCTACACCTCGGGGACATGATGAAGAGTAATATTACTCTGCATCAGAGAGGATATTTTTCTAAGCCATCCAACTTGGAGACTCTCATTAAATATGAATATTGAAGATGGGGAGTCTAAGAAGAATATCTACATATCAAAGAACTATTCTTCGAGCAGTCTGAAGTGTTTGAAATTTTAGAGTGGTTTGATGACATAAGCACAAAATGTATTATGAAATTTTGATCATTTGAGGAGAAACTTTCAGGTATCAGCTAACAGTTACAAACAATATCATTAGCACACTTTTTATGAAGAGATTCATGATTCTATAAAGGACTCCAAGTATGTATTTAGACATGGATAATTTAGCACAAATTGTTCTAGACATGTAAAGTTTGATTTACAGATTGAGAAAACAGTTTAAGAAGTAGGAATATGCAATTATCAAGTATAACAAAGTCAAAGAAGTCTTCAAAATGTGTCAACTTGTATGCAGTTGAGTAGCTGAATCATGGACAATTTTATGACATATGGACAGAGCATGGTATTCAATATTGGACAGGTGTCTACAACAACAAGGGTTTATGAAAGGCAATGTAAACAACAATCGCTACATAAAGCTAAATAAATATAGTATATTGATAATTGGATTTTATGTTGATGAAATTATTTTTGGAAGTGATGATGACAGGATGAGTAAAAAATTTGATAAAGACATGTAGAATGAATTCAAAATTTCATTACTTGGTGAGTTTTCTTTCTTCTTGGGACTTCACATATGTCAGCAAGATAAAGGTATTTTCATCTCCCACACCAAGAATATCAAATAAATGATAAAGAAGTCTAGAATGGTATATTGCAAGCATGTAAGTACTCTCATGCAAACTACTTGAAAATTGAGAAAAAATGATAAATACAAGGATGCAGATCAGATACTCTACAGATCGATGATTGGAAGTTTACTCTATGTGACAACATCGAGACCATATGTGTTGCAAGAAGTTGGACAGGTTGCAATATTTCAAGCAATATCGAAGGAAACACATGTTATGGAATAAAGAGAATATTTAGATATCTTAAAGCAACATAAGAATATGGATTATGGTATCCAAAATGGAATGATCTATCTCTAGTTTCATACACAGATGTGGATTGGGCAGGAAGAGTTGATGATAGAAGAAGTATAAGTGGAACATCCTTCTACTTGGGTGATTGTCTGGTATCCTAGTTGAGCAAGAAACAATCTTCAGTATCATTGTCCACAACAAAAGAAGAATATATTGAAACAACAACATGTTTTACATGAGTTCTCTAGATGAAGCAAACTTTGTGGGACATGTTAGGGCCCTATAATTTTATAGGGTAATTCTTATGCTGGTTGATATTCATTCTTCAGTGATTTTGGGTTGAAAATAATATTCCATGTTGTAAATTATTTCTAAAAAGGCTCCTGGATTTCTGGGTTTCCTCGGATGACTTTGCCCCTCCATCCATTTTGCCTAATCCTTCATTCATTGTTGTGCCACTCACTCCCCTTTCCATTCATCTTATTGGCCACATCTCACCCACCACTCATCCCTGCATAAACAAAGTTAGATAACCTAGGATAATTAATAATAAATATTAATTCGTTAAGTTAATAGTGTTAATAATTGGTAATTAGATTAAGTGTAATAAGGTTAGTATAATAATAATAATAATGTTAATAATAGATTACAATTAAAAAAAAAAAATTATTAAAAAAATAAATAAACATTAGTTTAATACAAAACATTAAAAAAATTAAATAATTAAATCTCTCTCTCTCTCTCTCTCTATATATATATATATATATAATTGAAATAAAGATATTAAACAAAACCATAAAAAACAAAAAAAACAATTCAAAAACAAATGAATAAAAATTTCAAAACAAAAAATTAAAACAAATAAAATTAACAAAAATAAAAACATTAAACAAAATACATATAAAACAAAAATAAATAAAAACAATAAAAATGAAACGTTAAAAATAAAACGTTAAAAAAAAGAAAAAGAAAAAGAAAATTGTAACAGCCCTATTAGAATATATACTTCGGGATTGTTAAGTAAAAGATTTATCAAGTAATTATTTTTTCCTAACATGTTAATAACTAAACAACAATTGGTCTACTGATATTAATTAAGTAGTTATTAATTAATTAAAGGTTATAATTTTTAACTAATGTTATTAATTAAAGGTTATTTTTAACTAATGTTATTTGGACTGTATCATTTTCCTGAACGATTTTATGAATTAATACAGAGCCCAATACTCTCATCAAGCAGAGATTCATCACGGTGATGTGATAAGCATTTTTTTCTTTGTAATTCACATTTCCATTAACATTTTTTTCTTCCAATATTTTCCTGAGAGTATATGTTTGTAATTCATATTTGATGCTCCATTCATGCAGTAAATACGTTTTATGTTTAAAGGATTGTTGGTTCAGAATTCATCTATATTTGGTGCTTTGTCCAGGGTAATCTATATCTTCTATGTTTTCCTTCTAAAGTTACATTGAGAATTCTTAATTGTTCTCACTATGATGGACTATATTGTTCTCTTTATGCTGTCATCTAAACATTATTTTTTGAAAAATAGTTCCTACTTTGCCTTTGTTTTCAGAGAGTATCCATCTGTTATTGACTCACTATCATTAATCCTCATAATTTGACTCCATTTCCCAATGGTATTTTCTCTCATGTCTGTCCTACCATCATTTTAAAACCATAAAAAACCCATCTTATACCAGAATCTAACCTCTGTGAGATAATTGTAAAATATTTTGAGTATATTTGTGTGAGAGAGCCCTCTCTAGTTGAAGGGTCAGAATTCAACCTAAAGTTGGTTGAAATAGTTACCTATGTACATTTCTTTCTCATCCTTAGAAATTACCGAGTGATAACAAGACATACATGTGGAATATGAAGAGCCTATTCCAATATTCTGTGATAATACTAGTTCTATAAGTATCTCTATTAATTGAGTGATGCATTCCAAGACGAAACACATTATGATCAAGTTTCACTTTCTATGGGAATAGGCTACTGAGAATAACATAAAGGTAGAGTATGTTGGGACAATAAAACAGATTGCAAATATCTTCACCAAACCTCTTCTGAGGGATACTTTTGAGTATTTTCGACAGAAACTTGGAGTAGTTTCATCTCTATAGTGATCTACATGGAAGTTGCACAGTACGACATGGGGAGAGCAGTAGTAATCATGAAAGAATTGAATGATTTTTGAATTATTTTTATTACATATTTACATGGGGAAGCACCATGAAGAGAAACATTAGTAGAGATCATATTCTTATAGACAAGGGGAGCATCCCCAAGGAGAAGTCACCCTTTTCCATTGATTTCAAAGGGGGAGATAAAACAGAGGCATGGAAATGAAGAGAAGAGGCATGAAGACAAGGGGAGCCAACATAGCTAGTATGAGAATGAGTGTTTTCCATGTATAAGTGTTGTGTCTAAGTGTGCCATCAATTCCAAAGGGGGATATTGTTGAAATATTAATTTTTGAAAGATCAGTTGTTGAAAGACTGGTTTTCATTGAATTGTTGAAATATTGGCTGTCATTGATTTCAACCCTTGAATAAGAAGTTAACAAGTTGCATGTCAAATTAAAGTAGTTGTAAGCAGAAGTTAACAAGTTGCATGTTAAAGAAATTGTAAAGACAAGTTAACAAGTTACATGCCAAGGTGAAGAGGCTGTAAACAGAAGTTAACGAGTTTCATGTCAATTTCATGTTAAAGTAACTATAAACATAATTTAACAATTTTCATGTGAGTTTCATGGAATCATGACATTGTAAACAAAATTTAATAAGTTTCATGTCATCATGATATTGTAAACAAAATTTAACAAGTTGCATGTGAGTTGCATGTCATCATGAGATTGTAAACATAAGTTAATAAGTTGCATGTGAGTTGCATGTGATTTTCATGTCATTGTGAAATCTTATGTGAGTTGCACGTCATAATGAGATCATGATTAAAACAAAGAGAAGAGTCAATTAGAAAATCACTTATGGTGAATACAGATTAGAATATCTGAGGCAGTGTCAGGAAGTTAGTGAAGTCGAATGAGGGAAGAAGTTTGCAGGAGCCAAGTGTATAGAGAAGAAGTTAAAGATCCAGGTTCCTTGAGTAAATCCACAAGTTTAAAGAGGAAACGAGTGGACATCCACACGATTCTGTGAGGAAAATCATGGAAATCTGCGAGAAAGCAGAGTATGGGTCATGAACCTATGAGGAAAAAATGTTGAAGACCATAGATCTAAAACTCAGGTCATCTATAGGTTGAAGGTATGTCTTTCTGTGTATGTTAGGGTGTGTATTCTAAATAAATGAGGAACAAATATGTCTTAATGATTCATAATAATTTGATTCGGAGAACTATCTTGTGGATCTTGGTATGAGGTATGTGTGGTTGTAGTCTTGATGAGATATTGAAATTAGTAACAATAATGGAAGTATCAGAAATAGAAACAACAATGGGTTATTAGTTATAGTGACATAGGTAGTGACATATTGGTCTAAATTTATATTTCAAGGCAGTTGGACGGGACAAGGAAAGGGGGTTGCATCCTCCTTTCGGTTGGAGATGATAAATTAGGGAGTTGGAACTTCCTTCAGTTTACAGTCTGTAAATAGGGGATTGGAGCCTCCTTCCAGTTGTAGCTCACGAAATAGGAAGTTGGTGCTTCCAATGAATTTACTCTTTGATAAATAAGAAAAGCATTATGTTGTTTTCTCTCACATTTGGTTTCCACATAAAATTTTGGTGTACTATTTTCATGTGATTCCTATGCATTGAATTATGGTGTTGATGATATATTGAATTCTCGTGATATTTATTGGACATTTTATATTGTGATTAAAATTATTATTGTGCTCAGAATAATTCACCCCCCTTTCAGTATTCTAACACTATGAATGTAGACATAGCTTCGACCCATTTAGTGAAATAGTCAACTATGACTATAATATACCCATGCCCCTCGACCAATCTAGGATTACATTGCATAAATTCAATACCCCATTTTGAAAAAGGGTCAACAAAAAATACTCGATGAAATGGAGTAGGATGTGAGCGTATTTTGTGATGAAAAACTTGACAGGGTTGGTATTTCTTAATGACATCTATACAAAATTTGAAGATTGAGGGCCAGAAAAACCTTCTGCATATGATTTTTTGGGTTGTATCCATCCCATAAAGATGATCTCCACATGATCTAGAGTGATAGTCATTTAAAACACGTTCATATTCTTCATGAGTTAAACATCGTCGTAAAATAGAGTCAATACCTCAACGATATAAAGTGTCACAAATGATGAGGTAATATTTCGCATGATGACGAATGTGACGATGATCTTCATGAAATTGTTCAGGCCAAAAGCATTGGGTTTGGAGATACAAAGTGATATCTTTGTACCATGGGTCAGATGTACTAATGAGGAATAAAGACTCATCAAGAAGAGAGTAAATGGGCACAATTTCTTCATCAGTATGGGGAAGGTCACACATAATCTCTACAAAAACCAAATATTTCTTTGATTTTGATTTTGCAAATTCCAGATTGAATTCTTGTAGAATAATGATCCATCCTAAGTATTTTCTCCCTAGTATTTTACATGTCAATATGTGGTACATGGGGTTGGAATTTTCAATGATTTAGGTTTTATAGAGAAAAATGTAATGGAAAAATATTTAAACAACAATGACTATTGCCAAAGAAAACTTCTCCACGTGCGAATAACTAATTTCAGGGCTTGAGAGGCTCTTAATTAGGTAATAAATGACATGTTCTTCATGATTGTCATCCTCTTGAACTAATACCATTCTGATGGTGGAAATGGATGTGGCAAGGTAAAGGATGTAATCTCTCGTATAATTGGGGGGATGGAGTAATGGAGAATGCGTTAATGTGAATTTGAGATCATCAAATGATTGTTGGGATTGGTTTTCCTAGATGAAAGTGGCATCCTTTTTCAACATACACATAAATACTTTCATAATTTTTTCATAATAATATATGAAACGACGTAAGAAGTTTTCCTTCCCTTGGAAACTTTGAATTTGGTGGAGGGTTGATGGAGGAGGTGAGGATAAGATGGCCTCAACCTTAAAGGATCAATATGAATCCCCAGTGGAGTCACCAATTTTTGGTTATAGTAGAGTCCCCCCTACAGACAAGTGAAACCCCCCTTGGATCAAGACCCCTCTTTGATCCAAGACATAAGGAAAATAAATGGTGTATTGCTTTCCCCTTAGGCCTATTTCAACAATTAGAATGAGAAAAGGAAGGATGGATGACTTACCTTTTTACGTCGATTGTCCTCGTTGCTCCAACCTTTGACCTTGATATCCAAGCTCCTAGGTGAAAGAAAAGTCCTTCAAGGAACAAAGTGAAACATCCTTCTTCAACATTATATTTTTAAGTAAAAATATATCTATCTATGATGAATTTAACAACAATATACTTGGATATACCGAATGCATATACATGAGAGGAATAGGCCAAGTTATGTATTAATGGAAAGAAAATAAAATGGAAGCACTTACAATCTCAATCTTGACATTGTATAAACTCCTCCAATCTCTCCTTTATATCCCCTTGGATCTCACACAAGCATAAGTATGATACTCTCAATTATTCTTCCCCATTTCACTCAAGCATGGCCTTCATTATATAGGTATGGAAACATAACAACCATAGGACGGTTTTGAGGAGAGGATGTGGTTAAAAAAGGATTTGGATAAACTAAAAAGATTAACATTTCCTTGAATAGGAGATAGCTCGAACCAATCCCTTAATCAACTAATAACTCTCGGAAACCATCTCACAAAACAAGGCATGATGGTTGCAACAACTTCATCCCCCCCCATAATTGTGTGCAGGGCGATGAATAAGGGACCAATGCTCCCTAAGAAACTTTGGGGAGAGATGATCATGATTTTATCCCTCCTTGTATATGGGTATGGGGGCGATGAATCTCAACTAAGGCCAAAACATCAAGGAAAAAGATGGTATTTCATCCTCCAACTCATATGTTTCTTCTTCAAGATGTTTAAGGAGTACGACATACTTTTTCTCATGATGATGAAGTTGTGACACTTAGTAAAGTGTGACACTTAGGTGTATAACAGATATGACACTTAAGTGAGACATTTTGTTAGGGTCCTAACTTGCACATAGGTAGAAAAATATATTCGGATGTAATAAAGGTCAATATTAATAAGGCCTTGCAATAAAATAGAATAAGTTGAATGTAAGAAGACCTAATAGAATCTTCCTCTTCTAGAAGGATCTTCCTCTAGATGCTTCTTTTGATAGAAATATTTAGTATAAATAGGAGTTGAGGGTATGAGAACCCTATCTTGGAGATTATTGTAATAGAGATTTTCTCGACTAGAGGTTTCCCCCTCGAAGAGGCCCATGAACATTTCTCTCAGAATCAAAGTTTTATTTCCATTGTTATTATTATATAATTTCAATGTTATTGTGGTGATTGTTCTGGTTATATTGTTGTTATTCTGCCATTTCTAGCATTTTATTTTTGTTTTGCATACTTTTTATATCTGGTATATTACAAGTGGTATCAGAGAACTTTCCTTGGCAAAAACTGTGGGTAATTTTGTTTTCAGGGTAGAGACATATTCCGGCGTCTTTAAGCCACAGAGATATGTCATTATGCACATAAACCCACGATTGAGGGATTCACACATGTAGGAAATAAATTGGTTCTTAAGCACACATATGTTGGCCACCCTTGTAACCCTTGTTGGTACCCCTTCGAGTGGTAGCGCATCAGACAACACCTATCTATGGATTGGCCTAGATTTCTTGAAGCCCTCTTTATCATCTGCCTGACTGCTATAGTGCCACCGAGAAAAACACTTGGGAAGATAATGTCTAGTACCTGGGTAGTCGGGTAGTACGGATAAGGTTAAGGTCTATCCTCCTTAGTTATTTCCCTGAGATATTGGGCCGAGTACTATTGTTGGACCCCGCACATATATCAGAGAGCTATAGCACAGGGAAAACCCTTGTCTATAGAACCCTTGAATACCTAACCCTTGGGGACAGAAACATAAACAAATTAAAACAGATAAGATCTATTTTCGTGCAACTGTGTTCGGGTTGCCAAGTAACTACACATTTCTCCCTGGTTAAGAATTTGGGCATTTCATCACTGTAGTATTATTCAGACCAGAGTATAACTCCGTAGGTGTAAAAAACAAAGTCTGGAAAATGTTTCACCACTATTTGAGACCTATTCCATTTGATTCATCTCTTCTCCCTTATCAAATTCATACATATCATTTTTCGCCAAACTTTTTGACCCCAAACGCCCCTTTTTGGTTCCCTCGTCCTCATGGACCATACCCGTAGCCAAGACTTGGAAGCCCGCTTCAATACCTTGAAATATAGTCTCACCGAGACCCAACAAGAAGTGAAACAACTTAGTGTCAATGTTGTCGCCATCAATACAACCATGCAGTCCTCAATGGAGGAAATCAAACAAGACCTGACCACTGAGCTTGAATCTGTCTTTTCAACACTCTGCACCAAGCTTCATATCCCTACAGATAACCCTTCCTCTGACTCAACTCCACATACTGAAGGTGAACATTCCTCTCATTCCCATAAATTTCATCACCATCACTTTCAACATGACCTACTATTGGCATGTTTACAAGAAGAGTGTGCTTGTCATTGATGGAAAGAACAACAAAAACGATGACAAATAGGCAGGCAAGGAAGATCAGCAGACAGGTTGGCAAATAAGAAGAACAACAACGATCGAATGGAAAGATCAGTAGTGTAAGCTCAGAAGGAGGAAAATAGTCAAAGCACGACAAAGGTTTTCAAAGTTTTGCAAATCGGGAAATCCAAAGGAAAGAGGTTCAAACTCGCGATATACGAAATCACGATAACAATATTGACAGGTGATTCAAGAAGGATATGTGGTGAATGACAAAGATTTTGTTTCGGAGTTTCATAGATAAGGAAATCCAAAGGAAAGAGGTTCAAACTCGTGATATGCGAAATCACGATAACAATCTTGACAGTTAATTCAAGAAGGACACGTGGTGAATGACAAAGGTTTTGTTTCGGAGTTTCGCAAATCGGTAAATCAAAAGGAAAGAGGTTCAAACTCGCAATATGAAAAATCATGAAAATATTTGGACCGTCAGATCACCAAGGATTGTGGATCGTTGATTAGGCATGAAGAAGGCTCTTGAAGTGGTTAAATCTCAATAAGATCTGGGCCGTTAGATCTGGAGTAATTACGAAGGACCAACAACCATTAGATATGGTGAAGCTGCAAGGCGGATAAGACCAAGAGTCATCCAACTCTCCAAAAATGTGAAGGAATCTTGGCCATCCATCGAGGATAGTCATGGATCGTTGGATCTAGAGGAAACATGGTGAAAGATCATCGTTTTGCTGACTGGAAAGTCAAAGGAGAGAAGTGCTCGTTTGATTGGCAAGTGGTCATATCTCGTGGTCACATTGTCGAGAGCTAGAAAAGACAAGCCCTATTTCGGAGTTTCTGACATGGAGAGTCGAGAGGACTCATTACAAAATACCTGAGATGTGAAAGTGTGAAATGCATTTTCGAATAAGGCTGTGGTCATAGCCAGTGGTTACATCTACGGAAGATAGAGGAAGGAGCTAGTGGTGTTAAGCTTCAGCTCAGAGTCTCGACGATCGCTACTTGGTGCATCAAGAACCTTCATCACAGGAATCGCAATATGCGAGATCACGATGAGATCTGGACCATCAAATCATCATAGATCTCGACCATTGATCAAGCTCGATGAAGTTTATAAATTCGTGAAATACGAAGCACCTTTTGGCGCAGCCCATGGTCACCATCGGTGGTCACGTGAAGGGAAGAAGCTAGAAGTGATAAGCTCCATCTCAGAGTCTCGGTGATCACAACTTGGAGTGTCGAGATCCTTTATCACATGAATGTTGAGATGCGATATCACGAAATTAAAACTCTATTTAGCGCTCAGTCACAACCAGTGGGCATATGAATTAAACGCAAGACCCTATGAACTCCATCCAACGATGCAGGTGAATTTAAGTATGATTGAAGGGATGTTTTTTCTCTTCACAATTAATCGATCAGTGGTAATTCAATTGTTGAAGAGTTCTTTGGAGGTTCACAGTGTAACTGCTAGAAACCACTGATGGTTTCTGTCAGAGGACTAGAAGATACTTTTGTGTGATTGCCAGAGGAGTTGAAGAGTCTCTAGGAATCTGCCAGTGGAATGAAGATTATTTGTAGAGGCAATTGAAAGATGGATCTAACTGCCAGAGAAGATGAAGAGTTGCCATGATGAACAGATAGAGTACTTGACATGAGAGAGCATGCAAAAGCATGGAGGGACAACATGTACAAGGTGCACAAAGACTATAAGTATGTAGAACAGAGAAGAGATGGTTGTTGTTGTTGTTGTTGAGAGGGATTCAGGAGTGTAGAAGGAAGAGTGTGCAATAGTTGAAATACAGAGGAGAGGAATGGAGAATTGAATGGACATGGCGCATAGAGCATAAAATTCAGAAGCATAGAAAGTGCAAGGAATGTGTGGAGCAAGACAGTAATACACTAAAGGAAGGTTGAGACGCTCTTGTAGAGAAAAATAAAAGATCATAAATCCCAAGAAGATATAAACAGAGAGACATTGATACAGGAGAGCAGAGCAGCATTGTAGAACAATGATAATTCTGGTAAGCCAATGATAAATATTGTATCACTGTGATAAGTTTCATTAGAAAAACTTTATATTTTAGGGTGGTAGGGAGGTGCTAGGGAGGATTGTTGTTCTCATAGGTTCAAGTGGGTGCTTGAACACAGGGAGTTGTAGCTTCCTTCTAGTTGGTGCTAGAGAAACCGGGGAGTTGGTGCTTCCTTCTAGTTGGTGCTAGAGAAATTGGGGAGTTGGTGCTAGAGAAACCAGGGAGTTGGTGCTTCCTTCTAGTTGGTGCTAGAGAAACCAGGGAGTTGGTGCTTCCTTCTAGTTGGTGCTAGAGAAGCCAAAGAATTGGTGCTCTCAGCAAGTAGCATCTTGCAAAACAGAGGTTGTAGCCTCGTTATGAGTTGGTGCTCATATGTATGATAATGTAAAGAATGTAAATATTACTTATCATATAAAGAAGAAGAGGTTTTTACCCTGTATGGGTTTCCTCAAGAAATATTTGTCTCTGTGCATCTCATATGTGTGGTTGATGCTGAATGTTCTATTGCTTACTTCCCTGCATTATTGTGATTGTCATTAAATGTTGTGTAAAGAGTTTAAAATAAGCATAATTGTTTAAGCTCAGTAACAACTGATTCACCCCCCCTCTCAGTTGTCCAACAATTGGTATCAGAGATGGCCCCTTTTATCTAAGGGTAGATCCTAGAGCTTAAACATGTCAAGCCATGAAGTAAATTCAACCAATAAGGCTCCTCTATTCAATGGAATAAACTTTGCCTTATGGAAAGTTAGAATGAGAACCTACATAATGGCTTTAGGTGTAGATGTCTGGGATGTGGTATATACTGGTTACGTAAAGCCAGTTGTACTAACTAATAAGGATGACAAGCTAGAATTTATCTTCAATGCTAAGGCTATGAATGCTATCTTGAGTGGGCTTGTAGAAGAAAAATTTGTACAAGTTATGCACCTAGGAACTGCCAAATAAATGTGGGACAAACTCATTAACAGTTATGAAGGTAATGAAAAGGTAAAGGACGCCAAGCTTCAAACCTACAGAATACAATTTGAACAGCTGAAGATGAAGGAATATGAAACTATTGGAAAATGATTTCTGAGAGTAGAAGAAATGGTAAATGCAATGAAAGCACTTGGTGAGAAAATTGAGGAACCTTCTTTAGTTCAGAAAATTTTGAGATCTCTACCAGACGGGTTCAACCCGAAGGTATTTTCTATTGAAGAACTTAATGATCTAAAAACCTTGGAGTTTGATCAACTTCTAGGACCATTGACTGCATATGAAATGAGAATAGTTAAATATAAACCCACCTCCAGAGAAGCATCATTTAAGGCATACGAGAATGAGGATTCGGAGCCTGATGAAATTGAAGAAAAAATTGTGAAGAGACTGAAGAAGGGATCAGGTAAATACAAAGGTAAACTTCCTTTCAAATGTTTCAATTGTGGTAGGATAGGTCATTTTTCAAATAAATGTCCCCACAAAAGAAAGGATTAGACATGTGATGATGAGGACAAGCACAAAAACAAAAATTTCTTTAAAGAGGATAACTTTAACAAGAAAAGTCTTTGTGTAAACAATGATGATGATCCTTCAGATTGTGAAGACAATGACTCCACTATTGAAAATAAACTAAATGAATTCATACTTATGGACAAAGAGGAATATGATAATATAATCATAGGAAGTGATGCTAATGAAGAAGAAGTTGTGGTTGACATGGAAGGAGAACTAATCAGTGCATTGGAAGAGATTGACAGACTAAAAATTATGAACAGAAAGAAAAAACAATTGTTGATATAGTTCGAGAAAGACAATAAAGAACATGATCAAGACCTTGTCCTAATAAAAGTGGAATTAGAAGAGGCAAAGAAAATCGAAGACATTCTGAAATGAAAGTTATCAGAAAAGAAGGAAAGATGTGAAGCCTTAGAACAAGAAGTAGTGAAAACTAGGAAAGAGATGGAGAATTTTCAAGCCTTGTATAATCAGAATCTGTCAAGTATCAAAGCCTCAGAAGGATTATCCACTATTCTAAATCAGCAAAGGAATTCAAAGCTGAAAACTGGTTTGGGTTATGAAGAGGGATCAAGTAGTGATAGGCCAAGAAACAAAGAACCCATCAAGTTTGTCAAATCTACAACCAATGACAACAACAAACCTGCAGAAACAAAGGAAGACAATTAGCCGCCTAGGATGAGTAAAGAAAAAGGTGCCAGGAATGAATCTGTAGAACAAAGAAATAATGCGCTCCCTGCTAAAAGACGTCATCAACATGGAAGAAATCGATTTTCTCAAAGAAGACAACCATTTTCCAGGTACAAAGAATTTTTCTATGGTTATTGTTTATACTGTTCTAACTTTGGTCACAAAGCTGTAAATTGTTCCTTAAGACTTAGACATGAGAAATTAATATTTCAAAGGAATAAATACTTGCCACAACAAAGAATGATACAACCAAGTAACAAACCTTCACAGATTGCAAATTGCCAAATTAAGTTTAGAGACATGCAACTAAGGAGGTCAAGAAATAATCAACAGTCAATAAGTAGACAACGCTGCAAAAAAAAAATTGACGTATTGAACAATGATATTGAATGCTACATCTGTCATAACTATGGACATAAATCTATTGACTATCGATTAAGGAACTATGAACCAGACTTGAATTCCCCTGCTGAAAATGTCAAGGTGTGGAAGAAGAAAGAAAGTGACAAGTGTGGATTAGTGTCGTCAGCTCAAAGAAAAATGAATCCTTGGTATATAGACAGTGGATGCTCCAAACATATGACGAGAGACAAAGGTAAGTTTCTATCTCTAAGTGAAAGCAAATCAATTAATGTAACCTTTGGGAATGATGCTCCAGGTAAAATAAAGGGTAAAGGGATGGTGATTTTAAGTAATGGAAAAGGAAAAGCCCAAGATGTTCTACTTGTATATGGGATGAAACATAATCTGCTCAGTGTAATTCAAATGTGTGACAGAGGATGTGAAGTGGTGTTCACGTCCAAGGACTGCAAGGTAAAGTCTGTAAACTCAGGACAAGTGGTGGCCAAAGGCATAAGGACAGAAAATAATGTATATGTGTTGAAATAAAATAGAGAAGAGTGTCATCTAAGAAAACATGATGAAAGTTGGTTATGGCATAGGAGACTTGGACATCTAAACTTTGACCACTTAATCAAGCTCAAAAATCTTGAGGCAGTAAAAGATATTTTGAGAATATCAAAACCCCAAGATTCTATGTGTAAACCCTGCCAAGTAGGAAAACTAACCAGGACACCGTTTAAGGCCAAGAGATTTACTTCAATAGAGAAACCACTCCAACTAGTTCATATGGATTTATGTGGACCATCAAGATAGGAAGTCACAGGGAGAGAAAACTACATCATGTTGATTATTGATGATTACTCCAAACTTACTTGGGTTTCCTTTCTCAAGGAAAAAGGTGAAGAATTTGAGAAGTTTAAAATATTTAAGGCTTTAACTGAGAATCAAACAGGAAAGAGGTTAAAGGTAGTAAGATCAGACAAAGGAGGAGAAATTATGTCAAGTGATTTCAAGGAATTTTGTGATAAGCATGGGATCAAGAGAGAATACACAATCCCAAGAACTCCACAACAAAATGGAGTAGTGGAGAGGAAAAACAGAATAGTGCAACAAATGGTCAGGTCAGTGATGATGAAAAGAACTTTGGTCAAACCTACTGGGTAGAAGCAATACACACATCAGTCCATGTTCTTAACAAAGCTCACATCAGACCACAAAGTGACAAGACACCTTATGAACTGTGGTATGGGAGACCTGCTTCAATCAAACACTTCAAAGTCTTTGGGAGTAAATGTTACATAAAGAATAATGATGAGAACCTTGGAAAATATGATGACAGAGATGATGAAGGTATCTTCTTAGGATATGCTACAAACAGTAAAGGATATAGATGCTATAATAAGAGGCTGCATAAAATGGTTGACTGTATTGACGTAAAAGTTGATGAACAAATCCCAGCAAGAGAGGTGTACAATAATGAGTCTTCTACAGAGGAAACAGCTAAAGTTGAATATGAATAGGTCCAAGAATCATAAAATGAAGACTCTGAATCAGATGAAGACTTAGATACTTAGACAGACTCAATTCAGCAGGCTCCTTCATATTCCTCCTCCATAATTACTCAAAAGAATCATCCTGCAAGTCAAATAATTGGTGAAAAAGACAAAGGTGTACAAACCAGGAGAAAGATAATCAAAAATACCAAGCAATCACATATAGCTTTCATATCCATGCTGGAACCCAAGAACTTTAATGAAGCTAGCAAAGATGACCTTTGGGTTAAAGCAATGAATGATGAAATTGGTCAGATTGAGAAAAACAATACATGGGAGATGGTTCATAGACCGGAAGGTAAAAATATCATTGGTTCCAAATGGATCTTTAAGAATAAGTTGAATGAGCAGGGAGAAATTGTCAGGAACAAAGAAAGATTGGTCTATAAAGGCTATGCTCAAATAGAAGGACTGGATTTTGATGAAACATTTGCGCCCGTAGCAAGGTTAGAAGCTATCAGAATATTTCTTGCCTATGCTTGTCATAAAAGGTTTAAAGTTTATAAAATGGATGTAAAGTCATATTTTCTAAATGGAGATGTAAATGAAGAAGTCTATATGGAACAACCAGAGGGTTTTGAACTGTCTGATAACCCTGACTTAGTATGCAAGATGAAGAAAGCCTTATATGGGTTAAAACAAGCTCCTCGTGCCTGGTATCACAGACTGGATACATATCTCAAAGACAAAGGGTTCAAGAGAGGAACAGTTGACAACAATCTATATATCAAAATAGAGGGTGATGATTTGCTCACTGTGTTGGTCTATGTAGATGGTATCATCTTCGGATGTAATAAGGATTCATTGGTAAAATGGTTTTCTTCTACCATGGAGTTTGAGTTTGAAATGTCTATGATAGGTGAACTGTCATTTTTTCTTGGTCTACAAATTACTCAGAGGTCTGAAGGGATGTTCATTTCTCAAGAAAAATATCTAAGAGAAATGTTGAAAAGGTTTCAACTGGAAGATTCTAAACCTGTGGGCACACCTATGGTTACTAGATGCAAATTAAGCAAGGATGATGACTCACCTAATGTTGATCAAATTTCATATAGGTCAATGTTAGGCAGCCTGTTGTACATCACAACATCTCGCCCAAACATAATGCATGTTGTTAGAATGGTAGGAAGATATCAGTCTGCACTTAAACAGAGTCATTTTCTAGCTATCAAAAGGATATTCAAGTATTTGAAAGAAATAATGATTTATGGTCTATGGTATCCCAGAAATTAGAATTTTCAATTAACTGCTTTTTCAGATGCAGATTGGGCAAACTGTGTTTATGAGAGAAAAAGCACCGGTGGAGGAGCATTCTTCCTGGGTGACTCGTTAGTAGCATGGCTTAGTGAAAAGAAAATTTCCATTTATTTATAGACTACAGAGGCAGAGTACATTGTTGTTGCTACCTGTTGCACTCAGGTATTATGGATGATTCAGACACTTGCAGAATTGGAGGTAAAATTTGCAGCACCAATCCCAATTCATTGTGATAACACTAGTGCCATCAGTGTGTCTAAGAATCCTGTACTCCACTCCAAGACCAAGCATATTCCCATAAAATACCATTTTCTGAGAGAGCATGTCACCAATCAGGTTGTTAAGGTCCATTACATTCCAACCACAGAACAAATTGCAGACATCTTTACTAAACCCCTAGCCAAGACGCCATTTGAATATCTCCGACAGAAGCTGGGTGTCATCCCATCTCACATCTAAGCAAGTCCATCCCGTTAGGGGGAGTTTGTATGGGTTGAACATCTGATACCTCCTAAACATACTGCAACAACTCAGGGGGAGTATGTTTTCTTTGACATTGATGTCAAAGGGGGAGAAAAGGAGTGGTCTAGACTGGATGCTACAGTTGGAGGTCCAAATAGATTAGCGCAACCGTTCAGGGTGGCCATCAATGCCAAAGAGGGGTATTGTTGGCATATTTACAAGAAGAGCATGCTTGTCATTGATGGCAAGAACAACATAAACGATGACAAATAGGAAGGCAAGGAAGATCAACAGACGGGTAGGCAAGGAAGAAGAACAACATCAACCGAATGGAAAGATCAGCAGTGTAATCTCAAAAGGAGGAAAAAATTCAAAGCACGACAAAGGTTTTCGGAGTTTCGTAGATCAAGAAATCCAAAGGAAAGAGGTTCAAACTTGCGATATACGAAATCATGATAACAATCTTGACAGGTGATTCAAGAAGGACACATGGTGAATGACAAAGATTTTGTTTCGGAGTTTCACAAATCGGGAAATCCAAAGGAAAGAGGTTCAAACTTGCGATATGTAAAATTGCGATAACAATCTTGACAGTTGATTCAAGAAGGACATGTGGTGAACGACAAAGGTTTTGTTTTGGAGTTTCACATATCAGGAAATCCAAAGGAAAGAGGTTCAAACTCGCAATATGAGAGATCAAGAAAATATCTGGACCGTCAGATCACCAAGGATTGTGGACCGTTGATCAGGCATGAAGAAGGCTCGTGAAGTGGTGAAATCTTGATAAGATCTGGGCTGTCAGATCTGGAGTAATTACAAAGGACAAACAATCATTATATATGGTGAAGCTGCAAGGCAGATAAGACAAAGAGTCATCCGACTCTCCAAAACTATGAAGGAATCCTAGCCGTCCATCGAGGACAGTCGTGGACCGTTGGATCCAGAGGACACATGGCGAAAGATCATCATTTCGCTGACTGGAAATTCAAAGGAGCAAAGTGCTTGTTTGATTGGAAAGTGGTCATATCTCATGGTCACATTGTCGAGAGCTAGAGAAGCCAAGCCCTATTTTGGAGTTCATGACATGGAGAGTCGAGAGGACTCATCATAGAATACCCGAGATGCAAAAGTGTGAAATGTGCTTTCAAATAAGGTTGTGATCACAGCCAATGGTTACATCTGCAGAAGATAGAGGAAGGAGCTAGTAGTGTTAAGCTCCATCTCGGAGTCTCTCCAATCACGACTTGGAGCATCAAGACCCTTCATCACAGGAATCATGATATGCCAGATCGCGATGAGATATGGACTATCGGATCATTGGAGATCTCAATCGTTGATCAGGCTTGATGAAGCTTATAAATTCGCGAAATACAAAGCGCCTTTTGGTGCAGCCTTGTTGGGTATGTGTTATATTCTTTGCATGTGTGTGTGTGTGGGTGCGTCAGATACGACAACTGCGTCTGGCAATCCCTTCACCTAGATCTCTGCCATGTGTGCTAGGCACTTTCCTAGGGGGGTCCCAGGGGGGGGCAGGTATGCCCGCCCCTGGTTACGCGCAGCGTTCGGGGCAGCGCCCCGAAATTTTTTTTTTGGGCGGTTTTTGCTATTTTTAGCGGATTTTTCTATTTTTAGTTGATTTGTAAATTAATCCCAGATTAAGGGATTAGGGTTTTGGTATCTACGGAATACCTAAAAACATTGTATATATTGTATGGCGAATGGTGAAATT
>JZKD02S0113827.1:265925-285538 GCA_000966675.3 Picea glauca | reverse complement strand
AGGAAAAGATAAAAATGAAAAATGGCTTCCAACAGGGTGGATGTGACCAAATTTGATGGCTTAGACCCCATTGGTTGGGTAACCCAAATGGAACATTATTTCTCTTTATATGGCAGTACAGATGACTTGCCCAAACCCCGGTATGGTGTTCTCCATATAGATCAAGAACTATGGCAATTCTGGAAATGGAGAAAAACTTTTCGTCAAGAGTATATTGCTTGGAAACACTTTGTGGCAGAGCTTTATGAACGCTTTGACACTGACACCAACCATTTGGGTCAGTTGACAAAGTTGAAACAATCAGGAACAGTGGAAGACTTTATAGTTTCCTTTGAGAGCCTATATTTTCGGACAGAGGGCATGTCTGATGCTTTTTCCCGAGAGTTTTTTATTATTGGCCTCAAGGATGAGATTCAGGCCCATGTCCTCATGGCTCAGCCTTTGAATTGGGTGGAGGTTACTAAAAGACCTAAATAAGCACAACAAGTTGTATCTTCTCAAAACCAGAAACCCTCCTTTATCCCTCACCCTAAACCAGTAAATCCCACTACTCCCTCTTCTCCACTAAAGATCCAAAAATTGACCAGGGTTGAAATGGTTGAATGCCAACTCAAAGGCCTTTGTTATAATTGTGATGACAAATATTTCTCGGGCCACAAGTTTAAGGAACAAAATATTTTTATGGCCATCTCTGAGGATATTTCGGAAGAGGATGTTGAAACTCCCCTTATGTCTGAGTCACCTGAAACCACTGACATAACCCCTCCCTCAGACCCTCCCGAAGTAGAACCAGTCATTTCCCTTAATTCTCTCACTAGCTTCTCCGCTCCCCAAACCCTTAAGATAATCAATTACATCAAGCATCAAAAGGTCATCATTCTGGTTGATAGTGGAAGCACCCATAATTTTATTCATCGCCACATTGTCCAAGAAACTCATTACTACATCCATGTCATCAATAATTTCCAAATCATGATTGTCAATGGTGGCTCCATGAAATGTGGAGGGCGTTGTGAAAATGTGCATCTCCAAATTGGTGACTACCACCTGAAATATCATATGTTTTCTATTGACATGGGTGGTTGTGACATTGTGTTGGGTACAGACTAGCTAAGGACTTTGGGTCCCATTCTCATGGATTTTAAGGAATTAACCATGCAATTTGACCAGGAGGGCCATCAATATAAGTTCCAAGGCATCATCATCGATTCACCTGAGATCATTAGTTCCTGTCACATGGAAAAGATGCTCAAAAAAGGTCATTCCGGTGTTATTTCCCAACTCCATTCCATACAAGCAACAGAGACACCCTCAGTGCCACAAGACCTCCAAGCCATCCTTTCTAAACATAAAGTGGTATTTTCCACTCCCTAGGGACTCCCTCCTTCCCATGGTGTTCATGATCATTGCATTCCCCTTGTACCTGGAAGCCTTCCTCCCAATATCCATCTCTATTGTCACCCCTTTTCCCAAAAACATGAAACTGAGAAAATGGTCCAGGAACTCCTTAATGCAGGCATTATCCTTCATAGTACAAGGCCCTACTCTTCTCTTGTGGTCATGGTCCTAAATAAAGAAGGTTCTTGGCAAATGTGTCATGACTTCTATGCCCAAAAAAAACTTACCATTAAAGACAAATTTCCCATTCCTTTCATTGATGACCTCCTGGATGAATTGAGTGGTCCCCAGTTCTTTACTAAACTTGATCCTCGTTCAGGCTACCACCAGATACATATAAAAGAGGTAGAAATTCCCAAGACTACCTTTAGAACTCATGAGGGCCACTATGAGTTTTTGGTCATGCCCTTTGGATTGTGTAATTCTGCCTCCACCTTCCAAAGCCTCATGAATCATGTATTATGTCCTTTTCTACATCATTTTGTCTTAATTTTCTTTGATGATATCCTCATCTATAGAAAAACCTAGACATACCATCTTGCTCATGTGGATCGAGTTCTCCGTCTACTCTCTAAGCACCAACTTTTCCTGAAACAGTCTAAATGTGCTTTTGGAGCCTCATAAGTAGATTACTTGGGTCATCTGGTTGGCAGGGATGGCGTTAGGGTGGATCCTAAAAATATTGATGCTATGCAAGACTGGCCTCACCCAAAGACTCTCAAAAGATTGCGTGGATTTCTAGTCTTAACAGGTTATTATCAGAAATTTGTTAAGAATTATGGAAAGATTGCAACACCTCTCACTTCTCTCCTAAAAAAGAACTCCTTCACTTGGAATCCAACCGTTACTTAAGATTTTCAAACCTTGAATATGGCCATGTGCACCACTCCAATCCTGGAACTTCCTGATTTCACAAAGACCTTTGTCTTGGAATGTGATTCTCTAGGGAAAGGAATTGGTGTTATCCTTATGCAAGAGGGTCGACCTTTGGCCTTTACCAACAAGCAACTATCTGAAAGAAATCTGGGAAAATCAATCTATGAAAAGGAAATGTTGGCTATTTTGCATGCCATTAATCTGTGGCACCCTTATCTATTGGGGAAACGCTTCCAAATTAAGACAAACCATCAAAGCCTCAAGTATTTTCTGGAACAACGCATTTCCTCCCCAGAGCAACAAAAATGGGTGACTAAGATCTTTGGATATGATTATGAGATAATTTACAGGAAAGGAAAAAACAATGTCGTTGCAGATGCACTTTCCTGAAAATATGAAGAGGAATGATCCCTTTTTCCTCTTTCCTTCATTGTACCAGATTGGCTCCAACCCGTTCGCTAGGAATGGCTACAAGATCCCAAAAGTTCGCATCTGATCCAACAATTGTAGTCCAATGCTCCAACTTCCCCAAGGTACTCTTGTCTCCATGATGGGCATCGATACAAAGGCCATTTGTATTTAAGTAAACAATCAAGGATCAAATCCACAGTACTTTCTGAGCTTCATGCTACACCCACAGCGAGGCACTTTGGGTTCACCAAAACCTATGACAGGGTCAAACGTTCTTTTTTCTGGGATGGTATGAAATAGGAAATTCATAATTTTGTCATTGAATGTGATGTGTGTCAATGCAACACAGGAGAACCAATCAAATATATGGGCACACTACAATCACTTTTGATTCCACTTTCTATATCTCTATGGATTTTATTATAGGGTTACCTAAATCGGGAAATAAATCAGTCATGATGGTGGTTGTTGATCACCTTTCCAAGTATGCTCATTTCTGCGCTCTTCAACACCTGTTTACAACATCTACGGTGGCTCAAATTTTCATAGATCAGGTCTTCAAGCTTCATGGCATGCTTCACTCTATTGTTTCTAATCGTGACCCAACTTTCACAAGCAATTTTTGGCAAGAATTCAAGCTACAAGGCACCTAATTGCATCTCAGCACAACTTATCATCCCCAGACTGATGGTCAAACAAAAGTTTTCAACAAGTGTTTGGAAACATATTTGAGGTGTTTTTCCTCGGAAAATAAAAATCAACAGGCTCAATGGTTACTCCTATCTAAATGGTGGTACAACACTTCATACCATAGAGCTACATGCATGACTCCTTTTGAAGCAGTATATGGACAGAAGCCACCTTCAATTATCTCATACTTACCTGGTGTCTCAAAGGTCTAGGCAGTTGAACAAACACTTACAGTTCAAGAGGCTATTCTCTGTACCCTCAAAGAGAATTTGGTCATGGCACAGAATTGCATGAAGCAAAAAGAATATCAAGGTCGTTCTAAACGTCAATTTGCAGAAGGGGATCAGGTGTTTTTTTGTCTGCAATCTTACAAGAAAAATTCCCTCAAGGCCGAGCATTTTCAGAAGCTAGCGCCCAAATTTTGTGGTCCTTATATCATTCTCAAGCATGTGGGACAGGTGCCCTATCAGTTATCTTTGCCCAGTCATTCGAAGCTATATCTTGTTTTTCATGTTTCATGCTTAAAGAAGGTGATTGGAACTAAGTGAAAAATTCAAACCAACCTTCCCAATTTAGCCGAGGAAGGATCCATTTGGCTACAAACACAAGAAGTTTTGGACCAGCGTGAGCATCACCTGTGTCATAGAACTATCAAGAAAGTGTTAGTCTAGTGTAAAGATACAACTCCAACATATGCCACTTGGGAACCAACTACCATTCTACAGTAATTTCTACATCTCAAGCCTTGAGGACAAGGATGTTTTTAAGGGGAAGGACATGTTAGGGTCCTAACCCGCACATAGGTAGAACAATATATTCAGATGTAATAAAGGTCAATATTAATAAGGCCTTGCAATAAAATAGAATAAGTCGAATGTAAGAAGACMTAATAGAAGCTTTCGCTTCTAGAAGGATCTTCCTCTAGATGCTTCTTTTGATAGACATATTTAGTATAAATAGGAGTTGAGGGTATGAGAACCCTAGCTTGGAGATTATTGTAATAGAGCTATTCTTGACTAGAGGTTGCCCCCTCGAAGAGGCCCGTGAACATTACTCTCAGAATCAAAGTGTTATTTCTGTTGTTATTCTTACATCATTTCAGTGTTATTGTGGTGATTGTTCTGGTTATATTGTTGTTATTCTTCCATTTCTAGCAGTTTATTTATGTTCTACATACTTTTTATATCTGGTATATTACACATTTGGCAGTGCGACACTCGCGAAATTTACAACACTTATGTGCGACATTTGGTAATGCAATACTTGTGACACTTAAGAAACTTAAATGTGACATTTGATAGTGTGGCACTTAGGTGTGTAACACTCATTGAAACCTCCTGACAACCAATGAATTTGTACCATGATGAGTGACGTGGAAGTTGTGAGGGTATGAAAAAGGATGTGGTCGATGTCGTGGAATGTTAATGTGTATAGTATGGATAATGATGTGGCATTTTGTGCGGCTAGTGCCATGGCTATAAGGCGGATGCAGGAGCTAACGTGGCATGTTGGTGTGTATAGTATAGAAGGTGATGTGGCATTACAATGTGGTTTCTAAGGACATCGAGGTGGAATCCTACATGGCACAGAGGTTAAGCTTTGGGAAGCACAAAGTTATAAAGTAAATGATCAAGAAAAAATAATAATTTTAGAATTGAAATGAAAGTGGTACCCAAAAATTCCCAGGAAATGTTAAGGGTGTGTTGAGTTCTCAACAAATCTGTAAGGATAGATTGTCATAGTCATAGTGCAATATTCCTAGAAAAGAACCCAACTTATCATTCAAAGACAAAGCATATTTATGTTCAATATCACTTTGTGAGAGACATGGTTGAAGAAAAGAAGATTTTTTTGATGAAGGTGGAGACTTTGAAGAATGTTGCAGATTCATTGAAAAATTATGTGAACACCGAGAAGTTCTCTTGGTGTAGAGAAAAAATGGGCATTGCTACCCTAGATTATTGACTATGTAATCATGTGACCCTTTGTATGCAAAGAAAACAAGTGGGATAATGTTGGGTATGTGTTATATTATTTGCATGACCAAGCCCACACGTTGCGTTGTGCCAGGAACACGGGGGGTCACACAAGGGCGCTATCCCGACCTTCTAGTGAGGTTGCAAGGCGGTTGTAGGGGAAGATCCCCCGAAAAAAAATATGGCATCGTTTTGTGCCTTGTTTTAGCAGTTTTCAATGCATGGTTTTTGCTAATGGTTTTCTAATTTCGATTAAGGAATTCAGGTTTTAAACCGATATGGTTTAATGAATTAGGGGTTTTGGATATTGAAGGATCCTATATATATCATATTGTAAACAATGAAAAGATTATGATGAATAAATAATTAGAGGTGTGACTTTAAATAGGTTGTTAGTTTTCCCGGTTTAGGATTCCAGGGTAAAAATATTTGTGTAATGTGTGTGTGTCATTGTATCGTTTCTGTTTTTACAAAGAATCCATTTGCAGTAACTAATTGTACAAGGTTAAAATCTACATAATCAACCATGGTAAAATATGGTCTACCATAGTTAACCATGATTAAAAATATAATAACATAAGCAACCATCATTAACAATAGCTAAATATGGTTAACCATATTAAGCCATGGTTAAACATGGTCAACCATGGTCAACCATTTTTAATCATAGTCAAACATGGTTAACCATGTCCAACCATAGTTAACCATGGTCAACCATATTCAAGCATGTTCAAATATTCTCAATCATAGTCAAACATGATTAAATATGGTTAACCATGTCCAATCATAGTCAACCATGGTCAAACATAGTCATCCATGGTCAACCATGGTCAAGTATAACCAAACATAGCTAAGATAAATCAACTATAATTAACCATAGTTAACCAAGGTCAACAATAGTCAACCAAAATCAACCATAGTCAAACATAGTAAACCACACTCAATCATATTAAAACATATTGATTATAGTCTATCAAAATCAACCATAGTCAACCAAATTAAGGTATAATCAAATTTAGTCAATTAAAGTTGATAGTCAACAAAATTCAATCAAGTTAAGGATGGCCTTCAAACATGCTCAACCATAGTCAACCATGTCAACTATAATTAACCATATTCAAACATGCTCAACCATAGTTATAGTCAACCATTGTCATGTTGAACCATGCTCAAACATCTTCAACCATAGTCAACCAAATTCAACTATGAAGTAAAATAGTTATGTCAAAATTATTTCATTGTTTAAAATTATCTTCTCTATATTAAAAATGGCCATATACAACCAAATATATTATTCACTATATTTTGTGTGTGTGTGTGTGAGAGAGAGAGAGAGAGAGAAAGAGAGAGAGAACATAATATTTTTATATGATCAATTATATAGTAAACCATATCAATATTGTTTTGTATTGTTACTATATCATAATCTAATTAATTAATAAAAAAAAAATTTAAATATAATTATTATATTAATAATAATTTTTTATTTAATATTATAATTTATATTTCATATATGCATGGTGTAACATTATAATATAATAATAACATAATTATATTAATATTAATATAACTATTCATTAATAACTAAATTATAACTATTTAGTTGTCTATTCCTTGGATGGGGTGTTTGCTTTCTTAAATGGAAAGGTTGCTAGCATGGCTCATCCTATGCATAGCTCCAGAATCTCAGGATCTTCACCAATGACTCAATATTTATCGAGTGTTCCTTCATGTGTCACCGAGTCATATAGAGTGCAACTGGAAACCACCCCTTCCAAAGATAGTCAAACTCCAAATTATGATGGAAATGAATGTTTTATGGCTGGTTTCAGAGGAAAATGTCATTCGCATGATGAAGAGAAGAAGAACAAGTACCTGAGTAAGGAATTGGCTCCCAATATGATCATGGTGACGAGTGATCAGATGCAGGGAACCTATCCATTCTTGTTCCTTTAGATTTGGTGGAAATATCCCATTTGTGGAAATATCCCATGAGGTTCACATTTATGGAAAGTCATGGGAGAAATCGAATGATACACCAGCTCGACAAGGATTGAGTTTCAATGTTTCTTTGCTTGAATTGGTTTTGAGAGGTTGTATACTCTTGTTGGTTGTGGAGCATAATTATCTTCTTGTTTCACAGGTCTTTGTTTTCAGTCGTGTTTATACCCCAAGAAGACTATACACCTCAGAATATTGTACACCCCCCCACGCGAGGGTTTGTAGGGGTGCTTGCCCCCCTGCGAGGTCTGGAGGCAAGTGGGCCCTCAATGAGGATTCAGGGGTGAATCCCTCGAAGGAAAATTTTCCTTGTAAATGTATATTTTAATTTCATAGTAAATCTGGACCATTCATTACAAGATCGTTGATCTGACAGTAGAAGTTACGTTAGGGTTTTTTTCCCTAGAAGGAAACCCTCTTTTATGAAGGAATTGTATTATGGTTGTGTGTTATTGTGAATATTGTATTCTAGGAGAGGAAACTGTGAGGCAAAGAAGAGGAAATTATAGCAGGTGTGTTGTAGGTTGTATCCCTTCATTTGTTGGATAATAAAAAGGAAGGACCTGACAATTTATCTGGTGGACATAGCCCACACTAGGTGAACCATGTATATCTGTGTCTCTATTGTATTGTGTATCTTCTGTGTTTTATTTCCGCAATTTTTTTTATTTTATTACTCCACGATATTGTTTTTCTAATAGTTGGTGTTAGAGCAAAAGGTAACTCGCAGGAAAAGAGGGTTCCTAGTTCGAGTGGGAGCAATGGCGGAAGATGGAAAGTTTAGGGTCGAGAAATTTTACGGCCAAAATTACTAGTTATGGAAGATGCAGATGGAATATTATTTATATCATAAGGATCTATTCCTACCATTGGGTGGACTAGAAAAGAAGTCGACGGCCATGAAGGATGAAGAATGGTAGGTTCTTGATAGAAAGGCACTAGGAACGATATGACTGAGCCTTGCAACATCGTTGGCTTTCAATATTTCGAAAGAAAAGAAAACGAAGGAGATGATAGATGCATTGGCTTAACTATATGAAAAACCATCGACGTCCAATAAGTTATTTCTAATGAAGAGATTATTTAATATGAATATGTTAGAAGGTGGGTTTGTTGCAGATAATTTAAATGAGTTTAATATGGTTACTAATCAGCTAAGTTTTGTAAAAGTGGAATTTGATGATGAGGTCGGGGATCTTCCAATCTTGTGCTCATTGCCAGAAAACTGGAACGGCTTGACCATGGTTGTAAGTAACTATTTCTCTGGTTCAAACACTTTAAAATATGTTGATGTTTATGGTGATATCGTCAGCGAGGAAATGAAACTGAAAATCACAGGTGAGACATCAGGTAATGCATTAAAAATGGATAACAAGGGAAGAAAAAAAGATAGAGGAAAGGGATCAAGGAACCGAGGGAATTCTAGGAAGGGAAGATCCAAATCCATATTGGGAAAAATAAAGTGTTGGAATTGTGGGAAGAAAGGTCATTTGAATAAAGACTGTAGAGCTCCAAAGAAACAAAGATATGGGCAGCAGGAGAAAAATAAGGAAGAAAATGTAATAGGTGATGTGTTACAAGATGCTTCGATTCCTTTTGTAGATAATATTTCTGAGTCTTGGGTAGTAGCTTCAGGGGATTCATCCCATGCCACATCCCATAGGAAATATTTTCTATATTATGTTCAAGGTGATTTTGGACAGGTTCATTTGGGTGAGATGCACCATGAAAAATTGTTGGAATGGGAAAGGTAAAAATAAAGCAAAGGAATGGAAACCAGTGGTTGTTGAAAGAGGTAATACATGTTCCAGATCTAAGGAAAAATATAATTTCAATAGGGTAGTTGGAAAGTGAAGGTTGTATATCCATATTTATAGATAAGGTGTGGAAGTTCACCAAAGGATCATTGGTGATATAAAAAGGAGAGAAGGTAAGTACATTGTATTTATGTACTGGTAATATTGACTCTTCTATCTATTTAGCTTCTACAGGAGTGGATACAGCACTGCGACATCATAGGCTTGGACACATGAGTGAGAAGGGGAGTGTTTTATTACTTCTTCTTTTCTGTTTGAGTTTATTAAACCAGGGTTCATGTCTGTTCGGGTTTCCAACAAAGCCTCTAAAACTATCGTCCCTCCTAGTAAACTAGAAGGCAACACAACACATAGAATGAGTTGGGAAGTCTCACCTGAGATATATTTAATGGGTGGTTATAATAGTCATTTGTTTACAGCCTGGGATTGAGTGTGAGATATGAGAACTGTATATTGAACCACTATTATAACTTGTAAACACAATATACTGTCATTTGAAAATACGTAGGAAATATAACAACTCATTCATTAAACATAACAATAACTATTGAATACAATAAATATATGCATGCATTCATCACATAACATATTTGTTACCGTGGTTCACCCCCTCCTAGGCTATGTCCACAAATATTTGTCTCTTAGCTCTTTTATTATAGTATTTACGCATCTACAATGTCGCGCACATTACAATTATTCTCAGTTAGGTAAGATCTCTCTGAGCCGGACTAGATCGCACCAGCATCCTCAACCTTCGATATAACCCTCAATATCTACCCTCGTTCATCCTATCTAGTTCAACAACTTACCAAAATGAATCATACAGCAAAATATTACATATCAGTTTGCTACAACAGCTTCCTCTACAATAACAACTTATCTCCAAAAACACTCAACCCTTATGATACCTAAGTATATATCCCCCCCCCTTATTATACCTATTTTTCTATATTTATATGTTTCTATCTCTTCAGCCTTTACAATACATTACCAAAAATCTAACCCTACCATCGTCAGGTCTTCCATGCATGCACGAGTGTTTCTCTTCCTTCCATCTATCGCTTTGCTCGTGCATGATTTATTTCCCAAACTCATCTTTCCTTATACTTTGTCCTACCTCCAACAGGCTCCCAACACTAACATGTGGCGCATCCCGAGCCACCTAACCTTTGTGTGCTTCCTCGATCTCCTTTGGTGATCGCCTAGAACTTTTCCTTGAAATTTTTTGCTTGTGTATGAGCCTACGCAGTCTTCTCCTTGAGTGTGTCCACTATCTGGACTGCAATTTTGTCACTGATCAATTCCACACACTCAGCTTGGGTCTGTGCTATATGTGTCTTGGATTTCTCTGCCTATGCCAAGACTTCTTCCACCCTCTCTTGAAATTGTTCCATTTGATCATGACACTCTTGTTTTTGTGTTTACACAGTGGTGAGTTATGCCTGCAGTTTCTTCATATCCTGCGCCCGTTTGATGCGCTTTGTGATGGGAATTGCCTTCTTCCTCTGCTTGAGGTATTGGATAGTTGACTTGATCCTTTCGTGTTCCTTGTCCCGCATTTGGATTTGTTGATCCTCCTCTATCTTTGTCCAGAGTTGTGTTTCATTTGCGAACAAGTCAATTGGTGTGCTAACCTATCTCTCTATCTCTTGTAGCTTATCTACTTCTTCCTTCTTCCTTTTCTCCTTTACTACTGGTGGAGTAGTGGGTGTGAGTTGCTCTTAGAGATTCTTGATCTCCTTCTGATATTGATATATTTCCTGCACAATCTGATCAATCATTTCTACTGCTATGGTGTCATCCATCTACACAGTCTTTGGGATATTCTCATATGTTCCTACAAATTTCTGCTCCAATACATTCTTGTTCTCCCTTTCCTCTTGGGTATCGAGCTTATCCTACTCACATATTATTTCCAGTGTGTCCTTCTTCTCCATTTCTTGCTATAATTCGGCTAATTTTGTGTGTGTATGAGATTGTACCTTGTGGTTTACGCTAACCTACAACTTGTGTAGAGACTTGGATGGTATCCGCGATAATACCAGTTGGATTTGAGATAAGTCTTTTAGGGGTTTCTGCCCCACGATCTCATCCATGCACATAATACTGGGTGAAATGTGGAATGTTGCGTTCGGCTGCAGTATCGTATGGACTGGATATCACTCTCCTTATTCCATTCTTTCTTTTGTCTGCGATCTTGATGGCATTGCTCCCATGTTGCTACCTGTTGTTTGTACGTCCCCAATTTTCTTGAGGAACTGCAGCATGTCTTCCAGCTCCTCTTGAATCCTGTCCCTGTGGTGTGAAGCATTTTCAAACTCCTCGGATAGACAATCCTGGACCATTCAGGCTATCATTTCTCCATCATCCTTCGTGATCATATAGTATGGAGGCATTCATTGTTCCTTAATCTTCTTGCGCACTCCTCCTATCTACATGGCTGGCCTCTTATTCCCACCTGGTTTCTGTGGATTGGGGCTTGGTGTAGTCCCTTGTACGGCCTTGGCTTGTTTCTGTTGCTCTTTGGTCGGCTGCTTATTGTTCTTTTTCCCCTTCTGGGTCCCTGTCTTAGCTAACCCTTCATTTTTCTATGTTTTCTTTGTCTAGCTCGTCCTCCATTTCTTGGCCACTGGGACTTCTTCAGGTTGTTTTTATCCCTACCCTACCTCTTCTTCCATTGTCCTTTCTGATAAGTCTTGGGTGAGGACTGGAATCTTCCATTCATCTTCCCAGTCTTTGATCACCATGTAGATGTCGCCCTCTGTGATACAGTAGCGCATCTGTAGCCACTGCTTATCAAGATCCTTCCATGCCTGTATCCACATCGCATGTCGTGTGGCCTTGAAGTTGGCGATGTTATTCTCCACATGTTGTTGATGGCCTCCTGCAAATCCGTAGGTATCCTTCAAATATGAACCTGTCCATCCTTTTGTGCCTAGCATCCAACGTGGCTTTTAGCAAAAAATATCTCACTTCCTGATTTGGTTTGGGTCTGTATCGAACGTTACATATCTTGGTTCCCTCCATTCCATAAAGGCTATTAACATGATTAGCCATGAATAGTAAAACTATGTTCCTAGATCCTACACATCCTTGCAGTCGTCCAGGAACAAGTTCAAGAGATAGGGTTCCCAGCTCACTGTAGTGCCCTCGACGCACTGAGTTGCAACTGTGACAACCCCAGCTGGAACTTCCTCCATTTGTGTTGCGACATTGTTGATCCTATTGATAATGATTCCTCATGTCCCCCTTTTAGTACCATACTTATTCTTCATTTCTTCCGCTAGTGCTTTCTCCTTGGCTTTGTTGTCAATAAATTGTGTGGGATCCATGCCTCAGGATGGCAACCCTGTTATGTTTGCAATAATATCTATGTCTATCGAGACGAGATTATCCAACCATATGTCCCCGCCATGTGTGATTGCCAATAATTGTTTGACACACTCGCTTGTGTACTAACCTCTACCAAAATTTGGTAGATCCAATAGACCTAAAATTCTTGTTTTATCCAATCCTATTTTCCATTGGAGTGGTTGATCGATTGGTTTCCCAACCGGATTTGTGCCCATAGTCTCTAGGTATACTCTCTTTACAAATTCCAGAAACTTGTTTGTGTCTACTACATCATGGTATGAGTATTTTATCTTGTCAATCTTCCCTAGTAAGCCTGATTCCACTCATACCCCATCTGGTATACGTTGTAGAATGATGGATTTGATGGGTTTCTTGCGAGGTGACCTAGGTACCTGCTACTTATCTTTCTTCGGCGGTGGTTGGCTCGAGGTTCCAGTGGCTATTGTTTGTGGTTCAGAATACCATTTCGACCAACCCGTGACATATTCTATTGTTCCTTTCAGTGGGTGGTCTAATATAGTTGTTTGATATTCATCTGGTTTGATCGCTGCTTCCATATTCGACATCGTTCCATTGACTCTCGTAGCTTCTTCAGTTTTCTCTGGTTGTGCCTCCTTCAAGGATTATTCATCTTGGTTATTTTTCTCCTGTGCCTCTACCGACATATCTATATTCATGGCCTCTTCTGTTGGATGTTGGGTTTTTTCCAGTACAGGTGTGGGGTTCATCGGTGTTGTGTCTGGGCATGGTATTTCGTCGATATTGATGATCTCTGGCGGTTGTTTTTCACCTTCTTCCAATTGTACCTGTGACCTGGTTCTAACTCCGGGTTGTCTAGCACTCTGGCTTACTACTGCTTGCTTTGGTGGTGCCATGGTGGTGAATGTTGAATGTTTGTTGAGTTTGAATGGTCTCTGTGAGCTCTGTGAACTTCGCTCTCTACTCCTTCATCTCCATCTCTCTCTGTTTGTTCTCTTATCACAAATAGAGTCTTTTCTCCCGCTTTCTTGAGTTGTATGGGCATCGTAGGAAAGTTGTCGAGGATGCTACCTTAATTATGGGTTCAATTCATATCCGACTCTTCCGTAATTTCCATTACTCTTCTGTTTTGTCTCCAGTTGGTGAGATTAATGTGGTGTCCCATCAATCCTTTTTGTCATTAAATTTTGTATATCTCCATCTCTTCATACTACTTTTGTCATCTTTCTCTTTCCCGCTTGTTTCTCTTTTGACTTGGCCGTTAGCCTTATCCTCGCCGATCTTGTGTCCCTAATCATGTATTCTCTTTCTTCTTTCGGTGCACTGTGCCTCTGTTGGTGATTTTTAATATATTATACATTTTTTTTATTTTTTTTTACTGCACAGTGGGTGGTCGACTGTCTTTGTATAGCTTCAGTCGGATCTCGTTGATCATCCCTTTGAGTTATGTTCCTGATAAGTCTTCCAACTGTGCATCTCCTCCATCTATGACAGATTTTTTTTTATATGGTCCTAACCAGTGCATTCTGAGCTTTCCTAGGTGTTGAAACGATTTGTTACCATACATTAGTAATAGATCTCCTTCCTTGAAGGTTTTCTTCTTGATGTGTCTATCATGCCAAGATTTTTCCCTTGTTTTATGAACTTGTTGGTGAAACCCTGCTAAGACTCGGTCTTCCTCCATGTTCATTAACTAATTTAGTTGCTCCTATATTGTGCCTCATTCTGTCATATGTGTGAGTTCTACTACACGCAAGCTTGGTACTAAAAATTCTAATGGCACCATTGCTTCTTGGCCATATACCAGTTTAAATTGAGTGTGCCTTATCAACTTTTTGCACGTAGTCCTATAGGCCCACAATACTACTGGTACTTTGAGTTCCCAATCGTCCATGTTAATGTTAAAGATCTCTGTCAGTGCATTCTCAAGTATTTTGTTAAATTCTTCCACTGTTCCATTTTCCTGTGGGTGATATGGTGTGCTCTTTTGATGATGGACTTCAAACTCTTCAGTCATAGCGTTGATGGTACTATTTATGAAGTGTGTGCCTTGGTTGCTCATCAAAACTCTTAGGCATCCAAATTGAGTGATTACTTGTTCAAATAGAAAATGTGATGTTGTTTATGCGCTACAATCCTTCACTGGTGCAGCTTTCGCCCATCTTGTTAGGTACTCTATCATGGTGATAATGTATCTAGATCCTTTTCATTTTCCTAGTGGGTTGAATGGTCCCACAAATTCTATTGCCCACTTATCGAACACCTGCAATGTTACCTATGATCGTAATGGAATTTCGTCCCTTCTATTGGGTTTACCTACCCTTTGACAGACGTCGCATCTTTGGAAGTACTCCTTCGAGTCTCGGTGAATGGTCGACCACCATAGTCATGTGCACAATACCTTATGCGTGGTAGCTTTGCCTACATAATTCCATCCTGTTATTCCCTCGTGGGCTTCTACAAGACTCTTGGTCTTTCTTGTTCTAACACATACCTTCGCAAGATTCTATCTGCGCCCATTTTGTATAAGTGTCCTGTGACTCGTTAATAGTCTGCAGCTCAGACTACTAGGTTTTTCTTCTGTGTGGTGGTAAATTATTACGGCACAGTACCTGTTCTCAAGTACTGAATGATATCCACAAATTAATGGTCAATGATATGGACTAAAATAACTGTGAATTGGAAATTTTTCCTCTAAGTTCGTAGGTTCTTCTCCATTTGTGACCCTTGATAGGTGGTCAAGCCCTGCGTTCAATTTTCATGGCTTAACTATTACTTCAAAGTCAAATTATTGAAATAGTAGTAACCATCGACATATTCTCCCCCCCAACACTGACTTGTTGACTAGGTATTTAAGGGTTGAGTGATCTTTGAACATCTTAAAGTTTTTTCCCAATAAGTAGTGTATGAACTTTTGCAGTGCGTAGACCATAGCTAGGCCTTCTCTTTCTATAGTGTTATAGTTTTGTTCTGATTCTGATAAATTTCTTCTTGCAAATGTTATCGGGTGATCCAAGTATCCCACTCTTGGTTAAACCAATATAACTCCAAGTGCCATGGATGATGCATCTACATCCATGTGGAATGTCTTCTCTCAGTCTGGAAATACTAATATTGGTGCGGTGACCATCTTTTCCTTAAGGGTATCCAGACCGTGTTGACACTGAAACTTTGTATCCTTTCTTAACATCTTTTCCATTGGTTAAGTAATATACACATACCCTTTGATAAAATTCCTGTATTATCATGTGTGTCCCAATATCGCTCTTAGCTGACAGTCTATTTTTGGTGGTGGTAAGTTAACAATTACTGCAATCTTTGCAGGATCTACTAGTAAACCTTGTTTGCATACTATGTGGCCCAATAGTATCCCAAACAGTGTTCCAAATATGCATTTCTTTATTTTCAATGATATCTAGCACTGCCTGCATCTTTCTAACATCAGTTGTAAGACTTCTACATGGTATTTCAACAAACTATAGACTATCCAATCATCCAGGTATACATCGAGAAATTGGTGAATGAATTCCTTAAATGCGGTGACGACTACTCTAGAGAATATTGTTGGTGCATTATTCATTCCAAATGGCATGAATGTGTACTAGTAGGATCCCCATTCTGTAGTGAATGTGGTCTTGTATCTATCTTCCTGTGCTATCTTGATTTGGTGGTAGCCTGAGAATCCATCAGTAAATGAGTAAAATTCATGTCCTCCTACGTTCTCTAACACTTCATCTGTAAAAGGTGTAGGGAATGTGTCATGTAGGCATGCATCATTCAACTTCCTCAAGTCGACGCATATCCTTATCCCTCCTTTTTTTTTACCCTGCACTACCATCGAGCTTATCCATTCTGATTCTTCGACTGGTTCTATGATTTTGGCTTCGAGCATCCTGTCGATCTCAGCTTTGAATTTCTTCTTATATATCGGGTTCAATATGTATGGTCATTGTCTGATCGGTCTAGCTTCGGGTCTGAGTGGTATCTTCATCTCTCCTATCTCTCCTGCTATACCCTTCATCTCTATAAATGTTGTGGGAAACAGGTCATTGTATTCATGCAATAACTCTGTTATGCTTTCCACTGTTTGCTCCTCCTAGTAATCTCCAATGCTGGCCATTTTGGGATGCTCGACTGTCCCAATGTTGAATTTCTTTACCTTTATCGGTGCAGAAATCACTTATGATTTTATAGGTGTTCCCTCCACTTCTCTTTCACCTTATTCCTCTTCAATCTGAATATCACGCGGATCGTCTTCATATGGTGCTTCATCTTGCACATGGTGACATGAAAACAATTCCTTGATTATCTATTTGTTTCGTTGTTGTTCCTCTGTTATGCGCTCGACTTCCAGTTCCTTGATGAATATCATGCCTCTTATCTATTTCAGAGTTGCATCTATGTTGGGGTTCTCATGCTCGAATGATAAAGTGACTGTAAAATTCTGTTGCAATGTCGTCCAGGTTGCAGTTCCTTTGTGTAGTTCCTGGTCTGTGTACCAGTTCGTTGGTATGACCTCTAGAGTGTGTATGAACCGATGAGGCCATTCTTATGGGGGTGTCAATTTCCACAACGTTTTTCACTTCTCCAAGTGTTTCGTTGGTTCCCCATGTCCATTGTACCTATGTTGTCTGTTTGTTTTGTGTCAAACCATATGCACAGTAACCGCTTACAATGGTATCAATCTGTGATTGTCTCTTTATGTACGCCTCATCATCTTACAGGTGTGGCCTTGAGTGCTATATCAAGTGATAACAGTCTATGATTCTCCAAGAATTCATCTTCATACTATGCCAAGAATGTTTCCAAGTCGTTTACTCCGTGGAAACTAGGTGGTTCCCCTATCTCTATGTCCACCCATATTATTGTGTGATCTATTCATGCACGTACTCTCTTGGAAACTTCGTGTAGCCTTTGTTTCCATTTTTCTAGACTGGTATTTGGGTTTGTTGCAGATGAAGTAATGCTCTACCAACTGAGTATCTCATATGCAGTTGGGTTTATGTAATCTTCATCGTGCACATTTTTTCTATACAACTGGTTGATTTCCTCTAGGTCTAAGAAAGTAGGTTCTACAAACCTTTCCCCTTGTGATGGGTTTAATGGCATGATGACCCTGTATTCTTCTGACTCAAATGTCATATTTATTGTATTTAATTTGATTATGGCCTAGTTTTCAAATGCCCAATCATGACCGAGAAACACTCGGTAAGGTGTTGTGTCGTCCACTATTTCAATGACTTGAAAATCTTCTTTAGTGCACACTCCATCCAGATCTACTGTCACTCCTTTCAGTCTACCAATTGTCAAGACTCTGTGTTGGTTTGCTAATTTCAGTTGAACAAGTGAATATCCTTATGTGGGCTCTCCCATGCATTGCCATGTCTTCTTTGGTAATACATTCACTTCAGATC
This sequence comes from Picea glauca, assembly GCA_000966675.3. Lineage (NCBI taxonomy): Eukaryota > Viridiplantae > Streptophyta > Pinopsida > Pinales > Pinaceae > Picea > Picea glauca. The sequence goes on along the minus strand of JZKD02S0113827.1, from coordinate 267,622 downwards.
CTAGATCCACTATGATATCTCCCATGTTGAAATATCTGATGTTTGCATTCAGTTTGAACTCCCTACTCATTCTTCTCCTTATATGGAGGTGATTGACTGTATTATATTCTATTTTTCCTTTCGTCTCTATACTACATTTTTCTAATATTTTTTTCAATATTTTCATAGATGATGGATCTTTTAATACTTTTACATATGATTGCAAAAATCCTTTGATTTTACTTACTTGTCCTATGGGTTGTATTTCGTTGGTATGATCCAATAATGGAGGCATCTCGTACTTTGGTGCTCCCTTGTTTTTCTATGCAGTTGAATTCGATGCCATGTCTTCTTTCTGAAATTTTTGTCTTTCTTGTTTAAATACCTTCTTCTCCTTCTGCACGTCGAACTGCTTCCTTGGTTCGATGTTTTTCTTCACCCACTGATTTTGTGTTGTTTCTTGTCAGACTGCATCGTTTCCTGTTTTGGCTCCTCCCTGAGTAATGATGTTGATGTTTCATCCTTCATCCCTTTCTTCGGCTGAAATCCACTGAACATTCTGGTTGTTCTGGTTCCTCTTTTCTTGGATATTTACTAATAGAGTTGGACATTCTTTTGTGTCATGATTTAATGCGCGAAAATACATACAAGTCGTTGGTGGAAGAGGACATTATCTTGCATAATGTCCTAGTTTTTGGAAATTGTGACATACCATTGGTCCTCTACCTCATCCAAAACCTCCTCTTGCTCCTCCTCCACCTCTGTAGCCTACTCGATATCCTCTCGACATGTTATACTGAGGCGCCTGATTATACTGCACAGTATTGTATTGAGGTTGTGTCATGTTGTACTATGGTTGCACGTTATTATATGGTTGTTGTGCCGTATTATACTACTGTTGCACAGTGTTGTATGGAGATCGAACTTGATTAAATTGTGGTGCAGCTTTCCCTGTCATCATTTCTGCCTGCACTATGTATGCATCTGATGTCCTCTCTCTCATCAGCTCCATAGTTCTACAATATTTCTCGTTGTGGCCAACTGAATTGCAAAAGTTTTAATATGAACTCTTTGGGACTGTCTGGTATTTCTGCATCATCATATAGTGATAAGGATTGTGACCCGGGCTCTTTCATATTTTGCACCATAATCCTCCTGTTGGTAACAGATTTGGCATTCATGTTTCCATATACTATGCAAATGTTGGGCATACATTAATGTGGTGTCCTTTCATCCTGCATGTAGTGCACCAAATGGCTTCTTATTTTTCCTTACTCTTATTCTAGTTTAGCTGAAACATTAAGTTCTTCAAATCCTACTTCAATTCTTTGATATTTGGGTCCCTCTGGTGATAATGGTTTTCTTCCAGTTGCAAGGCTACCTATAGAGCCTCTGCCTGCATCTAGAACTTTTATTTTCGCAATGGGTATTTTAAGTGTGGGAGAAGTGAGTTGAAAATCAGGTGTCGATGTTGCATATCAGTCTTGAGATATTTAAACTTTCCTTTCAGTTGACTGAATCTCTGGTCAATCTCCCATACGAATTCTCCTAGTTTTTTTATAATTTTGATCATCTCATTCATGTACTGATTCTGCATCATCGAAATATTGGTTGTTGTCATTGATGTCAACCCTAGTCATGGGTTTTGGACCACAAGATTGATGAAGTTATTTGGACATGAAGGAAAATGCACATGCAGATACAACACCCATGGATGG
>JZKD02S0113827.1:251395-262467 GCA_000966675.3 Picea glauca | reverse complement strand
ATTGATTATTTCTCATATATTGTGCATGGTGTATTGTGGTGTATTTGTGTAACTCTTATACTATTGTTCATTTCTCATTGGATATAATTGAATGGTTTAAGTATAAGTTTAAAAAAGGTTTTTAAATTGTACTTGATACTGATTCACCCCCCTCTCAGTATCAACACCTGTTTCCATATACTATGCAAATGTTGGGCATACATTAATGTGGTGTCCTTTCATCCTGCATGTAGTGCACCAAATGGCTTCTTATTTTTCCTTACTCTTATTCTAGTTTAGATGAAACATTAAGTTCTTCAAATCCTACTTCAATTCTTTGATATTTGGGTCCCTCCGGTGATAATGGTTTTCTTCCAGTTGTAAGGCTACCTATAGAGCCTCTGCCTGCATCTGAAACTTTTATTTTTGAAATGGGTATTTTAAGTGTGGGAGAAGTGAGTTGAAAAGCAGGTGCTGATGTTGCATATCAGTCTTGAGATATTTAAACTTTCCTTTCAGTTGATTGAATCTCTAGTCAATCTCCCATACGAATTCTCCTAGTTTTTTTATAATTTCGATCATCTCATTCATGTACTGATTCCTTTGAACTTGGATTCTGGAACTCATTAATCAGTAACTTCTTAATGTTTGTCAGTGTCCTTGTTGTCCCAGGTGCACTATTTTCATCTAGACTCATGTACTAGTCTAATGTGTGGTCTCGTAGAGTAATAGCTAACTGCACAAGTTTGGTATCTTCATCAGTGATATGTTTTGCTTCCCAGATATTTACACAAATGAACAAGTGTTTCTCAGGGTCTTCTTTTGCTTCTCCTTGAAATTCTAGTAACCTGATGGTGGGATGGCGTCCTTCCATCCTGAATGTAGAACTACTACCTCTGTGTGGTGTAGATACTTGACTAGTTCTACCTAAACTGGCCCCTCCAGTTTTTGTTCCTTGTGTATATGTAATTCCTGTTGTCTAACTTCTTTTGAACTTTGGTTGTCTAAACGCTATTGTTCTCTTTGGTGTATTAGTCGCACATGGGTTTATGGGTTCCACATTGACATTAATATGGATAGGATTGTTTCCTTCTCTTCCCATTCTTGTCCCTCTCGTCTTCCTCTCATATGTTGCATACAGGATTTCCTCAATTTTCTCCATAGCCCGGAGATCCTCTACCTCTTCCTTGTCATTCGCCAAGCCTTCCCTCGCAACTACGACTCTCTTCTTGGTATTCACCTTGTATTGGTAGGGTACTCCGCTATGCGTCTTTCCAGCTATCACCATGATCCTTTTCATATGGTCATCATCCATCATGATTGGGTCCAAGGGTTCCTCCTTCTTTCCCTTATCATTTCCTCCTTCCATTTCTCCTTTCTCTGTCACTACTTCCCCCATTCCCCCATGCACGCAGGGGAGTTTAGTTGTCTGATTCCATTGTAATTACACCTTTACTATATAGAAATATCTTAATAGACGTATACAATGATTTAATGTACCTTCCTCGAGGTCTACATAGAAACTCTTTCTCCATTGTGTTGTATGAATTCGTTGTGTTGACAACAAACTCTATTATAAAACCTGCCACAATAGTGTCAAGCCAAAACTCTACTACGCGAGTGAATTTGTTATTCACCTGATGCAACTGCTCAATCTATATTGGGTTCCACTCTAACTATCGCATCCGGTTCATTGCATGGTTATCATTCAAACTTAGTATCCACTCCTGCAATAGATGTGGAAAATCGCAAAAAACGACTTCATGCAAATCAATAAACACGTATTTCTCAAGATATTTGTGGGGGGTTATTCTAGGATTTCTGTTATCTTTCTGTGCAAACTCTATCTCTTTAGTTCTTAGCCAAGTTTTGATCTTTGATTTTGTGGGATTCCACGGTCTCAACATCCCCTTCTAATGGCTCATTGCTTCTTCTTTTCTTCACTCTTATCTTGCTCAACCTATCTCATCTATTCAATCCTCTCCTATTCCTACCAATGGAAACAAAACCATTTGTTGGCTTACTTCTTCTTTTTTGTCTGAGTTTATTGACCCAGGTTTCATGTCTTTTCGGGTTTCCAATAAAGCCTCTAAAACTATTGACCCTCCTGGTAAACCAGAAGGCAACACGACACATAGAATGCATTGCGCAGTCTCACCCAAGATAGATTTAATGGGTGTTTGTAATACTCATGTGTTTACAGCCTAGGATTGAGTGCGGGATATGAGAATTGTATATTGAACCACTATTATAACTTGTAAACACAATATACTGTCATTTGTGAATACGCAGGAAATATAGCAACTCATTCATTAAACATAACAATAGCTATTGAAGACAATAAAGATATGCATGCATTCATCACATAACACAGATGTTACCGGGGTTCACCCCCCTCTGGGCTACGTCCACAAAGTTCTGGCTCTTGGTTCTTTTATTATAGTATTTCCACATATACAACGTTGTGTGCATTACAATTCTTCTCAATTGGGTAAGATCTCTATGAGGCAGACTAGATCTCACCAGGTTCCTCAGCCTGTGATATAACCCTCAATATCTGGCCTCCTTCGTCCTCTCTATCTCAACAACTTACCAAAATGGATCATACAACAAAATATTACATATCGGTTTGCTACAACAGCTTCCTCTACAATAACAACTTATCTTTAGAAAATCCCGACCCTTATGATACCTAAGTATATATCCCCCCCCCTTATGATACCTAAGTATCTATATTTATACTTTTCTGGCTCTTTAGCCGTTACCAAAACCCTAACCCTACTATGGTTAGGTATTCCATGCATGCGCGTGTGTTGTTCTTCCTTCCAGTTGTCTCTTTCCTCGTGCATGCTTTCTTTCCCAAACTCGTCTTTGTTTCTTCTTTGGCCTACCTCCAACAGGCAGGCATGTACTTCACAAAATAAATTTGTTGCTAGATCTTAAACAAATTGATTTGGATTTCTATGAGCATTGTATTTATGGAAAACATAAGAGAGTTAGATTTCTCAGAGTCAGAAAAGAAAAGAAGAGTGAAAGGTTAGAGCTTGTGCATACATATGTATGAGGACCATCTCAGGTATCATCTCTTGGTGGCTCTCGTTATTATTTTACTTTTATTGATGATGCAACTAGAAAAACCTAGGTTTATTGCATTCGACAAAAAATTGATTGTTTTGATACTTTTAACAAATGGAAATCTTTGGTTGAGAATGAGGAAGGAAAAAGGTTGAAGTTTCTGAGATCATAAAATGGAGGTGGATATTGCAGCAAGGAGTTTTATGATTATTGTTCATACGATGGGATTCATAGAGAGAAGACAGTTCTAGTAACACCACAAGAAAATGGTGTGTCATAAAGGATGAACAGGACAATCATGGATCATGCAAGGAGTCTGAGATTGCATTTTGGTTTTCCCTTATAGTTCTGGGCAGATGTTGTAGATATTGTTGTTTACTTAATAAACAAAGGACCTTCAAGCTCTTTGTATGGTGGAATTCTAGAGGAGGTATGGACAGGTAAAAAGGTAAACTATTATTTTTTTAAGACCTTCGGTTGTGAAACATGTGTCAATATTGATAAAGAAAATAAAACAAAGCTTGAGGAAAAATCCAAGAAGTGTACCTTTATTGGATATGGTGTTAATGATTTTGGTTATCTCTTATGGGATTATGAAAATCACAAAATCATTAGGAGTAGAGATGTAATATTCAATGAGAAGGTCATGTACAAATATTAGTTTCAAGGAAAGAAACAAGAACAAGAAAAACCAGAATACATGGTGCTTGATGAGATCACTGAAAAAGAAATTCCAAAGGTACCAGAAAATCAAAATGTACAACAATAGGAGAAAAAAGTACCCCAAACTCCTGCAAGTGTTGTTAGAATATATACCAGGTTAAGTAGACCCTCTGAACAATACTCTCATTCATTGTATTATTTATTGTTGACTGATTTTGGTGAACCAAAATGTTATGAAGAGGCAATGCAGGTTGACACTAAAAAGAAGTGGGAGCAAGGCATGAAAGAGGAAATGGATTCCCTGGTAAATAACCAGACTTGGGATTTGGTTCAGTTGCCTGCAGGAAAAAGAGCATTGCATAATAAATGGGTTTACAAGTTGAAGGAAGAAGATGGAGGCAAAAAGAGGTACAAGTCTAAACTTGTTGTAAAGGGGTTTGCACAAAAGAAAGGTATATATTTTGATGAAATATTTTCTCCTGTTGTTAAAATGACTTCAATTAAGACTATTTTAGGTCTTGTGTTAGTAAAATATTTAAATATTGAACAGTTAGATGTAAAAACAAATTTTCTCCATGGGGATTTGCAGCTAGAGATTTATATGCAGTAGCCATAGGGGTGTGAGGTCAAAGGGAAGGAAAATTTGGTATTTAAGTTGAAGAAGAGATTGTGTAGCCTAAATAAATATCTAAGGTAGTGGTATTTGAAGTTTGACAGGTTTAAGATAGAACAAGGTTATAGTATATGTCATTTTGATCACTGTGTTTATTTTAAAAGGCTAGAAAATTAAAGCTATATTATTTTTCTATTGTATGTAGATGACATTCTTGTTGCGGGGTATAATAGGCAATATATAAATGTGCTCAAGAATAAATTATCTAATTCATTTGCAATGAATTATTTGGATGCTTTAAAGAAAATACTTGGTATGAGAATAACAATATATAGGAAAAATCGCAATTTGACATTGTCTAAGGGTGAGTACATAGTGGTATTTGAGGTTTGACAGGTTTATAACAAAACAAGGTTATAGTAGATGTCATTTTGATCATTGTGTTTATTTTTAAAGGCTAGAAAATGAAAGGTATATTATCTTGCTATTGTATGTAGATGACATGCTTGTTGTAGGGTCTAATATGTAGGATATAAATGTGCTCAAGAAGAAATTAACTAATTAATTTGCGATGAAGGATTTGGGTGTTGCGAAGAAAATATTTGGTATGAGAATAACAAGAGATAGGAAAAATTGCAATTCAACATTGTTATCACCGAAATTTCATCCAGAAATTATTACAGGAATCCAACATATCCAAACACCTATTAGTTCACCCAAAGCTTCAAAAATACATTTCCAAAGGGCACAAAACTATACAATTGGCTATAAAATCAACATGCGCTAAGGATACAAAGGAAGCGAATGCACGTGCAATAGTCGAAAAAAGTCGGAAAAGCACACATGCGCCCGATGCATGACTGTGGACGCAAAAAGGCATGTATTTCTCATAATGGCGCATTTATGATTTTGGTTGGCCTTCCACCCACTTCTAGTTCATCTCCCAAGTCGATTTGACACCCAAATCCGAGATGAATCTAAGTGGGGGATTGATCAAATACCTAAGGGTGCCCTAAAGAGCCCCTTGGTCACACTAAAGACCAGTGGAATAATGCCTCAAATATTTTCTATAAAAAGAGGCCATGGTGCACTATATTTCAAAGAATTCATTTGTATTGTTATGTTTCCTATATTCTCTTAAAGGAACCTCTTTCCTTACTAGAGAATACAAGCACCATTTCATTTATCCATTCACATCACCTCTTGAGTGAATGAGCTTTGGATTTCTTCACCATATCCTTCTAGTTTGCTACTTGTAAGAAGAGCTCAGTCATTGAGGGTTCAAGAGCCCTCCCTTGGAGGAAGAGGGGACTCATAAGTCTCCCTTTATTTTTGGTGTTTTCCCACTGATACAACATATCCATTAGTGGCATGAATGTTGTTTATTTTTTGTTCTATTTCCCTTATGCACTCTAGTTTAGTTTCTTTTATTGTTATTAGCTTAGTTGTTTGTTTATTTCTTATGCTTTATGTTTCTAACTCCTTCATTCAATGATATCTTTTCCATCTAACCCAACTGTACTTGTAAGCGTCCTTATTTTGCTCATTTATGTGACGAAATAGACGCAATAGATTGGCGACTCCACTAGGGAATAGGTATCAATTTCCTCCCCATTTGGGTTGTTTGAGCACTTATTTTTGGTTTATTTAACTTCTAGGAACCATAATCGGCCCATGCCTGCCTGCAAAAAGCTAAATTCAGAGCTGAGCTGAGAGACTTTCATCCAAAATTTTCTTCCTGGGCGTGTAACATAAAGTGTGTGTGTTTTTTAACCCACAGGCACGTCTTCCGAGCACGTGCGCCAAACTCATTGTGTTGCTCAGTGTGCATTCTACGCACATGTGTCAAAAGTTCATTTTTTATTTGCACCTCTATCTACTCTGCAACCCACGTATCTGTCTAGAAAATCATACATTGTAACGGTTTTTGTGATCTATTGAAGGCCCATAGCCTTCTTAAGTTTGATTCTATGCAGATTGTAATATGCACCATGTTTAGATTCCCTCTCCACATGAAGGGTTAGTCAAAACATAGGCACTTAGGGGGGTTAAAATCCATATTTATCCTCTTTTTTCTTTAATTTTTCCACATGGATGGATTTCTTTGATTAAAGCTAAGTTGGAATCATTATATATCACAAATATAACCACTTGCATTGGGACCAGAAATTGAATGTCAATATTTGAGTATGCTCTTCTCTCACACCATAGAGCGATCTTGAGAATCAGAAAAATGATTGAGGGGAAATTTCATCTCCCTTAAAAGACAAAATCTTTAGGAGAGGACAACAGCCCCCTCGGGACTCCTCTTAGTTTCTTTACAAACACATTTTAAATTTCTAAGGGCCCATACATGCCCACATGCTACAAAGATAGGATAGTTTTGAATTTACTTTCTTAGATTACATCATTAGGGAAGTTTAAAGGTTTTGTAACGGGCCCATACATGCCCACATGTCCAGAATCTAGGACAGTTTTGAAGATTTCTTAGATTAAATCACACTAGGGAGTTAAAGGATTGGAAAGGACCCATATGTCCACATGCTAGGTCTCTAGGGACTTTAAATTTCTGTAAGGTTGTACCAATGGAATTTAGTAAATTAGGTAAATCAAGACTTGTAAGGACCACATGAAGTCCACATGTAGCAAGGTGACACCTAACTTATTAAAAATTTGGCACACTTTCACTTGTTCACACACAAAGTCACTACTCACTCACACAGTTTCATCTGGAATTGTGGAAGATGAAGTAAGTTTCCTCCAAAGGGATCCCAAAATGCCCCACCCTTTTCTTGACAAAACTATCCATTCCCACTTAAATTCAAAGAGATTGGTTCACACCCCCAATCTCTCAAACAACCACATCTATTGGGATAGGCATCCAAATAAATCCTTGTTATCTAGTTCTCACATCTTCAAAACAGTAGAAGTTGTCAAAATAGGGAACTTTAAATCCTCCAAGTCAAGTGTTCCTAACACCATAAGGCAGGAAGATACCCATGAAGGGTCGAAGGTTGAGGTCCAATTGTTTTGTGTGTTCCCCCTTGAGGCACCCACCTATTGGACGGGATCTAGTCTGTGACCCATTTCTTAGGCTAAAAATATAAATGCCACACTTTGACTGAGGTACCTAGTGGCCAAATTTTAGGACATCAACCCAAGTGGAAATTGTGGGCTGCAACACTGCCTGCCCTGCCATAGGCCCCTCAACAATATCTGCAACAACCACCCCCAGTCGTGTTGCAAAACCCCATTCCACACCAAGGGGTGATGAACACCCAACAAGAGAGGCATCCTACCCCACCATCGATGGGATAATATCTGAACCTCGACACTCCTGCAAACCACACGATCCTCTTCACTAGTGAGGAAGAAGTTCTTATATAAACGTGCAATTGTCAATACAGTGCACCCCCTGACTCTATTCCCACTACCGAAGAAGCAGTCCCAGTCATAACTGCACCACCTTTGATGATTCCTCACCCTAATAGTGAAACACCTCTTTGTATTCCTCGCATCCCATTACGCCGAAATGTCAACAACACTTAGACTAGGGAAACACACAATTATAGTCTGGTCGATGACTTGGCACAATATCCTACTGCCATGTCAGTTTTAGAAGTCCTTCAAACTTGTCCTACTCAAAGGAATTAATTACTCTCCTCCCTGGGGGAATTCAACCCTATTGATACTCGACTCGTCACATTTTATCTTGATAGTGGGGAACCCCGTCTCCCCTCTTTGGTCGCTTTCAAAATACCAGTTAAAATATGGAACATCACAGTTCACCGTTGCATCATCGATGAAGGTGCATCCAAATGCATCATGTCCAAAACCGTATGGAAGAAACTTGGCTCCCCCAATCTTAAACCATCCTCCATCACTCTCAGAGCTTATGATGGACACCTATCCTCTCCTGAAGGGCTCTTTCAAAACATCCCCATTGAACTAGGGGGAAAGACTATCCTCATCGACATTGAAGTTATCGACACTCCACTCGATTACAACATCTTGTTCATATGTAGATACATGTACGCGATGAAGGTTGTGTCCTCTCCTTTATTTCTCACAATGATTTCCCCCCACAACGAGAAGATCGTCACTATCGACCAAGTGTCACATTATGATCCCAACCCTTCCTCCAACATCGATAATATTCTACCCTTTGTCCACACTAATCTCAATGCCTACCCACTCATCGATATGGGTCCCAAAATTTTCAAAGACTCATCCTTACTAGGGACATACCATGGAGCACCACTGCTCATACATCCCTCAACACAAGTATGTGTCATCTCATCCAATGGAACAGAAATTGGAGATACCCTTCCTCCCATAAAAGATTCCTTAATATCTTACTTCCCACTCATCATAGAGATCCTTCCTCATGCATCCCTTGAGAACTCTTCAGCTCCCCCTGTTCCTGATTTTACCCTCCCCCGGGGCCACATCCTAGTTTGGGAGATAGTCCCCCAAGCCATAAATCAAATCCTCTTCTTTTACCCCCCACCAGGCGTACAAGATTTCCAGGTAGCCACAACATTTTCCCTTCCAAATATGGTACTGTAAATTCCATTATGGTATCTACATCCACCCACGATGGTCCCTCAGGCATCCCTCCCTCCCCAAACAGAAGGAATCTCGATGCAGATTCCAATACTTACTCCAACCACACCACCCTCACCCCCACTCGCTACCGCCACTATTGCAGCTAGGGGAAGAAGAAAGAGCCCACTGCTCCACTTCCCCCACAATTTCATCCTCCTTGTGCACTATAAGAGAAATATGAACACCCCACCAATAAATACCCATCTCTTCTTGAGCTACGCAATTTAATTCAACTCCCTCAAGAAATGAAACCACCCGTCACTTCCTCTAGTACTACCACAACATCCCCTAATACAGGTAGCAAAGGGATGCAAACCAAATTCTCATGTGCCATATGTTCAGAGTATGGCCATTACACCCACCATTTCCCAACATTAACTCAATTTCGGAAGACGCTAATGACAGTCCTCCAGAACTTTTAGCAAGAATCCCTTCCATCAACATCATCTCAACCTCATGTCACTGACATCCACTATGTCGTAACGTCAATCAATGAACGTATGAGATGTCCTTTCTCTTCATGCTAATCACTTGATCATTTCACATATCAATGCCCCATGATCATTGAATACAGGCATTGCCAAATGTCCCTTATTCAAAATCCTACACCCCCCCCACTACCAGTAGAACCAGTGATTACCCCTACTCCATCACCTGATATGGTTTATATATTTTCTCCTGAGCCTGAGACACTTCCCATTCCTCCATGGTTCATAGATAGTCTCGAGGAAGATTTTCCCCCAAACCCCCCAATTCTCCAATTCATTTCCCCACAGAAATTTACTACCATTTTTAACCCACTGTATCTCGATATTTGGTTTATGTCGAGCGAACCCTCACAACCCCCTTAAGTCATTCCCCCTACCTCTTCACTAGAATATAACCACATGATGATAGTCACCAATGTTACTCCCCTGGATCCCCTATATTCTCAACAGTTCCAATGCGACGAAGACATCCTCAAGGAATTAACCACCATCGATTTCCCATGGGATCCACTCCATCACAGATCTCTCTTTATTTGACAGGAACCCTTTACGCCTCCTAAACAAAACCCCATATAGACAATCAAAACCAAATATTTTCTCCCATCGGGGCATATAGATTGGTTCAATAACCCTATCCCTTCCCCCGACGCTTTTGAAGAAGGAAACATGGCCAACATTTCCCCCAGCGTCAAAATCAATATTTCCATCAAACCCAGCATCCTAGAGGACATCACCATCGGCACCGCATGATCTCCTAAAGAGCTCATAGCTTACAAAGATCTCTTCTAGAAATATTGGGACATTTTTTCCTGGTCATACACATAGATGCCCAACCTTGATCCCTCTATTGTCAAACATCATATAGAAACATGGCATGATATTACCCCTATACAAAAAAAGCAACGTCCATTACACCCATCCAGAGTGTTGTAGGAAAATCTCCCTGCAGACAGGTAGACCTCCTCTTGAGAGCTAGATCCTTAACTCTAAGACAGAAGGTGCTTAACATGGACATTGACTTCCTTTTAGATATAATCAAGCTGATGAAAAAAAGAGAAGGAGGAAAGCATGTACCTTATGAATGTCGTTTGTCCCTGCAAGGTCCAAGATGAGCCTCAATCTTGAGCTCCTTGTTAGGTCCTGCAAGACAAACAAAAGTACAAACAACTTCCTACTCTACTAAGATTAGCTAAAACATAGATCCGTCTACTGTAGACAAACTTATATGGAACAAGTACAAGTTTGAAATAAATAGGCCAAGCATTGATTATATTGATGAGAACAAAGTGTTACTTACAGCCATGGATATAGTGTAGCAGCTTCACCAAGCTCTCCTTGTCCAACCCTTGCTCAAAAGCTCCACGATCAGAATGACAATACTTTCACTGATTATTCTCCTCCACTTCTCATGAGATCATAATTTTGGTATCTCTAAACCCCTCTCTCCCTTCCTCCATGAAAATCCTCCATTGTATAAGATTTGGAGACTTAACCACCATGGAGAGGATCTCTCATCAGATCCACTAAGAAGGGGATCTCTAAGATATTTAGGGAGAAAATATATCTTAAGGATTTTGGGGAGGAAATATCTCTCAAGGATTTTAAGGAGGAAATATTTCAACCATCCATGAGATCCTCCACCTTCC
>JZKD02S0113827.1:234130-246528 GCA_000966675.3 Picea glauca | reverse complement strand
CTGGAAGGTGACGGGGGGTCCGGAAAATTTAATAGCCGTGGATTAGTTTGTATGTGATATGATATGGGGGTGCTAATGTAAAATGTGGGTGGGAGTTTTGGGTGTTAAAGGTGAGTGGAGGGTGACGTAGGAGTGAGGTATGAGGGGTGGTGAGTGGGGTGTGACATGAGGGGGTAGGCTTAGGATATTTAATACATGTGTTGTTTTTTTTAAATACTTTATGGTTTTTGTTATGTTTTGTTCACGTTTTAATTTTTAGTTTTTGTTTAAATTTTGTTATATGTTTTTTATGTTTTTTATAATTTTTGTATTTTGTATTTATGTTTTATTATATTTTGTATTTTATGTTTATTATAATTCTTATATTACTTTTTGTTATTTTGATTTTATTTATTTATTTTGTTTGTTTGTTTTAAATTGTTTTTAATATTTTTATTTTATCCAAAAACTAACTTAGTTACTAACTTAGGTTTTAACTTAATTATTAATTAATTAATTAATAACTAGTTATTTATTAGCTAGTTTAACCTATACTAACATTACCAGTTAATCTAACTACCTTTATTGTTATTTTGTTCATCCTAAGTCTTGTTTATTCATGGATGGGTGGCGGCAAAAGTAGTCAATGGGGCCACAGGACAAGGGAGTGAGGGCGCAGCATGTATGAAGGATACAGCAGGGTGATGAGGGATCAAGTGAAAAGAATGGAGGGAGGAAACGGGCTCAACCGAACCATACTTCGTCATCACGGGAGAAATGCCAAATCAATAGTCGAAGAATCGAGTCACCTATAATTATAGGACCCAAACATAGGCTCCACCTGGGGATGGCAGCTTCTTTCAGGAGGTGTCAAGAACCACAGACTTCTGAGCATGCAGACCAGAGATTTATCCATTGGGCTGATCCCAAAATCTTATTATGTAACCTATACCCGTTTTGATCTTGCAACTGAAACCAAATTAAGCTAAACACTGCTGAAAAAGAGATGCTCGGAATGCTGAGCTTATCCATTTTTTCCTACCTACCCTACTGCAATCATTGCTCAACTAGGTAATGGAAAAATGCCAATGGAGCCAATCCAGCAGTTGATTTAGTGGCTCTGTTCTTTCACTGTCTGTGATGAAGCTCAGAAATAAGTCTATTACTCGTGCTTGAGAGTAATTTCCAACCTGCTTTCCCTTACATAAGATTTGATAAACTCGAATAATAGGAAAAACACTGGCAATGGAAAAATATCCTGTATTAAAAAATTTCGCCATATATGTATTTACAGGATCAATATAGGTTTGGCCCATATTTTGATTTTCAACTTCAAACAACTCATCATCAAGACTCGATTTTTCACCTATGCATTCTATGTCTTTCAACACTTCCTCATATGACTGTGGATGCTCTGATGGTTTGTGAAATGATGCCTCTACTGAACACACCCCTGTAGTTGATTGTCCTATCATATCCATATCATAGCAGCGTTTTATCCCATAGCTAGATGATGGGGAATGATTTTGACCCCACAGGCCATCCAACCGATCAGCTATTGGATCCTGAAAAGACTGACAAGACTGCTACATTGATTCAAATGATATTTCTTGGCCTTTTATGTATTTATCCTTCAACACTTGTCCAAGAGTCTCCTTCAAAATTTGAAATGAATTAAATCACAATGGTACAGAGTTATTTTGGATTAACTCACAGTTAGTCTCATGCTTTAATCTTTCATCTGAAATTTGAAAATCGAAGCAGGGAAAGTGCTGGGATTCTGGGTTTAGGACAGCCTCCATATCCTTAATGGAATCATCAATTGATTGATCAGAGAAATTTATGTCTTCACTATTTACAACTAACCTAGAGTTTCTTTTTAGAAATTGAAAAGATGAGAAACACAAGGGCAAAGTGTCTTCACTTACTCTGAGATTTTCTGTCTCTTCCTCATCGTTGTCATGACTGTTGTGCAAGGGCTGATTGTCACATCTGAACTGTAAATGATCTTCTTCCTTCCAATGACATGGTGTTGATTGCTCTGAACAAACGACCTCTATTTTAGCTTTATGATCATCCTCATACTGGTTACATTTGGGTAAATCATCCACGGATGAAATACCATTGAACATGCATATCATGTCAGCCGGTTGTTCCTCTACAAGTCGAGATGGAGCTTCATCTTTGTCTGTGTTGTGAATTGAGTACATGAAAGAATTATTATCCAAACCATGGTACCAAGGATGAGCAGCAAAACGTTTGGAAACAAATACCTTTTCTTTCTCTGAGATCAGTGGAACATGGTGTCTTTGGACAGCAAGCTCATCTTTCCTATTGATCCTCTGCATCATCTCCTCAATGGAACTGACCAAAATCTCCAGTTTATCTTCTGATGACTTCAGCTGCTCCATTTATTTGTCCTTTAATTTTTACCTCTTGATCAACAAGTTGGTCTCCACATCAACTGCAATTCTCTGCATTTCTTCAAGGCTTGTAGTGTTTCTTTCTCTTAACTGAAATGTCATCTCAGGATCGAAGGCATATGGGTAATGCAAGTGAGCTGATCCTGGGGGTGGCCTTATATTAGTAGGTATTGCATGATACACCTTATTGAATCTGGCTTAAAACTAATGTATTGTCTCCCCTGGCTTTCTTTTCAAGTGGTCATACTCTTCTAGGAGGAGGAAAACATTTCTCATGACCACCCATCTATCTAAGAAAACTTGCATGAACTGCTGAAAATTTCTGATGCTAGTAAATGGAAGGTTATTAAACCAATATTTGACTTTACCTCCCAAGGACAGGGCAAACATCCTGATACAAACATCATCCTCTTCAACCTCATAAAGGTCAAGCAAATCCTCAAGGTTTTGAATATGTTTTTCAGCATTAATATTGGCATTCTCTCCATCAAATCTGGGCAGATTATTGATGTAGTTGACAGGGAGGTCATGGAGAATGGGAGGGAAATCTATAGGCTGATATCGGTCTGGGATTTTTGCAAGCACGGGAGATGATGCAAGAGGATTACAACCATCCAGAGGTTTCGTAGGAGTAGGAGATAAAGCAGGGGGCTTATGTCTCACTAGGCTTTCAACAGATGCATCTGGGATGTGCACAGGTGTATGAATATGTACATAATCTACAATTTGGGGTTTAGTCTCTTGAGGCTCTTTAGGTTGAAAATGATCATCCTGAATTTCAACAATATACTCTGGACCAGGATTATGATAAGAGAGAAAGTAACTACAGATGAAACCAACAATATCCTGAATACAATTTGAGTTTAAATACCTAGTCTTTCTAGGCTGCTTGGCCATTCTTCAGGTTCTTCCTCCAGTGGAGTCTTCGATTTTGCACTGTCTGGAGATGATTGGAGTCGCCAGGTGAATGATCTCAGCCTTCTGGTGTCTGGTCACTATCCACCATCAATGATCAGATCTGAATCTTTGAAGTGTGCTACTGAGAAAAGTTCTCCAGTGGAGTCGCCATTCTGTTAGCACTCTGTAATTTGCCCAAGGCTGTGAGGCAGTCACATAAGCAACATCAAAACCACTTCGAGTCTTGGATCTAGCCCTCCAAGACCCAGAGAGGGATCTCTCTGTTTGATATAGCTTTGTTTGAAGAGGTATTAGGCTAGTTATGAAGAACATGGGTTGGGGTTTTTAAATGGTTGTTTTGGAACAGCAAGGAGGGCCATTGGGCAAATGGAGTCTGCACTCGAATATGTGTTTCATTCTCAAATCTGGACAAATCTCTTACATAGGGCAAGGTAGAAGAAATATTGGATCGAAATAAGTTTTGATGATGTCGATTTGAGGAAGGAATAGAGGAGTAAAAAACCAGGCAAAGGAGCAGCTAAGAATTCCTAAACTAGCTTTTTAGAGGAGAAACGTAAAGATTATCACAAGCTCAGAGGCAGAGTAGCTGCTGATAAATTCTGCTTCCATTAATTTCCTTCTGATAATAAGAAATTGAAAACAAATGTAAAGAGGACAGGAAAATAGATTAACAGAGAAAAACACCACCAATATATCCACACAATAATCATGTAGAAAAAATAACATGTCCATCACTGATTGATCATTTAAAATTACAGAAAGAAGTTTTTTGGCCCAAGCACAGCCCACAGTCCTGCCAGGAACCTCATAGGTCAAACCCTTTTACATTAAAATCATCTGAATAAATAGGATAGATCATCCAAATAAGTTTCGGAAGTCGGTTTAACCGCCTCGGCCAAAAATAGCCACCACTCCCACAAAATTTGGAGCTTTCTGCCATGAAAGACGGACCGGTTTTCTGCGAAATAGGGGTCCGAGCATACATGATTTTATATTTAATGATGACACCTGGGGAAAAAATAAAAGAGGTTATTGTAAATGGGCATGTGCTGAAAAAAAACCTCCTTCGGTTTCGCCAAATTCGTCCCCAGCTGGCCGTAACAGCTCCTGCAAGATCGGGACTGTAACGGAAAATTGAGAATCTGAAAAAATGGGCCTCGAAGATAGCTTTGATTCTCTCTGCTCGTGGCTCCATTGCAAAAACTAAAAGTGGTTTTTGTTCCTCAGCCCGTGCTGCGAAAAAATATCTCTCGGATTTATAAAATCCATCTCCCTTTGCCCAAAAATCGCTCTGAAAGAGGACGTGGTAAAACAGGCAAAAATGGCAAGACAAAGGCAAAAGTGGTTTTTGCATGAAACGCAAAATGCTGGACCCCCCCCTCTCGTTAAATTCCGGATGGTGAGGGGGGGTCCGGAATTTTTATGGGCCGTGGATTTGATTCATTTAAATGTGATGTATGGGAAATAGCGTGGAGTTTAACAAGGATTCCGGACCCCCCCCACCTCGTTAAAGTCCGGAAGGTGAGGGGGGGTCCAAAAAATTTAATAGTCGTGGATTAGTTTGTATGGGATATGATATGGGGGCGCTAATGTAAAACGTGGGTGGGAGTTTTGGGTGTTTAAGGTGAGTGGAGGGTGACGTAGGAGTGAGGTATGAGGGGTGGTGAGTGGGGTGTGACGTGAGGGGGTAGGCTTAGGATATTTAATACATGTGTTGTTTTTTTTAAATACTTTATGGTTTTTGTTATGTTTTGTTCACGTTTTAATTTTTAGTTTTTGTTTAAATTTTATTATATGTTTTTTATGTTTTTTATAATTTTTGTATTTTGTATTTATGTTTTATTATATTTTGTATTTTATGTTTATTATAATTCTTATATTACTTTTTGTTATTTTGATTTTATTTATTTATTTTGTTTATTTGTTTTAAATTGTTTTTAATATTTTTATTTAATCCAAAAACTAACTTAGTTACTAACTTAGGTTTTAACTTAATTATTAATTAATTAATTAATAACTAGTTATTTATTAGCTAGTTTAACCTATACTAACATTATCAGTTAATATAACTACCTTTATTGTTATTTTGTTCATCCTAAGTCTTGTTTATTCATGGATGGGTGGCGGCAAAAGTAGTCAATGGGGCCACAAGACAAGGGAGTGAGGGCACAGCGTGTATGAAGGATACAACAAGGTGATGGGGGATCGAGTGAAAAGAATGGAGGGAGGAAACAGGCTCAACCGAACCATACTTCGTCATCACGGGAGAAACGCAAAATCAATAGTCGAAGAATCGAGTCGCCTATAATTATTGGACCCAAACACACGCTAATGACATGACACGAGTTGAGGCTCCCTCATCCAGAATAGTTCGATGTATTTTTTGATTGTGAACAACAACATCAACTTGGGAAGCAAGTTGGTGGGAGATTCAAGATGCATAATTGTCTAGGTTAAACATGATATGGTTGGACGAATCAGGATCAACAACGCCAATAGCAGTCAAGAGCATTCTACATTGACTGGGGCAGTGTTGTAGAACTTCTAATGCAGACATAGCACATGGTGATTGAGCCAAATCTTAACAATGTTGTAGTTCTGGGTGGCATGTGAACTAGGATTAAAGGTAGCTTTACGTATAGTTCTCTTAGGAGGTCGTAAGATAGAGTCGAACGTAGGTTTCTCAATCTGAAGTGGTCTAGATGGAGGATTACCCGATGGAAGACTAATAGAGGACGGTGATGGATCCGATAAAGTACCGGTACCATTAGTGTCTTTTCCTTTGTTAGGGTTACCTGGTGTGTCATATGTCTTAGAGAGAGTGTTCAAATTAATCCCATTAAACATATAAATATGTGCACTCGATGAGGCCTCATCATTAGGATGGCTAGAACTGCCCCCAGGAGAGGAGGTTTGAGCAACCATGGATTGTTGTTGTGGAAAAGGCTGAGTAAGCATAGCGGGTTGTGAATTTCCTTGGAAAAAATTGGCCACTTCATTGCGAATTGGATAGTCTAGAGTGTAGTGATTGTCACCACAAATGATACATGGGAATTTCAATTTCCGTTGTGGTTTCTTTTCAGTAGCAGGTGTTTGATCTTGATTTTTTGTTTGTTCATTGTTATTTTTTGATTTATTCTTTGTCTTCTTCTTACCTCTGGATTATTATGAAGGGACATATTGAACTGCATTCACCTCAGAGATCTGAGTTTGTGGGGAGGTAGAGGAGAGTGTGAGCGATTGGGAAGTAGATTGAGTGTTGACAGAACTGATAACGCCATCTGCATGAGATGATGATGACGGCTGAGATGGATCGTTATTATCTCAAGCAGCATTCAGAATCAAATCATACAAAGTACCAGATTGTGAATAAACCAAATCTAATTACTGATCCCAAGCAATGGCTTGTTCCTCTGTGACCACGCCACCCATAGTGACATCGCAAGCGATCGGGGGTAAAAGTGATTTAGTAAACCATTCCGCCAATAATATGTCAGGAATGATTACCTTGATCATCCTTCGTCGTCACCTCCACTCATGAATATGGTCAGAGATATGCACAGAGTCAGTTTGACGAAGGGAGGTCAAGAGTTCAGTACCCGTCTCGTAGCGAATAGGTAGTTGAAAGTGTGTGAGGGAAGACATGGCAAGGGAATTGAAATTATGAAAAGAAGCACCTGGTAGTTCAATATACCACTTTGTTTCCAAGCCTGTAAGTGTGCACTGGAAAAGATGCAAACGTACAGAATCATCATCAAATTTTGGAATATCAGAGGGAAGTTTAGCTGGAATGACTGGCCAAACCGGTGAATGAAAAATAGGATGATTAGTTAACCGAGACAAGTCTGGGAGATCCAGAGTTGCAAGGAAAGGTAGTTGTCGATTAATTTCTGGATGATATTGGTGCGGCATAGGAACACCAGTAGGACCATAAACTGGGTTAGGTGGATAGTTGTAACCAATAGGTCCTCCTACAGACAGCTGTTGTTGGCCAGGATAAGTAGGATTCGATGATGGATGAGAAACATTTGCATAACCCGGTGGGTTCTGAGCATTATAGGCAGGTTGATTTGCTTGCCCATGAGGAGGATAAACATTTTTCCCTTGAGGATGGTAAGGAGTAGATCCCGGAGGAGGATACACATTAGACCCATGAGGAGGATGAGACTGTGGTCCCGGAGAACTCCAGGAGGTGTTTGGGATGCCGCCCGGATAAGGTTGTTCGTAAGATGTTTCGGAAGGAACAACATTTGATACTCCTCCTAGTGGATTATGATATGAGTTCCCCCAACATGGGGCTGAATAAAAGTGCCTCCTGAAGATACTCCCCAGGATTGTGAAGGGTTTCTAGCAAACGAAGGTTTCCCCCTTGCCAGCGATGGATTCGTGACCGGGGTATGACTGGAAAACAAAGGTTTCCCTCCAAGAGGAGCATGAAAAGGGGGTTGTCCCCCGGGAGGGCTAGGCCCACCATAGAATGGTAGTCCTCCAGGTGGGAAAGGTTCATTAGATGGTGATTTGCCTCCAACCAATTGTGTTTGGCTAGCATGGGTCTGCATTCTCGGCTGAAAAGATGTCCCAACAGGATTGTGTGGAACATGCGGAGTTGTAGAGTAAAAGCTTGTAGAAACGGGGGTATGGATTGAAGTGCCTTGGAGATGAGTAGAGGTGATGAGTCTAGCATTAGGATGGACTTGTGCTAGCATAATAGTAGAGTTCATAACCTGATCAACTAGGTGATTCATTGTTTGACCAGATGGTCTTGTTTCACCAGGAAGGTCATGAGGATGAAAGGGTTGTCGAAAGGATTCGAAATGCTCATAGAGATCGCGTCTCGGTGAAGTCCTCCATACAGAACGAGCAGGTGTGGGATTGGTATCTATTGCGGTGCTAGGACGAACAGGAGTGTTATACTCATCACCAAAGACTGGTTCTGTGGATCCCATATATGTTTCGGTAAAAGTTCTCTCTAGTAATCATGGGACCTCTTCGTCTATGATGTTCCCAAGGGAGTCCAAATTAAGAAAAAGTGGCTCGAGAGGGGTTACCGACACATATGTAGTGTGAGGAATGGGATTTTCAACCGTAACCAAAGCACCTTCTGAGTTATGTAACGGAGGAGCAATAACACTTCCATCGTCGGATTGATTTTCTACCTCTCTACGGTAGTTGTCTTCTGGAGGGTTAGGAGGTAAGGGTTGATAGCCTTCTAGAGGTAGCCCTTGCATCCTACATGATCGGTGAATCCCTTTATCATCTACATGCTCAATTTTGGAGAATAACATAACACACTGAAAATCTAGGGCCAACTAACAAAAAGAAACAACATACGCTAATAAAATCTAGGAATCAACCAAGCAAACAAAACTTCCCTCGATGATCGTACTAGTTGGTGATGAAATCCAACATCGCGTGATCAAGTCGAGAATGGGCTAGGATATGGTGGAATAGTTACAATGGTGACCTACTTAACGGACTTTCACCTTGGTGCAAGCTTCCGCACATTAGTTTTGGATTTACCCTCCAAGGAGCCCGAGTGAGTTTGACCAATGTTTGTTCCAAGTACAGTGAGACTTCCCTTCACCGTCACCTTGTGTAAGTACCTAAATATTATGGCAACTAAAGACACCAATTCGTAGTTAGTCCCTGGGTGGGTACAGTTGACAGTCCGATCCAAACGTATGGGCAAGATAACAAGTCCGAAATCAACCTGAGAGGCTCCCACACATAAGCATGGGTATACCTTCAAGTGACCCCCAATATACGATCCGACCACTACAAACAGTTGAACCACAGAGGGATAATCTCTGTAATTCACCCGAATGTGACCTTGTCCATAACCCCTATGTGAGAGGAGGATCCCAAAAAACTGATACGGAAATTGGATTTGACTCTCCCTAGCTCAAGATGCTAATGTTTGTTTTGGAAACTTTGGAGAGTTGTACTCACAGCCTAATCCAAAGTGATAATCCTAGTCTAATGTTGGTGGAAGATCCTAAAAATAAAAAATGTTCTAGATAATTTTTAATTAGCATTCATTTTTACAGCTGTTCTTTACTCAAAGGGTGCATGAAAGTGAAGAAGGAGCAGGAGCGGGAGTCTGGTTGCATAATCATCAAAGAAGGTATTCGGAAAATCATTCCTATAAGTTGAATTTCCACTGCACTAACAACGTTGTCGAGTATGAAGCTTTAATGCTTGGTCTGAAGTTGTTGAAAAAAGTCGGTGCTAAGCAAATAATGGTAAGGGGTGACTCTGAATTAATAATTAAACAAATTAAAGGGGAATATGCTGCCAAACACCCACGCCTCAGAGCCTATAGGAATGTTTCCCTTGATGCTTTGAAGTTTTTTAGCGAGGTTGACTTGCAAGCAATGTCAAGGGGACAGAACATCCTAGCTGACGGATTAGCTATGTCAGTCGCTTCCTATAAGATTCCTTTCCGCCAAACTCGCTCATACACTATTGAAGTAAAATGCCGACCGACAGTGCCCGATAATATCAGGTACTGGCAAGTGTTTGGAAATGACGATCAGATAGATGAATTTCTGCAATGCAAGAACGATTTTGAATGTACAAACATAGATTTAGAAAATGAAAAGGAACACTGTAAATATGGTAGATACAAAGGATACCATAGAGGCAGGAGAGTTAAGAGAGGACAAGCTAGATGCTGACGTTTTACAATTGAAAAACAATGTTTTACCTAAAGGGCTTGTCCCTTTAGAAGATCTGTTTGACAATGATGACGTAGCTAAGTAACCAAAAATAGAAGCCCATGGACAAGAGGTATAAGATTGCAATATAGGAACCATAGAGAAGCCTAGGATGGTCAAACTGTCCAGATCTTTACCCCCAGAACAAAATCTTAAGTACGTTGAACTATTTAAAGAACATTCAGACGTTTTTGCCTGGGGATATGAGGATTTGAAAGCCTATGATACTAGCATCATACAACATAGGATCCCCATCAAGGAAGACCAGAAACCGTTTAGGCAGAAACTTAGGAGGATAAATCCCAAGTTGCTTCCTTTGATAGAAAAGGAGATCAAGAAAATGTATGATGCCAAGATCATAGTCCCACTACGTTTCTCTAAGTGGGTTTCTAATTTAGTACCTACATGCAAGAAAACCGGTGAAATCAGACTCTGCATAGATTTCAGAAATCTGAACAAAGCATCCTTGAAGGATAATTACCCCTTGCCTAAAATGGATCACCTCCTGCAAAGTGTGGTCGGGTCCAGTCGAATTTCTCTGTTAGATGGTTTCTCAGGCTACAACCAGGTCCTAGTTCACCCAGACGATCAGGAAAAAACCTCTTTCACCACACCCTGGGGCACTTTCATGTATGTGAAGATGCCTTTTGGTCTGATGAACGCAGGAGCCACCTTCCAGAGGGCAATGGACATCGCCTTCATAGAAGAATCAGGAAAATTTATTGTCGTTTATCTAGACGATGTAACTGTGTTTTCCCAATCTGATGATGAACACCTGCGGCACCTAAGACGAGTTTTTGAAAAGTGCAGAAGGTTCAGGATTTCTTTAAATCCCAAGAAATGTCTTTTTGGTTTAGAAGAGGGTAAACTGTTGGGACATATCATCTCGAAAGAGGGAATCAGAATTGATCCCAGCAGGATAGAGGCCATACTGAAGATAGAAAACCCCAGAAACCTCAAAGAACTACAGTCTTTTATAGGGAAAATTAACCTTCTTCGAAGATTCATTCCTAATCTGGCTGAACTCCTCCGAAACATTACAAACATGCTAAAAAAGGATGCTAAGATAAAATGGGACTCTGAGTCCAGATTGTCCTTTGAACAAGTCAAACGAGCACTCACAGAAGCCCCAGTTTTGATTAGTCCCGATTTCACTAAAGATTTCTATCTTTTTTCTTTCGCCTCTGAACATACGATAGCATCTATATTACTGCAGAATAATAGTGAAGGGTATGAACAACCCATAGCTTTCTTCAGCAAATCTTTAAGAGATGTTGCCCTAAACTACAATATTATGGAGAAACAGGCTTTTTCTTTGGTAAAGGCTATAAAGGACTTCAAGGTCTATATTCTTCATTCACACATCATAGCTTATGTTCTGAACATGGTAGTAAAAGATATCCTGACACAAGACAACCCTGATGGGAGAAGGGGAAAATGGATTGCAGCTATTCTAGAATACGACATAGAAATTAATCCCGAAAAATTGATCAAAGGCCAAGGCCTTGCCAAATTAATGGCTGAATCTAACTTTCAAGCTCTAGACATAAATTTTCTAGAGGTGGCAGAGGAACAGGGCGAGATGGCAACTCCAAACCTTAAAGAGGTTTTTATAAACTCTCTATGGTATGCAGACCTTATTTTTGTTCTACAAAACTTACAAGCTCCCCCTGGTTTAACTAAAACTAAAGCTAGATTTTTAAAGTTGAAGGCTTTGAAATTATGTATTCTAGAAGGAAATTTGTATTGGAAAGACCCTGCAGGTATTCTTCTAAACTGTTTACTAAAAGATGAAGTTGATAAAGTGTTGCAGGAGTTTCATGCAGGAGATTGTGGTGGCCATTTGAACTGGAAGGCTACAGCCAACAAAATACCAGTCAGATAGCCCCTAGGTTAGAATTAGTGAATTCATCTGATCATATCATCTAATCCTGGTTGGATAGCCCCTAGGGTAGAATTAGTGAATACATCTGATCAGACCATCTAATCCTAGTCAGATAGCCCCTAGGAAGAATAAAATCTTAACCCAACAGTTTAATCTGGGTTAATTGCCTTGTGAAAGTAGGATAGGATGTAGATTAATTTCTTTGCTTGCCTTCCCACATAAAACCCACCTGAAGAAAACGCCATATCAAGTCTCCTTTACCTAAGGATAGATGAAGTGATGTCCCCTTGGTGGTGTCTAAGACAAAATTTAAAAAACCCATTAAAAAGAGCCAATCCTAAGTTTTTCCTACGCATGACCTTTTCCTCTCCCGACCTATGTTTCGGTCACCTTTCAATGGTCCAGATCACTGCTTTGAAATCAATGGCTCATATAGCATTTCGGACCCCCCTTAGTGTTCTGCTTTTAATGGAAGGG
>JZKD02S0113827.1:206864-224376 GCA_000966675.3 Picea glauca | reverse complement strand
CTGTCATTGATGACCTCCTGGATGAATTGAGTGGTGCCCAATTATTTACTAAACTTGATCTTCGCTCGGGCTATCACCAGATACGTATGAAAGAGGCAGACATTCCCAAGATGACCTTTCACACTCATGAGGGCCACTATGATTTTTTGGTCATGCCCTTTGGCTTGTGTAATGCCCCATCCACCTTCCAAAGCCTCATGAATCATGTCTTCCATCCCTTTCTCTGTCATTTTTTCTTATTTTTCTTTGATGATATCCTCATCTATAGAAAAACCTGGACAGACCATCTTACTCATGTGGATCAAGTTCTCCATCTCCTCTCTCAACACCAAATTTTCCTGAAACAGTCTAAATGTGTTTTTGGTGCCTCAGAAGTAGAATACTTGGGTCATATGGTTGGCAAGGATGGCATCAAGGTGGATCCAAAAAAGATTGAAGCTATGCAAGACTGGTCACACCCAAATACTCTCAAAATCTTGCATGGATTTCTGGGCTTAACAGGGTATTATCGCAAGTTTGTTAAGAACTATATAAAGATTCCAACACCTCTCACTGCTCTCTTCAAAAATAACTCTTTCACTTGGACTCCAGCCACTTCTCAAGATTTTAAAACCTTGAAGACGACCATGTGCACCACTCTGGTTCTAGCCCTTCCTGATTTCACAAAGACCTTTGTGTTCGAATGTGATGCCTCAGGGAAAGGAATCAGCGCTGTCCTTATGCAAGAGGGTCGACCTTTTCCCTTCACCAACAAGCAACTGTCTGAAAGGAATTTGGGAAAACCCATTTATGAAAAGGAAATGTTGGCTATTCTTCATGTCGTTGATTTGTGGCGCTCTTATCTCTTGGGGAAACTCTTCCAAATTAAGACCAAACATCAAAGCCTCAAGTACTTTCTGGAACATCGCATTTCCTCCCAGTAGCAACAAAAATGGGTGACTAAGCTCTTTGGATATGATTATGAGATCATTTACAATAAGGGAAAAGACAATGTAGTGGCAGATGCACTGTTCCGAAAATATGAAGAAGAAGGATCTTGTTTTTCTCTTTCCTTCATTGTACCCGATTGGCTCCAAGTTGTGCACCAAGAATGGCTTCAAGATCCCAAAAGTTTGCATCTGATCCAACAATTGCATACCAAGGCTCCGGCTCCCCCAGGGTACTCTTGGCTCCATGATGAGCTTCGCTACAAAGGTCATTTGTATTTAAGTAAACAATCAAAGATTAAATCCATGGTACTTTCTGAGCTTCATGCTACACCCACAGTGGGGCACTTAGGGTTCACCAAAACATATGACAGGGTCAAATGTTCTTTTTTCTGGGATGGTATGAAACAGGACATCTGTAATTTTGTCGTTGAATGTGAGGTGTGTCAACGCAACAAGGGAGAAATAGTCAAATCTATGGGCACACTACAACCACTTCCGATTCCACCTACTATTTGGAAATATATCTCTATGGACTTTATTACTGACTTACCCAAATCAAGGAATAAATCAGTCATAATGGTGGTTGTGGATTGCCTTTCCAAGTATGCTCATTTCTGCGCTCTTCAATACCCATTTACTGCATCCACGGTGGCTCAACTTTTCATGGACCAGGTCTTCAAGCTTCATGGCATGCCACACTCTATTGTTTATGATTGTGACCCAACTTTCACAAGAAATTTTTGGCAATAGTTGTTTAAGCTACAGGGCACCCAATTGCATCTCAGCACAACTTATCATCCCTAGACTGATGGTCAAACGGAAGTTGTCAACAAGTGTTTGGAAACATATCTAAGGTGTTTTGCCTCTGAAAAACAACATCAGTGGGCTCAATGGTTACCCCTAGCTGAATGGTGGTACAACACTTCCTACCATACAACTACTTGCATGACTCCTTTTGAAGCGGTATATGGACAAAAGCCACCTTCAGTTCTCTCATACTTACTGGGTACCTCGAAGGTCCAAGCAGTTGACCAAACACTTATAGTTCAAGAGGATATTATTCGTACCCTTAAAGAGAACTTGGTCATGGCACAGAATCAGATGAAGCAACAAGAAGATCAAGGTCTCTCTGAATGTCAATTTGCAGAAGGGGATCAGGTGTTTCTGCGACTGCAACCATACAAGCAAACTTCCCTCAAGGTCGAGCATTGTCAAAAGCTAGCGCCCAAATTTTATGGTCCTTATACAGTTCTCAAGCATGTGGGACAAGTCACATATCAGTTAGCTCTGCCCAGTCAGTTGAAGCTACATCTTGTTTTTCATGTTTCATGCTTGAAGAAGGTGATTGGAACTAGGTGCCAAATTCAAACCAACCTTCCCGAGTTAGCTGAAGAAGGATCCATTTGGCTACATCTAGAAGTAGTTTTGGAACAGCTTGAGCATCGCCTGCGTCAGAGAACCATCAAGGAAGTGCTAGTCTAGTGGAAAGATACAACTCTAGCAGATGCCACTTTGGAACCAACTACCATTCTGCAATAGTTTCCACATCTCAAGCCTTGAGGACGAGGCTTTTTTTAAGGGGGAAGACATGTTAGGGTCCTAACCCGCACATAGGTAGATCAATATATTCAGGTGTAATAAAGGTAAATATTATTAAGGCCTTTCAATAAAATAGAATAAGGTGGATGTAAGAAGACCTAATAGAAGCTTCTACTTCTAGAAAGATCTTCCTCTAGATGCTTCTCTTGATAGACATATTTAGTATAAATAAGGGTCGAGGGTATGAAAACCCTAGCGTGGAGATTATTGTAACAAAGTGTGGCTCAACTAGATATTTCCCCCTCGAAGAGGCCCATGAACATTGCTTTCTAAATCAAAGTGTTATTTCTATTGTTGTTATTATATCATTTATGTGTTATTGTGGAGATTATGTTGGTTATATTACTGTTATTTTGCCATTTCTAGCATTTTATTTTTGTTCTGCATATTTATTATATATGGTATCTTGCAGCTTGAACCTTGTCAAGTGCATATTCTACGTCACCATTGCATGCCTCCTTGGGTTCATCGTCTCTCAACATGACATCACCATGGACCCCCTCAAGGTCCAATCCATCATAGAAATTCCCCGCCCCTCGTAATTTATGCCAGCTGCAAAGCTTACAAGGAAAAGCTAACTCTTTACACTGCTTTGTCCCCGATTATGCCACTCACGGACACAACTTCCTTCGCTTGCTACGCCATGACATCCAATTCCAATGGGATGAACATGCCCAAACCTCTTTTTATGATCTTAAAGTGGCACTCTCCAACGCCTCGTTGATTAGTCCACCCAACTATGACCGTGACTATATCCTCTACTTATCGGCCTCAACCATCTCAGTATCAGGAGTTCTCGTCCAATTAGGGGATGATGACTATGAGCATGTAATTTACTACATTAGTAGAAATCTTTCAGGTCCACACTTGAAATAAAACCACGAATAAAAAATTGTCCTTGCATTTGTTCTCGCAGTCCAGAAACTGCGCCATTACATCCTACTTCGAACTACCAAGGTCATAGCAAATTCCAACCCCATGCAATACCTGCTCAGTCGTCGACAAATTAATGGAAAATTTTCCCGATGGATCGTCATCCTTCAGGATTACGACCTCGAATTTTCAACACCCAAGAGAAAGAAATCCCTCATCCTTGCCGAACACATTACGACATTTCCTTCCAATACTACTAACCCTCTCATCAATACTGACTTCCCCAATGAACATCTCTTTTTCATCCCTTCGAATGATCCTTGGTACGACAATCTCCTCGTCTACCTTCGAACACAGAAGTTCAGGAACCACCTCTCCCGGGATGATCGTCGACGTATTTTCTACCAGGCCCCCCGCTACCTCCTTAACAGTGATATCTTATATCGACGAGAGGTCGACACCATACTTCGTTGATTTTTTACTATCAACGAAGCTGATAGAGTCTTAAATGATTGCCACAACGACGCCTGCGATGGACACCTCTCAGGAATTTCCACTACCCAGAAAATCTTTTGAGCAGGCTAATTTTGTCCCACATTGTTTCACGATTGCATCCACGCTATGAAGCGATGTGACAAATTTCAGCTATATGCCAACAAAGCGTGAGCACCACCTGCTCTTTTACACCCAGTCATTACTGTCGACCCCTTTTGTAAATGGAGCATAAAATTCATGACCTTAAACCCTCCATCTAGAAATGGACACAAATACATCGTCGTGACAGTCGATTACTTCACCAAGTGGGTTGAAGCCATGACCACCTTCAACAACACCGCTGACACTCTAGCACGTTTTTTCTTTAACCACGTCATCTCCCACTTCGAACTCCCACTACAATTAGTCTCTGATCACAGGAAACACTTCTAGAATGAGATTTTCGTTGAACTCTCCTCCAGGTTAGGATTCTCCCACGAGTTCACCTCTCCATACTACCGTCATTCCAACAGATAGGTAGAGGCGGTCAACAAGGTCCTCGAAATCATGTTGCAGCGCACAGTTAACAAACATAAGACCAATTGGCACCATATGTTGTTTTCCTCACAATGGTATTATCGCATGGTAGTTAAAACTACCACTAGTTTCACACCATTTCATCTTGTCCGTGGGGTAGAGGCCAATCTCCCCATCGAGTGTGAAATCCCCACCTTACACACCGCCATTGAGCTATTACCCGAACCTTCTCAAATGGAGAAGTTTTTTCTAAAATTAGAGTCATTGGATGAAGACCGTAGGTCTTTATTACAGAACAATGAAGCAGCCAAAAAATGGTCGAAGGCCACCTTTGATCACCATGTTAACCTTCGATCATTCAATGAAGGCGACCTCATCCTTTCTTACGATATCGCTCATGATACCCTCGACCATGGAAAATTCAATTCATTATGGCATGTACCTTACATCATCCAACATTGCCTCACTAAAGGTGCATACATCCTGGCCTCTCCCGAAGGCCACCCTCTCAAAGAACCCATCAATGGGTTGTACTTAAAGAAATTTTACGCCTGAGCGTAGCCATTCTACACTAGGCTTTTTCTTTTAGTACACCTTTTGTAGAGTTTTTAATCTTCTTTTTTCATTCATGTCTTGCATCTAATCTATCATTTATGTTATTGACAGATGCCTCCTCCATCAGCCTACCACATCGATTACACTGACGGATCTTGTCGTTGGACATAGAACTTCGCTTCGGCCGCTTGGGTCCTCTATACCCCCTTACATGAACTGTTCCACTCCAGTGGCATATGCCTGGGCTCAACAACCAACAACCAAGAAGAATACACAGCCATCATTGGCCTCCTTGCCGAGGCCAGTCACCGCCATATTTTTCACCTTAGTGTCTTACTAGATTCCCAACTCGTTGTCCTCTAGCTCAACAATGTGTACCGTGTTCGCGATCCTTGCCTCTTCCGCAAATACCTGCAAGTTAGACTTTTATCTTGACATTTTGATTCAATCACATTTACAAATAACCCAAGACAATGCAATCAAATAAAAGATAATATGGCTAACCTAGTGTTAGATTGGCATTTATCACATCAAGTTACCATTACACATACATAACCTATCAAAATTTTGTCACAACATATAAATTAGACATCATAAAAAACATCACAAAAAAAATCAACACATGTGAACATCACAAATATCTCAATGTGTGTGTGTGTGTCTATATATATATATATATATATATATATATATATATATATATATATATATATCGATCATATGTGCCATCAATGTATACAAAAAATAGTACAACATGTACAATATCCATAGGTAGGTGAACCACCTCACCCCTATAAGTACAAAATCGGTGTCACAACACCATATACAAAATGGGCTCGCAAGCCTATATAAATACAACACTACACATACTAGAGGCACTCATGGCACCTCTAGGGCTCCACCACCTAGTCCTCCCTCTAGAAGAGGTTCCCCACCAGCTAGGGATTCCTTAGATCCTAGGGGTAGTCGCCCAGACATAGCTTCCCCCTCTACAACTTCTCTGTGGATCAGGGTCCGCAACTCCGCTGGAAGGCCCACACACTACTCCAAGAGTCCCTCATATTGGATACACATCCACATGCCCTCGGGAAGTCCCTGTAGTACCACCTCTAATCTTTGGAAAAAATCATCCAAGTCTCCCCCGGCCCCCGCCGAAGGAGCATGTGACGAACTTGCACCCGGATCATCAAAATGATGTCTCTTGCCTTCTCTCTCATCATCAACCAGCTTCGCACCACTCTCATCTCACCACAGTCTCTTCCCTTCCCATGCCTCTCCCCATGGTGGTATCACCAACCATGATGCACTATCACTCTAACCAACTCAAGATCTCATCCACTCACTACAGAAGAAGGTACAAATGAGGTGGCATTGTGGGCCCTATAGCTATATATAGTCCCTTTGTCAAACTCCCAGAATCAATTCTGGGAGCTTCGAGCATCCATTTTCCGATCCGTCTTCAGCCATGAGATTAGGATCCCACCACCTACATAGTCACCCTCCCTAGGTCATCATCCATCCTTGGCCCCCAGGGATAATTTTTCTCACATCACGCCCAGGTACGCATGCTCATGTTCAAAATTATCAAATAATTGTTATACGTTCTTTATCTTCAGATATTGTTCACGTCGGGTATTCGGTTTTAATATTTGAAGGTACTTGGACATCACCCACTAGTGTGACCCTTTAAGGTATATGATCGATATTGGCATGTAATAATTCTCTCTACATATCAATTGCATATCCCAGTCACACCCTCCAATATTTTCCTCTAGGTTCCCCCCATCCGGATCTGCAGTACTCACACCTTCGTTGCATTTCAATAATATCAACCGGTAGCACTCTCTTCCACAGGAGTTGTCCCCATCATAGTCCTCTCTGGCACTTTGAAACTCATGCTATTTTCACCCCCTAGGGCTGGGAGTCCTAATATGCTTTGCATTCCTAAGAATCATCCGCATGCTCCTTCTCCTCATTTTGCTAGCTTCCCCACAATGGACTCTCAAGTAACCTCATTACGGTTCACATTTGACTGCACCTCCGCAGTATCATTAACTCTCCATCTCATCCACGATCATTTTTCCCATCTGTATATTCTCCTCCACTCATTTACCTAATACAGAAACCCACATATGGCCCCCCCCCACCCTCCACATATTTTTCACATCTACTTGAGCCTTCACCGGCCAAGCAATCTTACACTGGGGCACCCGTTTCATTATCTATACACTTGTCCCAACTTATTCTTTATTCATTTGGTAATTGTAAAAATCCTTTGTTTCCAACATTTACATGGATTTTTGTCGTCACCCTTGCCGACCTTGTTTTTCTTGCAAAGAAACCCATGTTGCCCTTGGTTGGGGCATTCATTATCTTATACTCCTATTGACATCATCCAAAAACCCTGAGTATCCCACAATCCATGTACCCCTAATCTCTAATTTTGTCCACTTTTTCATGCCTCTGGAACAACTTAACCCACGTGTAGTCATCCCCCTTACACTAGATCCAGTTTCATTGTTGTTTCCACTCATACTTCACATATATCCAAAACCAAGGGTAGTCTTGAGTCTCACCTCATCTTGACTTCGCCCATGTACCTCATCAGTTCATGATCTCATCCAATGGATTTCATGAATCCCTTTGCTTCTTAGAGTTGTGTCTCCCTTTCTGTTGACATCAACACAGTTTCCAGATGAGCGAGAGTATCTTGACTCTCATTACATTTATAATGAGGAGTCCTAGATGGAACAGGGAGAACCATCATTGCTCTCTATTGTCCTTGACACACATATAATTCGACTTAAGCACCATCTCATGCTACGGTGGGTCTTACTTTGTGACTATTAGCAGTTGTTTTATCTTCACCGAAGACCTCTGAAATTTGATAGTCTATCAATGCCTGTGTATCATCGACACTTATTACAGGTGTCATCACCTCTTTTCAAAGTTTGTTCATCATCAAAATTGTCCTCTTCCATTATCAAATTGTCCCGGAGGGAGTTGTAGTTATCTACATCAACATACAGCTTCAGTTACCATCTAACACATTTTGAGTTACATGACACGAGCATGGGGCATGCCCACCTCGTCTGTACACAGTTTTGTTTTTCCATACCTGGCGAAAGGTTTGGGTCCCACATGTTCCCCTCTCCCTCCACTGGGTCTCTCTTGCAATTTCTCTCAACACTCTTTCTTACAAGGGTACTCTCAGTATAATAAACATTGATGTATATCAGCTATACGTATGCTCCTAACCTCACACATTAGGGAACATCTGTTATCACCGAAATTTTGTCCACAAATGGTTACAAGAATCCAGCATCTCCAAACACCTATTAGTTCACTCACAACTTCAAAAATACATTTCCAAAGGGCACAAAACTATACAACTGGTTGTAAAATCAGCATGCGCTAAGGATAGAAAGGAAGCACGTGCACATGTGACAATTGAAAAATTCTGAAAAAGCGCACATGTGCCCGATGCGGGACTGTGGATGAAAAAAGCCGTGCATACCTTAGAAAGAAACATTTATGATTTTTTTCATCCTTCCACCCACTTCTGGTTCATCTCCCAAGTCGATTTGACACCCAAATCCAAGTTGAATCCGAGTGGGGGGATGGTCAAAGACCTAAGGGTGCCCTAAAGAGCCCCTTGTTAACACTAAAGATTGGTTGAATAATGCCTCAAAGCGTTGCTATAAAAAGAGGTCATGGTGCAATATATTTCTAAGAATTCATTTGTATTGTTATGATGCCTATATTCTCTTAGAGGAACCTCTTTCCTCACTAGATCATACAAGAACCATTTCATTTAGCCATTCACATCACCTCTTGAGTGAATGAGCTTTAGATTTCTTCACCATTTCCTTCTAGTTTGCTACTTGTAAGAAGATCTCAATCATTGGGGGTTCAAGATCCCTCCCTTTGAGGAAGAGGGGACACATAAGTCTCCCTTTCTCTTTAGTTTTTTCCCGCTAATACAACTTATCCATTGGTGGCATGAATGTTGTTTATTTTTTTTTCTATTTCCCTTATGCACTCTAGTTTAGTTTATTTTATTGTTATAGCTTAGTTCTTTGTTTATTTCTTATTCTTGATGTTTCTGACTCTTGCATTCACTGTTGTCTTGTCTAGATAATCGAACTGGACTTGTAAGCATCCTTATTTTTCTCATTTAGGTGATGAAAAGGACACAACAGACATTGTCTAAGGGTGAGTACATAGAGAAGTTGTTGGAGAGTTTTCGAATGTAGAATGCAAAACCAATTAGTACACCTTTGGCCGACCATTTAAAATCAACCAAAGAAATGTGTCCCAAGACATAAGAGGAGATAGAATATATTTCTAGGGTCCCTTATCCATCATCAGTTGGCAGCTTGATGTATGTTATGCATTGTTGTTGGCCCTCAACCAAGACTTGAGGAAACATTGGTCGTGTTTGACCACTTTTGGGACTTCGATAGGTTGGTCGAAGATGGAGTGCATAGGCATAGTTGAGATTGCGGGATCTCACTCATTTTGTGGGCTTGTGGATGTAGCAAAGTGTTACTAGGGTTTATGTAACGGGTTATGGGATGTCTTCCCATGGTTTTACCCATGATTAGGCCTTTTTGTAAATATATAAATAAGTATCTAAGCGATGTAAGAGGTGGTGATGATAGTTGGCTATGTGCACCATATGTTGTAAGTGTTAATGTTGGCTTAGTGCAAGAGGTTTTAATTGGCTTTGTGCATAAGGACTGTGTAAAGTTGGGCTCTGTGCTACTAAGGAGTTGGCTTTGTGCATTGACCTGTTTTTAGGAAGGAGGATTTGGTGCACAGCACACAGATCTCATGTCCTATGTGGAGTTTGGCTCTGTGGCTTTATGCACAGGAGCAGTAGAATGTAAGAAGATTGAATACTAATAAAGAAGAAGAGAAGAATTTGGTGGATGTATCCCCACACTGGGGTGAACCACGTATATACTGTGTCTTGATGTGATTTGTGCAATGTGGATTATGTTGTTTATCTGCTTAGTGTTGTTGTTATAGTGTATGATGAATGCATCTGACATTTTCAGGTGAGACTTCATATTCTTCACAGGTGTTGCCGAAAGGTACAGTAGTCAGGGTTTTGTTGGTGCATTTTTGAAGCATTGAACCTTGGGTCTGCCCTTGTGCCAACAAATGGTTCTATTGTCAGGACTAGAACTATGAATGTTGGGAACTAAAGTAAAGAGAAAGTTTTTTGCGTAGATATGTTGTTGTAGTTCCCAGTATTCTACTTGACTTGCCAATCTCTATGGTAAGAAAGAAACTAGATCTGAAGAAAATAGGTAAGATCTTAAAGCTTTGTGACCTGGTAAGGGTAAGATAAGTGGAAATGTTTGCTTTGAAATCATGAATCTAGGTATGTTTCATAGATTTTGTCCTGGTTTGAAAACTAGGGCACAGTTAGAAGAAATATTTGATATGAATAAATTTGATAGAAATAGAGAAAGATATGTTATTCCTATGCATAGAAAGAATTTTTGGACTAATAAGTGGATGCAGGAACCTAGGAAGAATTTTTGCAGATTGCAGGTCTAGCACTGTGATCCCAGTGCATAGTACAAGAAAGGCTGGAGCTCATTTAAGAGAAAGAGAGGATTGACACTATGTTATAATAGCAGAATACCGAGACATATTTCTAATGAATGCCTTGGTATAGGTCCTATTTGTCTTTTTTGTAAACCTGTTGGTCATGAAGTTGAGGATTGTCCAAGAATGATTACTAAAGTTGAAAATATGAACATGAGACAAGAAAACTATAAAGAAGGTCAACAGACTGAGGATATTTTAGAAAATCAGAAAGAATCAAAGAAAGCTCAGACTATGTTAGTACAATTAAAAGAAGCAATGGATGACCACACAGATGTCAGTTTGTCAGAGATCTTGAAATAAAAACAACGCATAGTTACAAGAATAGAAGACTTCGACATAGATTGTGTATTGAATGAAGAAACACACATGAATATTTTTTGGAACAAGGGCAGACTTGGGGTTCAATGCTACAACAACGCACCAACAAAACCCTAACTATCGACCCTTTCAGCAACACCTGTGAAGAAGATGAAGTCTCACCCGAGGTAGAGGTAGGGGTAGTTGCAGGACTCAGATGTCTGCAACCTTAGCTGGGACACATATCTGTAATTATAACACCTTAACAGAGAACTTAGTAATTACAGTTCATTAATATTCAACCTTAGTTCACAGCACAACTAAACCCTAACAATAGATGAGCACAACATTCACACAGATCCAATGGATTTAAGCACAACGCATACCAATAGAGATCAGATCTAGCATTCGTTCACATTATTCAGTAAGAATCTATCATATCAGATTCATCTATCATCTAACCACACACTAAGCATTGAATCAGATAAACAAGAGAAAAATCATAAAGCACAAAGAATTCATAACACATGATATACGTGGTTCACCCCATCCCTGGGGCTATGTCCACCAACTCTTCATCTTATTTATTAGCTTCTTTCAATCTTCTTACATACACAAAGCCTCCAAATCAACTCCATAGAGGAAAGGAGATCTGTTCACCTCGCTAGATCCTCCTTCCCCCATTAGATCTAAGAACAGAGCTGTACACAGTCTTTTATAGTCGCTTGCACTTAGCCTTGCAAGTCTCACATAGTGCGCACAAAGACCAATCACACATATCTACTTTTGCACTTAGCAACAATGGTGCACACTAACTAGTCACTACTTCTTACATCACCTAGACTTATATTTATTCATTACAAAATAGACCCAAGCATGAGTAAACCCATGGCTCGACATCCTCATACCCATTACATAATCCCAAAACCCAAAAATCCCTAAAAAGGGGCTGATATCCCACGATCTCCACTTCAACTTGCACTCTGCCTTCGACAGCATGTCGAAGTCCAAAAATGGTCAAAAATGACCAAGGGTCCTCAAAATTTGTTCAAGGGCCAACAATCCCCCAACACTCACCCATGACTCATCCCAAGTCACTCTGATCTGGGTAGCTTTCCCTCAAAATCCTCGAGCTTGGATCAAGTAGCTTCGATCTGTTGTTGTTCTACGACCTCCTGCTCAGCGAACTCTTGGATTACTACTTCATTGGCAGGTCCCTCTAAGCGTTGTTCAGCTACAGTGATGACTTTCTCTAGTTCTTCTCCTCGACCTTCAATATTTACGAATAGTTGGAAAGCCTCATCCTTTATTGGTTGGAGCCTCTAAGTTATTTCCATGAATTTGCTATGAATGGTGTGGACCTGTTGTTTTGCAGTGTGTTGTTCTTGGGATTGATGTATCCTCTCAATGGATGACAAGGGCTTCAACTGCACCTGTATTGCTTTTGCTTGGTGTTTCTCCTTCTGGAGTTGTGACTCTAGTCCCTTCAATTCAATATCCTCAGTGAGTTTCTCATAAGTTTGGGCACTACGACCACTCAGTTGTTTACATTCCATGGTGAGGCCCTTGATTCTTTCAATTGCACCTCGAGCAGTCACTTCTCTTTCATCTCGCACATCCTGTGGAGTACTGGGCATTATTCTTAGCTCCAGATCTGTGATTCTCTACTAAAGTTATTGGATGGTTTCTGCGAGCTGCGCTACTTGGTGTTCTACCAGTTCTTCCTCCTTCTGCTCCAAGCCAGTCACAAAGTGAAGTTCTCTGTTGATTTTTTATTTTACTCCGACCTATTCCGCGAGTAGTTTTTCTTTCTCCTGTTGGATCTACACTCTCTCTTTTTTAACTTTTCTTCAAGAGTATCCTTATCCTGTTGCACAATCCTTCGTTTCTCTATAAATTCCTCCTATTCTTGTTTCAGGGCCACTGTGGCCTAGTATTTCTCAGCTTGTGTTCGATGAAGGCAAGCTTCAGTCACATCAGCCAGTCTACGGAGTTGAGCAGGCTCATATCCCAACTCTGGTTTTTCTGAGGGAGGTGGCGTAGTGGACATTGCGCGCCTCGAATAAAGGGCTTGTTGTACACCTCTTAGTTCTTCTTCAATTCTATAATACATGGATTCTTGTTTTTCTTCTTTTCTTTGGAAAATCTCTTCTGAGGCATCTCCTATAGATGAAATAATGAAGTCGAAGTCATCGATCATGATTACATTCTGCATCTTTGGTTTATTTTATTTGGAATTCTTCCGTGATGAAGGTTTTGTGGGGGAAACCTTCATTTTCTTAGATGGATATGTGTCATCAGGGAGGTTCTGTGGCGGTGTTACTTCACCTTGCTTATCTTCTTCTTGTTATTTTTCCTCTTTGTTCACTTTGTCATCACCTCCTTTGCTAGGTGACTCAGATGTAGTCTCTTATGATGTGTTCTATACTTCTTGTACATCTTTCTTCTTTTTCTTCCTGTTGTTTCTTGGGGAATCATACTCTTTGTGAGTAACTGTTACAGGTGAATCCTCCTGCGGATAAGCGGTTTCCATCTTGGTCTCTAGACTCCTAAGGCCAAGGAAAAAAATTAATTAACATGGACATTGGCATCCTTTTAGATCTAATCAAGATAATATACGAAGGAGAAGAAGAAATATACGTACATTGTTAATGGTGTTTTTCCTTTCAAAGTCCAGGCTGAGCTTCGATCCTGATCTCCCGGATAGATCCTGTAGAACAAACAAAGATACAATGGACTTCCTACTCTACCGATATTAGCTCAAATATAGATCCATCTACAATAGACAAACTCATGTGGAACAAACATAATTTTGAAAGAAACAGGACAAGCATGGATATATTGATAAGAACAAGCAAAATTACTTACAATCCTTTGATGAAGGTGTAACAACTTATTCCATTTCTCCTTTTCCAACCCCTTTGCTCAAGTAATCTACACTGATTTCTTTGATGGAATTTAACTTATGATATCATAAGTGTCACATCTCCAATATCTTATGTTCATACCACTTATAGGATCATAAGTTTGGTATCAATCTCTAGTCTCTACTGTATCTTTCACCATGATAAGGTCTCCTTATATAACCTTGGAGAGGCCCAACCACTTGAGAGATATTTGGGATAAGTTGAGGATTCCTCTCCTTCAGTTGAGGATCTTCCCTAATATCATACCTCGACCCAATATTTGAACCCAACTACCTTCATATATTGAGGGGATTGTCCCCTGATTTCCTCCAACAAACCAAAACTTCGCTCAGAAAGGGTAGCGCTCCCCCAAAAGGGTGTACATAGCACTCAAAAATTCCCCCAAAGAGGCCTAGTGAGTGCTAGCACTCCCTAACAGTGGGTAGGGGAGCGCTCCTCTCCAAAATCCATTTTTGAGTGGTTCTTTCAGTGGCAACATGTTTATACTCCCTGTCAAGTGATTTCTCTTCTTCAAAAATAGTCTTTGAGGTGTATTAAGTGTCCTTATTGTTGTTGGGAAATAATACCCTACGGACTAGCAAGCTAGGGTTAGACTTGCATGCAGATCATGACCTTAAAGAAATCACTTTTAACTTGCCACCCCAAAACTTAAAACCCCTTTTTCACATACAAACATGGAAAGGACCTACTAACCTTTTCACTGATGTTTGGTGTAGATCCTCCGTTGTGCTTTATCTGCTTGCTTGCGTTGCTCCTTCCAAATTTCTCCTGCAACCAAGACAAAACACTATGCATGCATGCTACTTTTCTACTTGAGGGTTTGGAATTAAGCATAAATCACAAAAATCGCATACAACTCATGCATTGGGATGGGAAAAGTATTCTTTTATTAATATCAAGATGAATCAACTTACAATAATGATAGAGATCGACCATCGTTCCTTGATCCTGATCCTGGGCTCCTCCTCTTCTTTGTCCTCCAACTACTTTGCTTGAATTCTTCTTAGGCTTGAGGAAAGGCTAAAGGGTTAATTGGGTGGAGTTTCTTTGCTATCTTTTTCCTCTTCCAAATAGTACCCCTACCCCTTATTTTATAGGCTAGAAGGAGCTAGGGTTTTGGACGAACTCTCAGCCATGCATGGCTGGGAGTTTCAGTTAACTGACCCATAGCTTTTTGTCCCATCAGCAACTTTCCTATTTTTGTGCTTTGTTAGGTAAATGTGGGTTGTATTGGGCCAGTCAGCGTTCCAACGCGTGCAGTAGTAGGCCTGCCAATGTTCCAACGGGTGCAGTAGTAGTTTAGGGCACATTTTAATTGATTTAAGAGGTTTTTCAAGAGTTTATTCAGCATGGATTTGGCAAGGAAGGGATATGAGTTAGACTGATGCCACGTAAGCATGTGTGGTGCAATTTAGGGTTATAACAAATTCCCCCTAATGTGTGAGGTCAGAAGAGCATCTGATGGCCAAAATACATTACCAATTCTTTACCAATTTGTACTGATATGCTGAATGAGCGAGCCCAGGAATCGGGAATCGGGAGGTGCCGTCTGCAAAAAATATCAACTGTCTCACTGAGGAAGGCATACCCATGCTCGAGATAAAATAGAACCATGGCTACCAATCAAATACACTGTAGATCCATGTCAAACAACTATGAAGAGTAGCCGCGAATAATACACAACGGAGCTACATCTCGAAATCAGAAAGATATACATATAAAGTATCAATCTCCCAGAAGCTGATTCGGCCTGATGGTTGTACTTCAGAGATCAAGCAACAACTTCAAAATCTTCTAAAACTCGGGTAGGAGTGTAATATGAGTGTACAACTGCACTACCCATAGGTCTTCGACGGCTCGTCGGTTATGGACTTGATAATATTGATGATCGGACTGAAGGCTTCAGTGATTTCGAACAAAGACTTGATTGGACGTTCAGGATGGCCGAGTATGCAGACAAGAGACATATTGCAGAGGGGCCGACTCAGGCTTAGTGACAAACTTCCCTTGGATAATAGCACGACAAGTGATAAGACTCAAGCAACATATCTGTTAATCATAAGTCTATGAAGCAGGAGGCAACGCAAACTCTCCATATGTTTGGAAGAGTAACCAAACGGTGGAGGACACAACTCTATATAGCGAGCAAAGCTTCCTAAGGTCGTACTACATCCCATATTCTAATGATCAAACGAACAGATGTTCTTTATCCAAGGCGACTCATTATGCTGCCAATAAAGAAAATACTTTTCCCATCCTCTTTTTGGGGTATATTTGATTTTTTTTTGTTCTTTTTGATGATTGTGAAAAAGAATAAAGGAATATTACGTTACATTGCAGGAACGAGTACAACAAACATACAATCTCAAGGCACAAGGACAAGACTGATGTTCTAGGGAAATGATACTCGGGAAAAATCCTCCAGTGGCCAAAGGTGTTAAGACGCAGAATCAAACTGTTACTAGGCTGATGGGTAAGGTATGAAAAAGTGGTTGATAGAACACACGATGGTAACATCCTTCGATGTAAGTTTAACGAGCCCAGAGAAGGTAAGCTCGGTGTTTTTTCATATTTAGAGAGTCTGAAAAAGCATAAAAGGAAACTCCATTCGGGTACCTTTTTCGAAAATAGTCTAGTTGGTTCGAAAAAGGGGTAAACTAGCACCGACTAGACGTCAATTCAAAACCATTTTAACGAGTGTGAACAGGACAAGATCACTCGGCTATTTTTTCACTTTTAAGGAGTCTGAAAAAATCTTAACTATGGACTCTGTCAGGAATGTTCTTCTGGACCATTTTAACGAGTGTGAAAGAATAAGGTCACTCGGTGATCTTTTCAATTTTAGGGAGTCTGAAAAGAGCTTAACTATGGACTCCGGGGGGGTTTCTTTTTTGTAGATTTAGTCCCTCAAGCCCGAAAAAGGAATAAAATTTTACCTGAGGATACTCTTTAAAAGAATGGGAATTCAATAGAGTGCTCCTTTGTTCGTACAGTTGACCGTCTGGACCGAAAAAGGGGTAAACTACCACCGGACAGACGTGACTTCAAATTCCAGTTTAACGAGTGTGAAAGGCCACAAGATCGCTCGACAATCTTTTCATGTTTAGAGGGTCTGAAAAGGGCTTAAAAGGAGACCCGTTATGATTTGGGAGTCCGCAGGGTAAGTCAAAGAGTGAAAAAGACCCATGCAAATGAGGCTCAAACTCATATTTAGGAAAGACTATACGGACTCCCGAGCCTACAATGTTGTTTAGAAACAACATGGACACCATAATGCAACCAGGACCTACCTAGGGCATCCATGTTTTGGTAAGCTCTACCACCAAGTTGCGACACTTCTAGAGAAGATATGACGGTTATGTGTCACAACCGGATGGGATCGATCCTATATCATAAGAAAAAAAGGCAACGAGATGCAACAATTGGGATGAAATCCTACCCTATATGCTCATGTTGATTTTATTTTTTTGAAAAAATATTTTTTTTTTATGGACCGTCAATAATTTTATTTTTATTTTTTGAAACTCAATAAAAATTGTCCCAATACCT
This sequence comes from Picea glauca, assembly GCA_000966675.3. Classification (NCBI taxonomy): domain Eukaryota; kingdom Viridiplantae; phylum Streptophyta; class Pinopsida; order Pinales; family Pinaceae; genus Picea; species Picea glauca. The sequence continues at coordinate 207,011 of JZKD02S0113827.1, read as the reverse complement.
GATCAAATCCCTCCCATATAACTCCTAGATCGCTCTAAATGGTTTTTGGTATAAAGAAACTGATAAAGGGGCCCAAAAAAGTGACAAAAAGAGGCCAAAAAGTCTATAAATAGAAGCTGGCAGCTCATTATCACCATTGCTGATTTG
>JZKD02S0113827.1:165989-182929 GCA_000966675.3 Picea glauca | reverse complement strand
AGCGTGAGGAAAAGCATTGAAAGGGACAGGAATGCCCCCAAGTTGACCTTGCAGAGGAGCGTTAGAGCTCCCTGCCCCCAGACCCAAAGTCTGTAAAGTGGAGTGAGTGAGTACAAGACTCGTTCCTGAACTAGGCATACCGTATGAAAACGGAGCGCCTGTCGCACTAGAGGTGAATGGACTTGTGGCCGCCATGATATATGGGGTCGGTCCACTTTGCGACGAATTTGCGGCCGGGGCCATGGTGGTCCGAACCGTCGACGAAGGCAAGTTAGGAGATGCTTCTCCTGTGGTAGCAACAGTGATGGGAATGGAAGAATTCCCAGAGGAAGTAGTAGCGTTTGTTGCCATAGTTGTATGAGGCACTGACAGGAGTTTGGTAAATTGGACTGGTACAATAACCGGTGTCCAGATATCAGTGTTTGAGGTTTCAACCAATCCAAGATTGGCGGTCGATTCCTCGGGGAGTTGTTCGGGCTCAAAAGCCCCGGTTTCTTCGAAAGACCCTTGTTGGTCTAGCTTCCGCCTCAAAGGTGGCGGGGATGGCTCCAGTATAACCGGCAGTAGGCCAAGAATCCTTCATGACCGGAGGAGCTCTGAATCCTCCACTGTGTGAGAAGATTCATGACACGCTAAGGTATTCTACATGAACAAATAGTAACACACACTAAAAGAAGCCCCTATGAGATAAGACAAGCAATCACTAACTATTTTGAAGAACAGTTACAACAACCAACACTAGAGCAACTTACCGGTCCAAGTGCAACTCGAATACGGAAGCACCCTCCGTGTATACTCTGCAAAGCGTGGCCCGATGTCTGTCCTAGGTACTGCGGTATACCCCCGCAGTCACCTGTGTATGTCCCTAGAAAATATTGGCAACTAGTTTGTCAGCACGTGAACAGTCACCAGGCGGGTACAGTCGATAGTCGAGTAGACCACAATGAGCAGGGTATCAAGCCCAAAACCTGTCAAGGGTATCGAGAGAAAATGGTCCGGAAGACAACTGAGGACCTCGAACGGATTCGAGACCCACGAATCTCCATGGCAAATGCAAACGATGGAATCCCTCAACAAATCCTCGATATGTGTTCTCGACTACGCTCGGTCCATCTTTGGAGGGGTTATCTCCACTGCCTTTCCTTACGCGACCTCGTGTTTAGCCCCTGTGTTAGAGGGGGGTCCTGGATAACTTTTCATAACTGGACTTCTACACTCCCTATTGACAGACTCCAATGTTTGGTTTGAGTGGCCTTGGAGAATTTACTCTCCAACCTATTCCAAGGCCCTAGTCCTAAGCTAGTGTATGTACCCTACAAACAAAAAGTCTAATCGTTTTTAATTAGCATTGCTTTTAATGGGCTTTTTAAGTCACAAGGTGTGAAGGTGAAACTGATGGTGTGTAAAGACTCAAAGCAAAAAATGAACAAGAAATGCTTGGAAACAAAAACTTTTACAAACAATGCAAAAACCAGCAACTTTTCAACAAGAAAGACTTCTTTTCTTTTCAACTTTCCTAAAATTTCATGCAGCAAACACCAATTAATTTCACTCAAATCTGCGAGCTACTTATACTCTAAATGCAGTGCAAAAACTTATGAAAAAAGACTTCTTCCTAGCTACTGATACAACAACACAATCTTCAAACCAAGAAGAAAATGAAACAAGAATTTTTTTTATTTATTTAATTGCAAAATGATGCAATAAAGGGAAAATGACGACAAGAAAAAAACCAAGAAAACAAAATAAAGTTCTGGATTAAAGCGTAGATCGCTATGAACCAAAGAAAAGACGCACAAAAGCAATCAAGAAAGCACCGATTCCAACACTTGTCTAAAAACCATGAAACAAATTTTTTTCTTTTGTCTTTTCTATCAAAACATCAACTAATAAAAACATAGGCTAAGGATCAGAGGCCCTATCCTGCTGACTGTGCAGCCCCAGACTCAAACCCCTGAGAGGAACACTTCTCACCACAAGAGGGGATGACTACCCCACCCAGGCTGAAAAGAAACCAATCAAGCCCGCGACTGTCACTGAAACAGCACGCGTGCAAACGCGTGCTAAGCTCTAACAGAGCGTGGGTACCCGCGGGCTAATCTTAAACATGTCGCGAGTCTGTGTAAAAGATAATACACAACCACCACAGGCAGCCCAAACCTGAAAAAGGCCTCTGGTACTGACAACCATAGTCTCTTAAAGGCCTGAGTGCTTCTAATTTAACAGAAAAGGAAAATAAAATGCAAAGAATCAAACACAATAAAGCAGACTGAAAACAAGACAGTAAACCAACAAGACCCAGACAGGATCCAGAAAGCCCTCTGAGAAGGTAAACTTCTGACAGGGAAGAGGAGACTGCCTCTCTAACTTTTTGAACACTACATGCTACTGAAACCTCTGCAGCAAGCGTTCAAACGCGGGCTACAGGAGGTTAGGGCGCGGGTTACACGCGGGCAGGCCTTCTGCAGGCCGCGTGTACCTCTGTGTGTTCTGATAATGAGTGTCAAGCAACATTCAAGGAAAAACTAGAATTGATAACCAGGTTCCCTGCTAGCTTTTGACCTAACAAAAAACAAAAACAACAAAGAAACAGAAACTTTATTCCTTTAAACTACCCAAAAACCTCTCTTGAATCCGGAAACCCTAAGAGTAAAATCTTCCCTAGCGGAGTCGCCAATTCTGTTGTTGGGAAATTATACCCTGCGGACTAACAAGCTAGGGCTTAAACTTGCATGCAAATCATGACCCTTAAGAAATTACTTTTAACCTTCTATCCCAAACCTAAAACCCTTTTTTACATGCAAACATGGAAAGAACCAACTAACCTTTTTATCGACGCTTGATGTAGATCCTCCGTTGCGCTTTTATCTTCTTGCTTCTGCTGCTCCTTCCAAAGATGATCCTGCAATCAAGACAAAAACACTACGCATGCATGCTATTGTTCTACTAGAGGGTTAGAGATTAAGCATCAATCAAATAAAATATATATCACTCATGTATTGGGACAGGAAAAGTATTCTTTTATTAATCTCAAGATGAATCAACTTACAATAATGATAGAGATCGACCACCGTTCCTTGATCCTAATCCTGGGCTCCTCCTCTTCTTTGTCCTCCAACTACTTTTCTTGAACTCTTCTTAGGCTTGAGGAAAGGCTAAAGGGTTGGGACAAATGGATTTGGAAATTGGGCAGAGTTTCTTTGCTATCTTTTTCCTCTTCCAAATAGTACCCCTACCCCTTCTTTTATAGGCTAGAAGGAGCTAGGGTTTTGGACGAACTCTCGGCCATGCATGGCCGGGAGTTTCAGTTAACTGACCCATAGCGTTTTTTCCTGTCGGCAAATTTTCTGTTTTTGTGCTTTGTTAGGTAAACGCGGGCTGTAGTGGGCCAGCTAGCGTTCCAAAGAGTGCAGTAGTAGGCCTGTCAGTGTTCCAACGTGTGCAGTAGTAGTTTAGGGTGCGTTTTACTTGATTTAAGAGGATTTTCAAGAGTTTATTTAGCATGGCTTTGGCAAGGAAGGGATATGAGTTGGCCTGATGCCAGGTAAGCATGTGTGGTGCAATTTAGGGTTATAACACTTATGATGTCGTTATAGGAATGACATAGGAAAGATGGTAGTATGATGTTTGTGACACTTGCAACACTTGTGGTCAACATACAACACTTGTGGACAATATGCAACACTTACAACACTTGTAATGACGACACTTGCGACACTATTGAAGTGAGTAATTTTTATGTGTAATAGATTGCCCCCCAAAGTACGAAGTTAGAAGACGTGATGACTGAAGTACTTTGTAGACTTTTTTGAGCAAGGGTATGGATGCAGAGAGGCTGAAAAAATCTGCACATAACTATCAAACAAATGTTATGACATGTTTCAAACCCAAGGCATGCATACCTATGCTTGAGTGATAAAGACATTTTAGGTATGGCCGTCATAAAATACACTGTGAATCCATAATTATATTGACAAAAGGTATATCCACTGAAGATACAATGTGGATCTATACTCCTATGACCTAAACAGATCGTAGCCATGAAGAATACATAGTGGATCTATGAGACGACAAGACATAGCCACGACCAATACAAAGTGGATCTATGTAACAGTATATGTGTCATAGTTCAAAAGAACTCCTTCGCAACCTGGGAAAAGTATGCATAAGAGTGATAACTCAACCCGGGGTCTTCTTACCGATCCCAATGTAGTATGAATCTAACCATGTGAATATATTTTCTCATCTCGAACATGGCATAAACTACTTAATTACTAGTCAATGAGGTAAACCGTTAACAAGCACGAGGGAGATCGCCATTGATGTCAATGATTCCCATGGTACTCTAGTACATTCCAACGAATGTGAATAGGTGAGCTGAAGTCGAACATTCATGCAATCATACGATTAGAGGTCAATGATGGGAGGAAGCCTTCCATTGAGGCATGCAGTTCCCAAAGTACTAACTGGTTTCTAAGTCTAACTCCTGGATAATGTGCTGAAGTCGACAGGAATAGACTCGTCGAAGGAGGGCCTTAATGTATCTTCCATAATTGACATGAAACAAACAAAGAGATGTAATTGGTGGATCAAATGAACATGGAATGACATGGGTATTGAAACAAGATATTTGTGATGGCTAACTCTCGAGGTAGATACTTCAATTGAACACTGAGGCACAACAGCGGAAACGTGACATGGACCAAAAATGTGATGATGCAGTGGATGTTGTGAATTTCCTCAGGTGACCTAAAGGAGTAAAATAAACTTAGAGGATTGGCTCAGTGTAGAGGTTCAATGGATTAAAATGTGTGCAGTGATAAAATGTCATGCTCAAGGGCGACCGTAAGAGTTACTAGTAAAGTTCTCAAAAAACTTCTTGGCTTTCTTCTTTCAATTTTTCCCCCATCCAGATAGACGAGTACCTCTTTTTAATTTAACGAGCTCTAGGAGGGTAACACATGCTCTATATGACTCACCTTCGGTAAGTTCCTCTTCCTTTGTTTAGCGAACTGGAAGAAGTAAGGGTTTGGTCTCATATGATCCCTTCAATGTATAATTGTTTAATGAGTCCATAGAAGGTAAACTCAATGTTTTTTCATATTTAGAGAGTCTGAAAACAACCTAAAGATGACTTCAATGTTGTCCTTTTCCGTAATGTTAGTCTTGCGAAGATGAAAAAGAGATAAATTATCACTCGAAAGACGCCCTTTCAAACCTTTTAATGAGTGGGAAAGGAAGCAAGATCACTCAACAATCTTTTCATGTTTAGAGAATCTAAAAAGAGCTTAAAGACGACTCCAAGGGGTTCCTTTTTCATATATCCATGCAAGTCCAAAAAACTGATAAAATTCTACTCAGTTACATTCTCATGTTTTTTCAAGCACGAGAAAGAACAAAGACTAAGCTCGGTATGCCCCCAGCTTGAAAGCTAGTGTCTTAACTCCAGAATGATCATCAAAAGGCTGGAGACATGCCCTCCAAGATTCAATTCATTCACCAAATTTGAGGTTGTCACCAATTTCTCTACTAGATGGAGAAAAAGGATAAAGGTGGATGAAAAGAAGGTTCAAGAGAGGTGACTGTTTCATTTTTTAACTAGCTTGCTATAGAGAAGAGAAACTATGCTCGTGGCTCTGGGTTAAATCCCCAGATCTCTGTTTCATTTTTTAACGAGCTTGCTACAGAGAGGAAAACTATGCTCGTGACCTCTGTTTCATTTTTTAACGAGCTTGACACAGAGAAGAGAAACTATGCTTGTGACCTCTATTTCATTTTTTAACGAGCTTGACACAGAGAAGAGAAACTATGCTCGTGACCTCTGTGTCATTTCTTAACGATCTTGAAACAGAGAAGAGAAACTATGCTTGTGACCTTTGTTTCATTTTTTAATGAGATTGCTACAGATAAGAAAAATTGTGCTCATGGACTCCTTGATCATGACTTCCAAAAGGATAATGCTCTGGAAGGACACCATGTCAAGGGACAAAACTCGATCATCGATTCCAAGAGATCTTCGCTGGATGGAAGAAAATCACTCTGGAAGGAACACATGTCGAGGGTCGCGACAGGGGTAAGGAGATCAAGCTCCAATAGCCCTACCGAAGAGATCACTATGTCAACTACTGGATCTAAATCATCGGAAGTTGAAGTCATGAGAGACAACAAAAAATCAACATCAGGAGGGAAGATAGAGTGTATATCTCCTCAAATTTCTTCACGAGGGGGAATAAAAGAGGATCAATGATGGTTATCATCCCGAGGTAGCTCGTCGATAATAAGCATTTCTAGAATAGATTCATCAGAGGAAAAAATTGCGGAAATGTAGTCAATTGCAGAGGAAAAGGAATTTAACCATGATGGCATCGAGTAAATGTCGGGTGCCAATAGATGTTGGTCATCCGAAGTGGGAGAAGTGTATTGGATAGCAACATATGATGTTTCGACTGGACTAAGTGGCATGGTGTCACCTAGCGCATCGAATTCCAAGGGACTAGGTACAATCCAAGGATCAGATAATTCCAAAGATTGATAAGTTGTGGTCAAAATCATATTGACGGTGGCAATATGATGTGTAGTTGGTGGAAGTGGTGTAGGGAAGGTACCCATAAGGCTAGAATATTTCAAAAATCCAACACCAATGCTTTCATACATGATCTTGTGATCTCCCAAGAAAGGAATGTTGTTGGTAGAGGGAGCGTGAGCGTCGAATGTACAGAAATCTAACTGATCCACAGTGACAATTTTTCCTTGATGAGGGAATTGTACACATCAAAACACTACCGAGGCAACGACAGTCATAGCATAAAACCAACTTCTTCCAAGTAATAAGTTGTAATCAAGGGGAGCATCGACCACCTCAACATTAACAGTGACGGTTTTTCCACCCAATTGGATGGGTAGGGACTCTAAAAGCCCATGGGGATGAAAAAATCACCCATCGAATGCGCATAACATCGTTGGGGATTTTTTAAGTGTGGGTGATTTTAAAATTTTCCAACATTATAAAGACATGACACAAGTAGAGGCTCCCTCGTCCAAGATGGTTCGGTGAATTTGTCGATTGTGAACAACAACATCAATTTGGAAAGCAAGTTGGTGGGAGAGCCAAGATGTATAATTTTCCAGGTTAAACATGATATGGTTGGACGACTCAGGATCAACAACGTGTTGATGGGGCTTAAATCCCCTAATTCAATAGCAGGAGCCAAACCCGCCACCGAGGCCCAATTATACTCTGCAGAATTTGGAGTGGAATGGTTCTCCAGATCTTACAATCTGGGCAAATTATCGATGAGCTTTTGTTTTTTCTGGTGAATGCTCTTCCTTCGGTTAAGACATGTTTTTCTATATTTTCTCTTAGGTGGGGCAGGTACAAGAGATACAAGCCAGTATAAACCAACTTGATGAAGATAGGACAAGAGTTTTAACTATTGGGAAGTGGTCGAGCTTGGGATAACCTGCTACTCGAACATGTAGACAGTGATCCTATGCCAAAGGGATTAGTAATAACACTTTAACCGAAAGAGCATCCAACTGTTGTCTGAGAAAACTACTTAACAGAAAGAAGACACATATATGATCAAGATCAGGGTAAGAAAAATAATTCATCTACCGAGACATTCATCACATGGATGAGGTAAACTACTTAGCATACAGAAAGAAACACAACTGTAATCAATGTCACAGTAAGCAAAATAATTCATCTACCAAGACATTTGTCACATAGAAGAACAATGATTTACTTTCATCATTTAAGGCAAGGAACATCAAAACATTGCACCAAATAACTTGACAACAGAATTAATTTATCTTACTCATTTACTGCAACATTCATGAAATAGGAAAGGAAGTAATTCTTCTCCAACTCCAATCACATACATCTAATGAAAATATCTCATCTCTAGTCCAGAAAGACTTCTTAATTCGTAGCAGTCTCAAAATAAATATCAAAAACCAAAAGAAAAGAGTTCTTGCAACAACCATTGACCCTTTGACCATTAGTCAATGTTCCTACTTATAAAATAAAGTCTTAACAGTAATTAACGGTAAAATACAATTTGAGATAATCAAGAATCGACACATGGCATCATCATCTAACAGTCTTTCAACAGTCCACCTGAGTTGTTTCTTGAAAAGGGTGGACTCTTTCATAATCATACCATCTGATAAAGATTTCTTCACAAGTGTTGGCCCATTGAAACCTATGTTGTTCCATTGGAGCCGCATAGATTCCCCTAATGTCTGTTGCGTGCGCTCGATGTCTTTTGAAGTTCAACTTCTGAAGTATGGCTATGGATTTGATTGGATGTCCTGCGAAATGTTGTACTTGCTCGGGCTTTGCATCGGTGACCTTTTCAAATTATTTGGCTCATGACACATCTTATTTGGCGCACAGCTTGATCATTCCACTTAGGTCGTTTAATATCGGGATGTCGAAATCAGGAGCTCGACATACTTCGTCGCTTCGGTGATTCTTTCAGTTCTTTGGCAGGATCAGAGGACAAACTCTAGTCAGTGATCGTGAAGGTTCTTCCTGCAATTAAACATAACTATTTTAGGGATCAAGCAACCCATGATCTGACAGAAATAAACAAAAGATCAACATGTACCTATGCAACTTTCTAGTCTCTGTCATTTTTAATACTTACATGATCCCAAACGCTTCCTTCGAGTGACCTGTGAAGCTGCCACTCCTCTTTGGTATAAATGAACACCTCAGCATGCTGTAGTGTGGCTAATCAAGTACGATAGAAATGAATGTATAATTATCACAGTAATTACTTGACCTTTGGGAAAATGGCATCGAGGATGAATTATGCGCATGTGTGCTCCGGAGAGGTCGGATATTGTACAGAGAAGTTCATTAAATGCCTTCGGAACTCGTACCACCAAGCATGCCAAGTATCCTTTATAAATAAAGGAGCTTTGGAAGTTCAAAAGGATTGAAAGGATTGCACTACACGCTTTCCTGCTTCCTCGATCGGTGACACTTTCATGTTCTGGATCGCATCCATCGATTAGCTACGGCGTGCCAAAATTTTTCAAAGATCATGTCACAAGGCACAGGCATTATGTTTATGAGCCTAGTGTCTCTCTTTGATTTCCCTATAAATCCAAGAGATTTGTGAGCAATCCTTCTTATATGCCAAGCTCATGTTCCCTGGGGATCTGGTTTGGTAAGTTCGTCTTGGCGACGTCCAGTTGAGTAATCCTTTTCCAACTGTGGACGCCTTGAGTCTTTGGATGTGTGGCTTAACACCTCTTTGTATTTCTTCTTTGTAAAATTTTGTAATCTCATAGTGACCGGGCAGGTTAGCCGAGTCGTCGGGGTTGTCTATTCGTATGTAAACCAATCCTGGCGGAGGTTTTTGATTGTATATAAAGAAAAGTTTAAAAGTATCATGCTGTGAATCAAACGTGTATTCTTCTTTAAATATTTTGCATAAAATATTGGATCTTTTGGAATCATTGTTATTACGTCACGAGTTTGTTAATGTTTTTCTCTGTAAAACTTTGATATCAATTACCACTTTCGCGGGATTATTGATTTTGGTTATTAAAAAAAAAAATAATCATGGAAAGATATTCAACTAGTGGATAAAAGTCATGCTTGGAATTTCACTTGTACCGAGAGTTTTTTGAGAAAATACTAGAGGTAACAACTGCCGATACCGAGAATCATTGAATCGATTAATTAGTTCCCTCTCGCCGATACTGAACTTTTTTTGGGAGTTCGACAGTTGGCAGTGTTTCTTTTATCTATGTGCAGCGCTTACAATCACACTTTGCTGCTAAAGCCAAAAAAATCGACCTTCAGTGAAATATTTTCGAAGGCTATATTCGTAAAAGAGATATTCTTATCGTCCGACGTCGAAGAATTTCAGCACTCGGCTGCTTTGACTTCCCATACAATTTTCGTTACCTTAATATTTCACCGATGTCGAACTTCTCAAGTAAGATGGGAGAGATCTAGGTCGTTGGTTCCTTGATTAGTCGTGGTGTTTCTCAATATGGTTCTTAATATTCTCAAGAGAAACTTGGATATGAAACATATCAGATAAGAAGGTTATCTGGCTCAAACCACAGTGAAAACAATCAAAGGTAGAATACAAGGTACCCAAAAGGAAGTGGTCACAAAACTTTTAGGGTGTGTTGAGCACTCAACAAATGGCGATTCATTGGGTGAATGTAAAATCTTTGTCCCATAAAACAAATATCTTTGGTCCTTCTTTTATTTGTGCCAACTGGAAATATATATGTATTATATATATATATATATATATATATATATATATATATATATATATATATATATATATATATATATATATAACTTTTCTTGTGTTGTTATTGTTGGAAGTATTTCTTTAGGGCTTGGTCATTTACCGTGAGGGCGTCAGGTTCCCCTCTCAGATTTTGCAAATGATAAGTACCTACCCCGATCTTCTCAGCCACCTGAAAAGGCCCAAGCCATAGGCTTTGAAACTTGGAATGCTTCCCTTTGGGTTCATTTACCTTATCCCACTTTAGAACCAAGTCTCCTACTTGAAAATTCTTTTCTTTAGCCTTATGCTTATCGAACCATCTTTTCACTATCTTCTGATGGGCAAAAAATTTAGACTTAGCCCTTTCCCTCTCTTCCTCCAACATGAGTAGAGTTTTTATTATTTGTTGCATGGTCAAGAATTTATCATCGTTAGAATCTTGGGCCAATTGGAGAGATGGAAGATAAAGCCCATTCGGGAGAATGGCTTCTTGTCCGTAGACCAAGAAGTATGGGGAATTCCCTATAGCCTCTTTGGGTGTGGCCCTATCGGCCCATAGGGCATTATAGAGTTGGTTATGCCAATTTCTATGGTTATCCGCAACCGTCTTCTTTAGTACTCTCACCAGATTCTTATTGGTTGACTCTGTCACACCATTTACCTGAGGGTAATAATTTGCAGAGTACTTGATTATGATTGCTTTGTCCAAAGAGAACTCTGTCAATAGGGTAGAGGAAAAGTAGGTTGCATTATCAAAGACCAGAATGGAAGGAATGCCAAACCTTGTAATTAGTTGTTGTTCTATAAATTGGATGAATATTTTCTCATTTACATGGGTCATAGGGATGGCCTCTGCCCACTTTGTGAAATAGTCGATGACGGTAAGAATATACTTGTGCAATTTCGAAGAATTGGGCATAATTTCTCCTATGATATCTAGCCCCCACTGCTCAAACGGTCTAGAGACGGTTATAGGCTGAAGTGGGATTGATTCCCTTCTCTCCTTGCCAGCACTTATTTGACAAGTCTTACAATCCTTGGCATGAGCACGAGAGTCTTTGAACAAAGTGGGCCAATAATAGTCAGCTCTCATAACCTTATGAGTGGTGGTGTTCCCTGCAAAATTTCCCCCAATGGGGCCATCGTGGAGTTCTTTCAACACTTTATTGGCATCTTTGCATTCGAGACATCTTAGTAATACCCCATCATAGTTGATCCGGAAGAGTACCGAATTTATGAGGCGATATTGTGCGGATTTTAATCGGAGGGCTCTCCTTTCTCTGTGGTTGAGGTTTTCGGGACAAGTCCCGTGATGTAATAGATGAGCCAAATCATTGTATCAGGAGTTTGGTCTCGGCAAAATGTATGTTGCTTCACCACACCATAGTGTTATTTCATTATCCCACCCTGGATCTTGGTTTGCTTGATCTTGAGCTTCGACTGCGAGCTTGCACAAACCTTGTCCTTTTACTAACTTGGCGAGTTTTATATCTAGATCAAATTCCTAGACTACCTCCATCCAGTTCCCTCTTCTTTCTCCTATTTCTTGTTGGGTAAACAAGGATCAGACTGTGGGGTGTGGCACAATCACTTTAGTGTGATTCTTGAGGATGTATGACCTAAAATGCTTTACTTCTTTATAGACCACGTAGGCCTTCTTATCTATGGTGGGGTAATTGAGCTCAACTCCTTGAAGGTTGGTTCTCATGAATGACATCGGGGCTTCATTGTTATCGTTTTCTTTCTGAGTCAAAACCGCAACTAGCGATTGGTCAGAGGCGAAAGTATAAAGGTTAAAGTATTTATTGAAATCAGGACTTCGCAATACTGGGCCCGGGATATGGCAACTTTGATATTGTTGAAAGCGTCTTTTCATTCATCATCCCACTTAAACTCAGAATATTTGCAAATCATTTTTTGTAAGGCTTTGATGATTTCGGTGAAGTCGAGGGTGAATTTCCTTACAAAATCAATTTGCCCAAAAAAGACTGCATAGCCTTCTTGTTACGGGGTAGCGGGAGTTAATCTATGGCTTTAATCCTTTTGGGGTCTATGTGAATTCCCGCTTGAGATATAATATGACCTAACAACTTACCTTCTTCAACACTAAAGATAGTTTTCTTAGGATTGAGTGATATACCGTATTTTTGGCATCTTTCAAAAATCTGAGTTAAGTGTTGGATGTGTTCCTCTCTATTCTTTGAATACATTGTTACATCATCCAAATACACTACCACACACTTACTTATAAGTCCCTGAAATGCCACGTCCATTGCCCTTTTAAAGGTCGCTCCTGCGTTAATCAAGCCAAAAGGCATGTGTTTATAAGAGAAGGTTCCCCATTTGGTCCGGAAGGTAGTTTTTAATCGGTCTTCCTATGAAACCAATACTTGGTTGTATCCTGAGAAACCATCTAGAAGGGAGAAAATTTTCGAGCCTGACACAGTCTGTAGGAGTTTCTCCATTGGCAGGATGGGATAGTTTTCCTTTTCTAAAGCTCTGTTGAGATTTTGAAAGTCTACGCATAATCGGATTTCTCCTGACTTTTGTCTTACTCGAACAAGGTTCGCTACCCAGGCGGAATTTCTAACTTGGAAAATTATCTTCACATCTAAAAGCTTCCTTAACTCTTGATACATTAGGGGTTCCAAGGATGGGTGGTACTTTCCGAGATTCTGTTGAAAAGGTTTGACTTCGGGTTTCAACGGGATGGTGTGTTGAATTATGCGGGAATCATACGTTTTCAAATATTTATAGGACCAGGTGAACACATCCTGGTATTGTTTGAATAATTTGAGGTAGGATTTCCTCTCCTCTTTAGATATCATTTTGCCAAGATTTACCTACTTTGGGTTGTCTGGGGTTCCAAGATTTACAGTTTCATGGAGGGGGCAGGAGCTACTAGTCTTTGCATTTTTAGGTCCTTTGAATCGTTCTTTTAGATCAAACAAATTCTCTAGATTTTCTATCCCTTTTGGAATTGTGTGAGCCTTTGGTTTATCCGCGTGTTGACCCTCCCGAGGACTGGTTTCAGTTAGTTTCTCTTGGAACTCTTCATCATCAATAGCGAGGTCTTTGAAGTTGTCTTGATTAGTCAAGAAGCTTATGATTTGTTCATCCCCCTCAAAGACTTTCCAATTAGAGATATTATTAGGTACCAATGGCTTGTAGAGAAGTTCTACAGTGAATCGGGAGGCTTCATAATCTTCTAAAGGCGAGAGTCTTGAAGAAGTGGTGGCTAAGGAGTCAACAAGGATGTTCTTCACTCTGTGGATCACAGTGATATTGAAAGTTTCAAAGCATTCTATCAACCTCTACACCTCCTGCTGGTAGTTCTTAAGATGAGGGGAGTTGAAGTGTATAGTGTTTCTTACTTGTCTAATAATGATTTCCGAGTCTTCGAACACCTTTAATTCTTTGACATTAAGATCTATGGATTTCTTTAACCCTTGTACTAGGGCTTCATACTTGGCAGTGTTGTTGGTGCACTCAAATTCTTGTCTACAAGACAAGAAATGGTGTTTACCTTTTTGATCGATGAGGATGCACCCTTATCCCTAACCCTCTTGTGACTTAGATCCATCAAAATAAAAAGTCCAAATTTGTGAGTGATAATTTCCATTCCAATCAATGTTCCTCTCTTTGATCTTCTCTTCCGGAAGGCCTAACACTAGGTCTTGACAAAAGGGATAATATTCCATTGGCATCAGGAATTATTCTTGAAAGATCATCTCGGAGCTTTGGGTAAGTGAAACCTTGCATAGGAGAGGAGCAAAATTGCCAAAGTGAGAATCACAAAAATAATTCCCTAGTATGGGAAAATCGGTAGAGGCTGGTTCGTTCTGGGTTTCCAGGTCAGTGACCGTATCTTTCAGATATCTTTCCCTATCGATTATTATCATGTTCTTGTATCCCTTCAGCGGTAGACAAAGGTGTGCCCAGTCTGTGTTGAATTATTTGTTTAGTTTTTCGGACCAATCTCAGCTCAATAATAACCCATATGCCTCAGGGATATCCACCACAATGATGTCAATCACCTGTACGAAATTAGGATGAGTGGCTACCCTGATCATCACATATTTTAGTTCCCCCATGACTTTGACCTGGGTCCTGTCCAGTTGTATGACATGCTTATCACTTCTTAGAGGGAAAGCACCTAATTGGTTACAAACGACCAAGGGCATGACATTGGAAGATGCCCCGAAGTCTACTAGACAGTTGTGGAGATTCCTATTGAAGACTTCGAACGTTAAAAGGAAAGGTGGTACAAAATGCCTCTCCTTCCCACCTTCTGAGTATGTGTTTATCGTTGGTTTTCTTGGGAAATTCGTAGGGGGCAGATTCTTCTCCTGACCATCGTCAATGGTCAGGTTTTCTACCGAACTTAGAGCTTGCAACATAAGGTCTTTCTGTTGAGGGATTCTACATATGTCCATAACTGATACATTAGCTTTTAGCTTCTTCAAATATTCTACTACATTGTAATCTTAATTAGGAGAATCATGAGTATGGATACTTATAGGATTTTTACCGAGAGCAAAAGGCATTCTTAGGTGATCGGGAGTTAATTTACTTTGTGAGGCATGGGTGGCATCAATATTGTTTGGGTCGGGTTGACCCTTACTACGTGTCTGTACCACCGATATCTCTGCAGGTGGTGTCTGAGGTTTAAACAGATCATCCGAAGACGTGATCACGTCAAGATCCCATATCATCATGGACGTGTCTTGTGATGGGTCAGTCTCTTTCTGATTGACAATGTTAAAGGCTGAACTGTTGGATGGTTTGGTCAAAGAGACTTTGCCCAGAAAACAATTGGCCATTAAATTCATGGCGTGGACCCACTGAGGACATTCCCTTTTTGAGTGGTTCTCTTGGCGGTATGTACAGAAATAATCATACGCGACATTCCCTAAGTCAATGTTTAGGTTGGTTGGGGCAGGTTCAATTGCTTTGAAAGGATGGTTTATTTTAAAGAAAGGATTATAGGGTCTTTGGCCTTGGTTTCCCTCACCCACGTTTATTTTCATATCTATAATCTCATTTGATAGTTTCTTGACCATGCATTGCAGGTCTTCTATATCTCCATTACCCTTATCGGGAGTTGGTTCATCCGACTTCCCCGACGGTCTAGTCAAGAGGAGTCCTCTCCTGGGAGGGGGTTGGCTTTCTTTTCTTGATAGAGATACCTGGCCTTCTTTACACCCTTTCATTTGGAACTCTATCGTCTTGGCCTCTTTGAAATCCTCCGCGAGAGTTTGCTTAGAGGCTCTTTTAACGCACATGGAAATAGAGGTCGGAAGCGCATTGGCATAGACCTCGATTTGCAACTCTTGAGATGGTTTCACCGCGAGATGAAATTTGTTTAGGATAGTCGTGAATATTTGATTGAAATATTTGACACTTTCCTTTAGGGTCATGGTGGCTATGAATAATTCGGCCATAAGGGCTCTCGTGGTAGTTTCTTCGGTAAATTTGTCTAGGAAATCCTTTTGGAACTTAGTCCAGCTGGTTATGGATCCTACTGGCAAGTTAAAATACCGAGTCGAAGCCGAGTTCTCAAATGTGTAGGGGAAAATTATACATACCACATCTTCATGTTGAACGTTCATAAGCCTGATCACGAGTATGAACTTCTTGATATGATCTTTGGGAAATCCTGAGGTTTCAAGATCATACTTGGGGTGCAACTTTTCTAGGTGTCGAGGGAGATTGTGTACTCATCCAGGGATGGTCACGGCATCCCCGACTAACCAAGGTTGGTTGTCTTGAAGTGGAACTTCCCTCCCCTCCTCTCGACCATTGTTCTCTTCCATATCTTCAGAGTCGGATTTAAGCTCTTCCTCTTTTGAAAGATCGTTAGGTTCGGAGATGTCGTCGGTTGTCGTCTCGGGTATGAGGTCAAGAGGTTCTTGGATTTCAGTGATCACGAAGTCTATTAACTCTTCGATGGAGTGTATGAAAACTTCGTCGAGATTCCTGACTACTAGTCTGCTTTGTTTTTTTCTTTGAGGGAGGATGGGGGTGAAGGGAAACACGCTGATTTTCTGGGCGTAGGATCTCGTAATCCTTCTAAACAGATTCACTTCCTCATGAGGGAGGGCGTAAGGTATTTCAGGGTGAAGATATAGTTCCTCGAAGTGGGGTGAGTTATCCTCTTTGGGAGTATTCGGTAAAGGTGGGTTGTCTGTTGGATGACTAGCCATGCATGTGGGTTGTTATGAATCTATAGTGAAACTTAGCCAAGGTGCCCTACTAACTTAAATCTCGCTCAAAAGCCTCAAGATATTGATAAGATAATTCATGATCCATCTCTTTGGACTGGTCTTCCGCTATTTCAGTGAGAAAATCCACGATCTGGGCAAAAACTTGASCAATCTGTGAAAACAGGCTTTCAGCAGCTAAGCCTTCTGCCAGTTTTCACGAGTTAGCTGTTGAAAGCCTGTAAAATTCCAAAAAAAAACTGCCTTCAGCAAAAATCGATTTTCTCAGCCATCCGACGTCCATTTTGGCTGATCAAATAGTCGATTTTGATCTACGGATCGTAAGATATCCATTGGTGCTTTAGGATTTGAATTTGGAGTTTGGGAAGGCCGTCGAAATGGCCCCGCAAGATCACGTGATTTCGCCAGAAAATTCCTCCAAATTATCACTTGACTTGTCTTTATTAAT
>JZKD02S0113827.1:93931-105606 GCA_000966675.3 Picea glauca | reverse complement strand
GAGCATATATAGTGCGCAGCTATCTTTGAAACAAAAGACTTCCCTGGGTTGATAATTTATGTTTCACTTGGTTGTTTGAAATTAATTAAGCAATTATAGTGACCAACAGTCATCAGTTTATCATTAATAACTTTCATATCAGGTAGACCTTTCTTTTGGAGAGCCTCAATATTATTGAAGAACCTTTGTACCCCCTGGTGCATGATTTGAACCTTTTATTTTAGTTGAAGCGTTAATCCTCTCTTGGTCAAAATGATTTTGACCTCAAGGATGGTCTCTGTTCTATCTTAGATCTTCAACTCTTCTAGCTCTTCTCTGGTCTTAGAATTGAGGAACTTGATGATATCATTCGCCTATGTTGGCATCTCCCCCAATTCTACTCCGATCTTCTCAATAGCTTGTTTGCTCCTCTGGACCAACTCATTCTGCTCAAACATGATTTGTATCATGGGCCATATCTCATTTATGGACATTTTGATGTCTGTCCATACATTCTCTTTGACCTCAGCCAAAGTCTTCCCTACCACTATTTGCTTTTGGATCTGCTGTAGCTCCTTCTTGAGCTGCTCAGTTACCTGCTTTTCCTTGGAGAGACTGGTCTGGAAGGAAGTTTTGAGTTCCTGAAGGTTCTCAACTTCCTTTTTAAGCATTTTGATCTCAGTCTCTTGCAGATTCATCTTTTCCACGGATTTGGCAAGGTCGACTGTCCCCTCTTGTGATGTCACTGGTGTTGTGGATGGGAGTGTCGTCACTGCTGTTGTGCTTGATCCTAAAATCAGAATGGCACTCAATGGAATGACTTCCATTGGCTTCATCTGCTCCTTCTCTTTTAATAATCTCTCCATCTCAGCTTCCATTTCTTTGAGTTGTGCGTTCTACTCCATTAGCACCTTGAGAATTTCATCCTTCTCGCCTTCTTTCTCTGCTATCTCCTTCGCCTGTGAATCTTCTGTGGGCGGGAGCTTCAGTTTTTTCCTCAAGGTGGTGATGTCTACATTCTTCTTCTTTATCATCTCCTCTGCATCTTTGACGTTCGAAGGATCATAGTCGATCTTGAGGACCAAATCCTCCAAAGTCTTGATTCTATTATCCGTCGCAAAGGACAATATCTTCTCCATCTTGATCTGTGTCTGAGCATTGTTCAGTGATACCTGTAATTTTGCTGCAAAAGCGGAAGCATGTGCCAACGTATGGAACACCATTTCCCCTGTCTGTTTGTGCAGATCCATATGATCTGTTGGGTGCACGTCCTTCGTCTAGAATTCGAAGGTGACCCTCTTGTAGTCTGTGATTACCTTGGGGTCGGGTACCTGCACCTGGAGGAAGGCCATGTGCATCCTTCCCTTTTCTATGTCAAATGAAGACAATAGCCTATGTTGCGCAGTTGACGTCTACTTCCGAAACTGAGCATAAGTACTGCTGGTAAGGGTCTGATTCTTTTTCTTAATCAACTTGTACTTCTTGAAAATGCTCAACTTGGGCCCAGTCTTTCCCGACTGAGTGTCCAGTGGGGAGTCTGAGGATTTCTTTAGCACTGTTGGGGTGATTTCCTTATATAGGCTTGAGCCAAAAGGTGGAATGGTAGATTTGACCACTGTGGTAGGCGGGGCTTCTTTCTCCCCCGTAGGGCGGGGAACTGTGGTTGTCTTGGGCCTCTTAGTGTGCAGCTGGAACTCTTCAGACGATACCTCCGTGACAGGCGGAGATAACTTTTGACGAGGCCTTTTTTCCTTAGGGACCTATGGCATTGTAGTTGGTGGCACAGTGATCGAGGGAACCTGCTGTTCCACTTCGACCAAGGTGTTAGGCACCCACACAGTTTGATTGGAGAATTTCTCAATTTAGGGCTTAGCTTCATGAACATACGTGATGTTTTTGTTCTTCACCCGCATTTCTAAGATGATCTCACAAGGATCATAATGCCATGGGAAGCTTAAGAAAAAAATCATCTCTCTCAGCATCTGGTCCGCTTCTTCTCCGGTGCCATGACTATTGCAGATGAAGGAGCCAATCTGCCCCTTGATTCTAAGCTGCTTCTTTTTCTTCAAGGATACAAAATGGATGTCATCTGAATTCATGATCTCTCTTATATACTCTAACGCAAAGATTCTTACCGGCACATACTTGGGTAGCTTGTAGGGTGCCAACTCGCACCTAAATACTCTGATCTCGGTGTGGTTTTGATACAGGTACCAATCCACGGTCTTTGTGTTATCCGAGAGATGCAGAATTCTCTGGACTTCGTCATTTATTCGAGGCTTGGGCCTGCCTCTCAACATGCTTACCACAGGGTGATAGAACAGATCGATGAATGCCTTGAAGCTATATTCTGTGGAGTTATGCTTCAACAAAGAGGTCCATGCTGTGATTGACTGAGGCCTTCCATCTGCGTCCATTTTCTGCATGGAAAAACTAAATTTATCTTCTTTATAGAAGACAAACATGTATGCCAATATAGACAAATATCTGAACATGCCTTGATCCAGATTATTTTCGGCACAAAATGAGAGCGAAGATATAATAAAGAAATGCACAGAGATGTTGCAGATATTCAATAATATAACAGAAATGTATCAGAGATGCAACCATAAACATAGATATACAGTAATACATGATTTCTATTAATCAGAGAAATGTACAGAGACTGTAAATATACAGAGTGAAAGACTCGCTAGAATGGTGGCAGCTTGTCTCTGAGAAGAGATGTGATGGCTACTCGCATTCGCAAGAAGATGATTACAATGAGGCGCTGAAGGCCCTTTTACAATAAACAGGAATGCCAAAAGTCCTAGACATCCAAAAACCTAACCCTAGGAGATAAAGCACCAAAAGTCATGTGGGCCCCGTTTGGGTAAGTGAGTACATCAACTTCCCAGGGTTGTAACTTTTGCATACGATCTCCGTTTTAGGCGTGTGATAGCTCGTTGGAAAGGTATTGTCGAGGAGATTCATTTTGGGGGCTCAATCATGCCTTTGGCTATCATTGAGAACCTAGATCTTGAAAAACCTTCATTTGGATCCTCAAAATGGCCCCGGAAGTTAAAACCTGCTAAAAATAGTAAATTGTTAAAATGGCCAGAAAACTGTTTTGAGCCATTTGGAAAAGGTGGGTGGCCACCGATATCCACCTGGATCATGCCTTCCATGCCAAAATTCATGAAATGTTCATGAATATTATCTGCCAAGAAGGTGCTGAAATCAAACTGGGTGGTGGGCTTTTCATCAATGGAGAAAATGGATAGAAAACCCAGAATGGGCTCATCTACCCACTGGTCGGAATAGTACCCTAGAAAAGCACAAAGGGGAGAACTGACCTAGTTTTAATTAGTGGAGAACATGGACGACGGGTAAGGGGGATTTGTGGAAGGGAATTGAGCGGAGGTGGGAAGGAAAATCTCGAATATTTGAGCTCTCTGGGGAAAAGTCATCTTCTGATACAACTCTGTAAGGATTTCAAGGTTGAAAGGAGACATAGAGTTGGCACGAGGAATTTGCATCATCTAGTCTATGTCTTTGGGCGTGATGAGGAACAAGGTGTCTCCAGATGATGAGATGACGACTCTTTGTTCAGGAATATAGTGAGCCTGACATTTGAGCGTGAACTCGGGAAAATGGTGGATCTGGGGAAAAAGGTAAAGGGGTAAATTGGATTCCCATAGCCCAATTTCATCACTCTGGTCTAGGAACACTTCCCTGATCCATGAGTGGAGGTCTGAGAAATCAAAATCACATTTGGTATCTACGATTAATCTGTCTTTGTCGACCAGAGGGATTTTGTCCAGGTCGACAGGAGGCGGGAGAAACGAATTCTCCTCTCCTTCTGCTTGTCTCGGCTTTGGTGCCATTTCTGCAACAATACCTGCAATAAACACAAAGTTAGTGGGGTCGAATGACTATGGATGAGGGCGACGGAGCATAAGCGGAGGATTAATTGATGAGTTTCTCTGGTGCGACGAGTGAACAGTGAAAGTATGGAAAAACAGTAATTTTATTTAAAAATGGGGTCGGTTGGGCGCGGGAGATAGGTCAGCTGGATAACGGATAGGTTATCCAGTAATAAATGGACAACGGGCCACTTGGGGGGTGAGATGGCAGGTGACGGTGGCTAAAAAATACAAATGGGTGATGTGGCGGCTAGGGATTGGATGTAAAAGTCGTAATAAGGGGCTGGTTATGAGTGAAAGGGGGTAGGGGACTGACAACAGTTATGGGATGGGACATAACTCGGGAACAAGTGGAACAAGTGGAAAATGACGTCCATAAGTGACAGGGGGCTGTCAGATAGCAGATGGTGATGGGACTTTGGGACCAATAGATTTATGCCACCTCATACAAGGGACCCGCCAGAGGGAGATTACAATTTCGGACCCCCCCCCCTCGGTTAAAAACAGATCATCCGGGGGGGCCCAAAATCCATTGTGGGCCATTGATCTACCCGCTTCTGAGCCGTAGATGCAAGCGCGCTATTTATCACTCATTCCGGACCCCCCCTTCCATTAAAGGCAGAACCGATGGGGGGGGGGGGGGGTCCGGAATCCAATCTAGGCCGTTGATTTAAGCGCTCGTCCCTGGGCCGTGCAGATGTGCGCAAATCTTATTACCAATTCCGGACCCCACCCCAGCTAAAAGCAGAATGGTCGGGGGGGGGTCCGAAATTCTCTGTACACCGTAGATCTGGGCGCCACGATCAGGACCATCGAAATGTGAAGGGAACATAAAATGGGGAGTGGAGAACACATGCACTAGGAAAACTTAGGATAAAAGCATTTTTATGGTTTATTCCCCAAATTTTCAAATAAACACCACCAAGGGACTTCGACCAAAATATTGTTTAAGCATTTGAAACATGGTGCAAAACTTACATCAAGTTGGCTTTATTGGAATGAAGCAACAATGTCTCTAACCTATGTTCTAACCTAGTTTCCTATGACAGTTAACCCAGTTTAAATTGTTGGGTTAGGAAATTACTCTACCCTAGGGCTATCTGACCAGGATTAGACAGTCTGGCCAGATTTATTCACTAATCTAACCTAGACACTTTGGCTAAGATTAAACTGTTTAGCCAAATTCATTCACTACCCTATCAACATCAAATTTAATAAGAACTTGGCCATGCTTGAAAGGTATGGACCAAGTTACCATTATTGCATGGAGATTTTATTTCAATTCTTTTATGCCCTCTTTTTTTCTTTTTTCTTTTTCTTTCTCAAATTATTTGCAGAATGAAAAATCATTTGTCAACAAAAACACTAGAGACAGATAATATCCCAGTCACCAATTGATTCCTATAACTTATAGGGTGATAACAGTGGCTCCACCTGGGGATGGTACTTTCCATGTGAAGTGCCAAGAATCCTGGTTCCTGTCATTCTGAACATTTCTACCTAGTAGCCTTCATTGGTTTTATTCTCAAAAATGGGAAAAACAATGATCAAGAGCTTAGGGCCTTCTCTTCGGGCTTCAACTAACTAACTAATGTTCTTCACTCTGAAAATGCAAGTGAAAAATGAAAATTAAAATGGTATGTACAATGGAGAGTGAAAACTCGAATCTTCTACTGAGGTGGCACATAATGTTTCAACATTATGCCATTCATAGGTTCTCCTGGAAGATCTGTCCCATCAGTGTTGTTTAGCAAGAAAGCATTGTTTCCCCTGAAAGATTGGATCATGTATGGTCCTATCCATAGATTTTCAAATTTTCCATGCTTTCCCTTGTCTTCATTTCTGGCATCCCATCTCAGCACCAAATCTCCTAGCTCAAAATCATCCTCCTTGGTTCTTTTGTCAAAGATCTTCTTGATGTTTTATTGGATTACCTGAGTCTTATTGAAAACGTCCTCCCTAGACTGCTGCAAATGGATCATCTGGTTGATCCTTCTCTGTGAGTCATTTGGCTCAGCTTGTACATCTTGAAGCAACTTCATGACAGGGACTCCTAGAGAAGTGGGGAAAACTGGCTCTGTACCATAGACCAGCTGGTATGGTGACATACCAATTGACCTTTTGGTGGTCAGCCTGTCCACCCATAAAGCAAACACCAACTTGTTGTGCCATGATTTCTTGTTTTCCTGCAATGTTTTCTTGATGATATTTACCAAATTTTTGTTTGAAGATTCCGCCAACCCATTCCCTTGAGGGTAGTAAGCTGTGGAATGCCCCAAACCAATGTGATACTGGTTGCAGAAATCTATGAGTTTCTTCGACCGAAAGGCAGCCACATTGTCAGTTATAATCTTTCTAGGACAACCAATGCAAGACAAAATATTATTTTCAAGGAATTTGATAATAACAGAGTTAGTGGCTTGCCTGCTTGGTACTGCTTCGATCCATTTGATAAAATAATCGGTGGCAGTGAGAATCCACCGGTGCTGGCCTGAATATGGGGGGTGTATTTCTCCAATGAAGTCGAGCCCCCATTGCTGGAAAGGTGCCTCAACTGAGATCGGTTGCAGAGGTAGAGGGAGAAGTTTTCTTTTTCCTTCAAACAACTGACATTGATGACAAGCAGTTACCTTTTGATGCACATCAGCAAACAGGGTGGGCCAACAGAATCCAGCTCTGAGTATTTTGTTGGCTGTGACCTTCCAGTTCAGATGGCCACCACATTCTCCTGCATGAAACTCTTGTAACACTTTATCAGCTTCATCTTTCAGTAAACAATTTAACAAAATGCCTGCAGGATCTTTCCAATACAAATTTCCTTCTAGAATACATAATTTTAAGGCTTTCAACTTTAAAAATCTAGATTTAGTCTCTGTCAAACCAGGGGGAGCTTGTAGATTTTGCAAAATGAATATAAGGTCTGCGTACCATGGAGAGTTGAGAAATATCTCTCTCACGTTTGGAGTTGCCATCTCGTCCTATTCATCTGCCACATCTAGAAAATTAATGTCAAGAGCATGGAAGTTAGATTCAACCATTAATTTAGCTAGGCCTTGACCTTTGATTAGTTTCGTGGGATTAATCTCTATGTCGTATTCTAAAATGACAACAATCCATTTTCCCCTTCTTCCATCCGGATTGTCCTGTGTCAAGATGTCCTTTACTACCACATTTGGAACATAAGCTATGGTGTGCGAATGGAGAATGTAGACCCTAAAGTCTTTTATGGATTTTACCAAAGAAAAAGCTTGTTTCTCCATTATCTTGTAATTCAGAGCAGCGTCCCTTAACGCTTTGCTAAAGAAAGCTATGGGCTGTTCATACCCTTCATTGTTCTTTTGCAGTAACACCGTTGCTATAGTATGTTCGGAAGCGAAAGAAAATAGATAGAAATCTTTAGTAAAATCAGGACTGATCAAAATAGGGGCTTCTGTTAGTGCTCGTTTGACTTGTTCGAAAGACTGTCTGGACTCAGAGTCCCATTTTATTTTTACGTCTTTTTTAAGCATGTTTGTAATGTTCATGAGGAGTTCTGCCAGATTGGGAATGAATCTTCGTAGAAAGTTAATTATCCCGATAAAAGACTGTAGTTCTTTGAGGTTTCTTGGGTGTTCTAATTTTTGTATGGCCTCGATTCTGTTGGGGTCTATTTTGATTCCATATTTGTAGATGATGTGTCCCAGTAGTTTGCCTTCCTCTAGCCCAAAAAGGATTTTCTTAGGATTTAGAGAAATCCCAAACTTTCTACATTTCCCAAAGACTCGTCTGAGGTGTCTTAGGTGTTCATCACCAGATCGGGAAAACACAGTTACATCATCTAAATAGACGACAATAAACTTACCCGATTCTTCCACGAAAGCGATATCCATCGCCCTCTGAAATGTGGCTCCTGCATTCATCAGACCAAAAGGCATTTTCACATACATGAAAGTGCCCCATGGTGTGGTGAAAGCGGTTTTGTCTTGATCATCCGGGTGAATTAGGACTTTATTGTAACCCGAGAAACCATCCAGTAGAGAGATTCGACTGGAACTGACCACTCTTTGCAGGATGTGGTCCATTTTCGGCAAGGGGTAATTATCCTTCAGGGAGACTTTATTCAGATTTTGGAAATCTATGCAGAGACTGATTTCCCTAGTTTTCTTACATGTAGGGACCAAATTAGAGACCCATTTGGAAAAACGCAACAGAACTATGATTTTGGCATCGTACATTTTTTTGATTTCCTTTTCTATTAGAGGGAGCAACTTGGGATTTATCCTCCTAAGTTTCCGCCTAAACGGTTTTTGGTCTTCTTTTATTGGAATCCTGTGTTGTATGATGTTGGTATCATAGGCTTTCAAATCTTCATAGCCCCAAGCAAAAACATCGGAATATTCTTTGAACAGCTCAATGTATTTGAGTTTTTGCTCTGGAGGTAATGATTTAGACAGTTTGACTATCCTAGGTTTCTCTTCAGTCCCTATATTACAGTCTTCTACCTCTTGTCCATGGGCTTCGATTTTCGGTTTTTTGGCTACGTCGTTAAAGTCAAACAAGTCCTCTAAAGGAACTAGACCTCTAGGCAAAACATTGCTTTTCAACTGTAAAACATCAACATCCAATTTGTCATCGCTTAATTCTCCCGAATCTACGGTATTTACACTATCAATTTCAAAATCAGAACTATTTACATTTTCATCGTCGTTCTCTAAATCTATATTTGTACATTAAAATCATTTTTACACTGCAGAAAGTCTTTGATTTGATCATCATTACCAAACACTTGCCAATACCTTATATTGTCGGGAACAGTTGGTCTACATTTCACCTTAACAGTGTATGGACGAGTCGAGAGGAAAGGAATCTTACAGGTCGCTACTGACGTAGCCAAATGTTCCGCCAGGGATGTTTTGTCCCCTCGGCATTACCTGCAAGTCAACTTCAGTAAAACATCTCAAGAAATCAAGAACAACATTCCTATAAGCTCTAAGACGTGGGTGTTTCGCAGCGTACTCACCTTTGATTTGCTTGATTATCAATTCAGAGTCACCTCTTACCATTATATGTTTAGCACCAACTTTTTTCAAAGATTCAGACCGAGCATCAACGCTTCATACTCAACAATATTGTTAGTACATTGGAAATTTAATTTGTAAGAATGGTTTTCTAAATACCTGTTTCTGTGACTATGCAACCAGACTCCTGCTCCTGCTCCTTCTTTACTCACAACTCCATCAAAATCCATGCTCCAGAAATCGGTGGGTAACTATTCAGTTATCTCATTCTTCATCCTTGTTACCTCAATGATTTCTTGACCTTCATCTTGACTAGATGTGTCTTCCATCAGCTGAGTATCTTGCTCTTCCGTGTCACCATCATTGTACAAGATGAACGAATATAAATCGGAATGTGCATAGTAAAGGGGATAGTTGTGCAGTTTTTCTTGGCTGTTGACCATGTATTTCATCAATGTTTCTTTGTATAGCCTTCTTTGTTTCCCGAAGACTGGGATAGTGGCATAAGACATATCCAGTTGTAAGGTTCCTTTCAACTTAGCTCCCCAAGATCGGGATAGCAACATTCCATACTTTGGCGGGATGTTTGCAACTACCACATCCATTACCATGCTCTTCGCAGGAATCTGAACCAAGGTGATGCATAGGTCCTTAATAAAACCAATACATCTAACTTTATTGGAGTCGAATGAGTGTAAATCGTTGTAAGGTCTGGTGACCCCCAGTCCCAGTTTTTCCATTACTGCTTTAGGCATCAGATTGTGGGAGGCACCCGAATCCAGCATAGCGTTATGCAAGATCAAGTCATGTATGTTTAAACTGATGTAAAAAGGAGCGACCTCACCAGCATCATCTTGACCATCTACTTCAGGTCCGAAAAGAAGCTCGGTTTATCATCAGTAAGGTTCACAGTGTCTGAATGATTTGCTGATCCAATGGTTAAGGCCTTCGTGCCTACATCGGGTTCAATGGCCAATGCTTTAATCACCTTTGAATGATAACCGTCTCTGTTCATCAACTCGGTAAGTGGGATGGGGATTTTTACTTTGTCCAATTCCCCCTCCAGGGTAAAGGGTGTAGGAGCTCTGCCTTGGCACATCAATTCTGGTTTGTCGATCATTCTCTTTTGGTCGGAAGTACTTGGTGGGTCAACAGGTGAAACCTCGAGCTATGACGACCTTTTCAGAATGGTAAGGCTTTTCTTCATGGGAGTGTCGGCATTAATCTTCTTAGGAATCTTCTCAGCAGTACCCTTCTCATGAATCTTCTCGGCAGATGGCTTAGAGGTCCTTTTGGTTTCGACTACCTTCTTTATTTCAGTCATCTTTTTTAGAGAACTCCCTTCTGTCTTCTTACTCCGTAGATTGTACTACCGGTGTACATCCAAAATAGAATTTTCGAAGGCCTTTTGTTCTGCATCTTCATATTCTTCACTTACTTTTGTTTGATTGAGAAGAAAGAGTTCCTGCTCTTCTTGGGTAAGGAAAATAGCTTCGTTGTCGTGAATGCCCATGAGATTGATATGAGTGTCCTGCAATTCCTCAATCACTTCCTCCCCTTCATCATCATAGTTTTCTTACAGTGGAGGTCTGATCTGCTGATCTGGACCCCTCTACTCTCTTTGATTCCTAGGATCTCTCTGTCTGATTTGGGGAGGGTTTCTCCTAAAGTTAGGGTCACGAACCTGAGGAGTTGGTGGGTTTTGTCTAGGAGGATTTCTGTCTGACACAGTAAGTCTTTCCATCATTCATTCCACTGCTCTGGCCAAAGAATCCAATTTGGAATCTGAGTTCAACGTGGAAGGTTCTTATTTGATTGTGACTCTCCTTTCTGACCTTTGATGTGCCCTTTTTGCCAACCGATTGGCCTCCACACTTATAACACTTCTCTGCATGTCTGCCAAGGTGGTAGAATTTTTTTCTCTTAGTTGGTAGGACATATCGGCACCAAAACCATCAGGAAATTTTATCAACGCCAGGCCCTATGGAGGTTTGATTTCAGTTGGAATTGCGTTGTACAGGTTATTGAAATGGGTGCAGTAATCTTGTATCGTCTCACCTTGATTCCATCTTATATTCTCGTATTCTGACAATATTTGGAGAGGGTTTTTCTTTACCTCCCATCTGTCAAGAAAACTCCTTTGGAGCGCGACAAGGTCAGGAACTGAGGCAGCAGGTAAAGCTTTGTACCATTTCTTGACGTTACCTGTCAAACTTTGGGCAAACAATCTCATTTGAACATCAGCCTCATCAACTTCTTGCAGGTCAAAATAATCATTCATTTTGTCAACATGTTGTTGGGCGTTTAAAGGTCCTATTGCATCGAACTGTGGAAGTCTTGTTTGATAGTATTGGGGCATGGAGTGTAGAGGCGCAGCCAACACCAAAGGAGCATATCGAGCTTCCATGATGGGTGGAGGAGGTGGGACGATAACCTGGATGATCGGCGAGGTAGCAACTGAAGACGAGGATGAGGAGGGACTGGATAGTACAGAGGGAGTGATTTGTGGTTCAGTCGTGGGAGACAGAACTTCAGGGGTTCGGGGTTGAAAAACAGTTGGATCAAAGATTATTCCAGTTACAAAACCGTTAGACCGTGTTCTAACCAGGCTTTGCTGTGGAAAGGTATCGAGATCAGGGTTTTGAGAGATAACGGGTTTCCCTGAAAAGGACAGGGACTTATGAAGGGGAATATGAATCACTAAACATTCAGCTAAGGTCCTTTTCCTGAGCAAATGTTTGGGGTTATCTGTCACTATCGCAGGTTCTGGGTCGGGATGAGATCGCGTGTAAAC
>JZKD02S0113827.1:77509-93900 GCA_000966675.3 Picea glauca | reverse complement strand
TATATATATATATATATATATATATATATATATATTTTAGTTTTGTGAGTCTGAAAATAATATGTACAAAGTTTAATCAACCTCTAAACATTACTTTCTTCTCAAATTTGAACTTTCTTTTTAATGAAAAGAAAACATGAAATTAGTTCGTCCCCAGTGGAGTCGCCACTATGTTAGCACTTGGTAAATTTCCTAGAGGTTGAAACAGAAGAAATCTACAAAGGTAACTTTATCCAACCACTTTTAAAGCTAGGATCTATCCCTTCCATCTTCAGAGAGGGATCTCTCTATATGATTTAGCTTTGTTTCTAACTTTAGATGTTAGGCTAGGTAAAGAAATAGGTAGGTTTTGTTGTCAAAGTGTTTTTTGAATTGGTTGAGACAATCTACACATCCATTGGGCTATGGGGTCTGCGTTTAAATAAAATATGAAATACAACCAGAAACGTAAAGGAAGACTTCCACAGGGCGAGATAATATACTCACTGGATCTTTTAGTAGCTTAAATGATGGACAGAAGAAAAGATGAGAAAGATAAATTCAACTAAGAAGCAATTAAGAATTTCTTAATTGAAAACACTAGAAGATAAACACTAAAATATTTCGAGTCAGAAACAGGGTATCCAAGATAAATCCTACAACATTCGTTACTCTTACAGATTAGTTTCAGAAAAAAATATGATCACAAAGCAAGAATAACATTCAACTTAGAAAATAAACATCACCAGTGAATAAACACAAGAATCCTGTAATAGTGCCTCTTTTTTATTAATGGCAGATCTCTTAAAAAATGTTACAGTCTGATAGCGTCAGGGTGTGAAGATCAACAACCCCCAATACTTCGAAAGGTGAATTATTTATAACTCAAATTACAAACGTTCCTGTCATAAATGACCAGGACGTGCTAATTCTATTTTTAGCCTAACTAATTTAACAAATCTCCTAAATCTCGGAACTGCTTGATGACTTGGTGAAACTGCACGCTGATTTCTGGGTAGACCGTTGATGAAGCCTTGGCAATACCTCATATGACTGGACATCTGACTGGACTTGGACAACTCATTTTCTAATCGAGCAGATCGCAGAGTTCCTCCCATCTAAGATGACTAGGCACAGTGACTTTGAGTAGTCTTCGATGCACTTCGTCCATTTCTGTATATTTTGCGAATGTAGGCTTGGTGAGGAATATGTATCGAATCTCGTGTTGGATACTGATGTCCAACTGAAGGGCATACAAGAATTATTTTCCGGTGATGCTCCCTTGTATGCCTGCAAACTTTGAACTGTCCTTGGACACCTCAGCCAATCTCTTCTTGTAATCCAGAAGTGTCATCAGTTTATCATTAATAACTTTCAGACCAGGTAGACCTTTCTTTTGGAGAGCCTCAATCTTATTGAAGAACCTTTGTACCCCCTGGTCCATGATTTGAACCTTTTCTTCCAGTTGAAGCATTAATCATCTCTTGGTAAAAACCCTTTTGACCTCAAGGATGGTCTCTGTTCTGTCTTCGATCTTCAACTCTTCTAGCTCTTTTCTGGTCTTAGAATTGAAGAACTTGATGATATCATTCGCCTGTGTTGGCATCTCCCCCAATTTTAGTCTGATCTTCTCAATATCCTATTTGCTCCTCTGGACCAACTCATTCTGCTCAAACATGATTTGGATTATGGGCCATATCTCATTTATGGACTTTGTGATGTCTGTCCATACATTCTCTTTGACCTCAACCAAAGTCTTCCCTTCCACTGTTTGCTTTTGGAGCTGCTGTAGCTCCTTCTTGAGCTGCTTAGTTACCTGTTTTTCCTTGGAGAGACTGGTCTGGAAGGAAGTTTTGAGTTCCTGAAGGTTCTCAATTTCATTTTTAAGCCTGCTGATCTCTGTCTCTTGCAGATTCATCTTTTCCATGGATTTGGTGAGGTCGTCTGTCCCCTCTTGTGATGTCACTAGTGTTGCGGATGGGAGTGCCATCGCTGCTGCTGTGCTTGCTCCTGAAATAGGAGTGGCACTCAATGGAATGACTTCCATTGGCTTCATCCGCTCCTTCTCTTTTAATAATCTCTCCACCTCAGCTTCCATTTCTTTGAGTTGTGTGTTCTGCTCCATTAGCAGCTTGAGCATTTCATCCTTCCCGCCTTCTTTCTCTGCTATCTCCTTCGCCTGCGAATCTTCTGTGGGTGGGAGCTTCAGTTGTTTCCTCAAGGAGGCGATGTCTACATTCTTCTTCTTTATCATCTCCTCTGCAGCTTTGATGTTTGAACGATCATAGCCGATCTTGAGGACCAGCTCCTCCAAAGTCTTGATTCTATTGTCCTTCACAAAGGACGATATCTTCTCCAACTTGTGTTGTGTCTGAGAATTGGTTAGTGATACCTGTAATTTTACTGCAGAAGCGAAAGCATATGCCAATGTATGGAACACCATTTTCTCTATCTGTTTGTGAAGATCCATTTGATCTGCTGGGTGCACGTCCTTCGTCTAGAATTGGAAGGTGGCCCTCTTGTAGTCTGTGATTACCTTGGGGTCTGGTACCTACGCCTGGAGGAAGGCCATGTGCATCCTGCCCTTTTCTGTGTTAAATGCAGACAACAACCTATGCTGCACAGTCGATGTCTACTTCCGAAACTGAGCATAAGTACTGCTAGTAAGTGTCTGATTATTTTTCTTAATCATCTCGTACTTCTCGAAAATGCTCAACTTGGGCCCAGTCTTGCTTGACTAAGTGTCCAGTGGGGAGTCTGAGGATTTATTTGGCACTGCTGGGGTGATGTCCTTATATAGGCTTGAGCCAAAAGGTGGTATGACAGATTTGACCACTATGGTAGGCGGGGCTTCTTTCTCCCCCATAGGGCCGGGAACTATGGTTGTCTTGGTCCTCTTAGTGTGCAACTGGAACTCTTCAGACGAAACCTTCGTGACAGGCGGAGATAACTCTTGAGGAGGAATTTTTTCCTTAGGGACCTGTGGCGTGGTATATGGTGGCACAGTGGTCGAGGGAACCTGCTGTTCCACTTTGACCAAGGTTTTAGGCACCCACACTGTCTGATTGGCGAATTTCTCAATTTCGGGCTTAGCTTCATGAACGTACGGCATGTTTTTGTTCTTCACCCACATTTATAAGATGATCTCGCAAGGATCATAATGCCATGGGAAGCTTAAGAAAAACTTCATCTCTCTCAGCATCCGGTCCGCTTCTTCTCCGACGCCACGACTGTTGTAGATGAAGGATCCAATCTGCCCCTTGATTCTAAGCTGCTACTTTTTCTTCAAGGATACAAAATGGATGTCATCTGAATTCATTATCTGTCTTATATACTCTAACACAAAGATTCTTACCGGCACATACTTGGGAATCTTGTAGGGTGCCAACTCGCATGCGAATACTCTGATCTCGGTGTGGTTTTGATACAGGTACCAATCCCCAATCTTTGTGTTGTCCGAGAGATGCATAATTCTCTAGACTTAGTTGTTTATTCGAGGCTCAGGCCTGCTGCTCAACATCCTTACCACAGGGTGATAGAACAGATTGATGAATGCCTCGAAGCTATATTCTGTGGAGTTATGCTTCAGCAAAGAGGTCCATGCTGTGATTGGCTGAGGCCTTCCATCTGCGTCCATTTTCTGCATGGAAAAACTAAATTTATCTGCTTGATAGAAGACAAACATGTATGCCAATATAGACGAATATCTGAACATGCCTTCCGTGCCAAAATTCATGAACTGTTCGTGAATATTATCTGCCAAGAAGGTGCTGAAATCAAATTGGGTGGTGGGCTTTTCATCAGTGGAGAAAATAGATAGAAAACCTAAAATGGGCTCATCTACCCACTGGTCGGAATAGTACCCTAGCAAAGCACAAAGGGAAGAAATGGCCTGGTTTCCCTTAGTGGAGAACATGGACGACGGGTAAGGGGGATTTGTGGAAGGGAATTGAACGAAGGTGGGAAGGAAAAGATCGAATATTTGAGCTCTCTCGGGAAAAGTCATCTTCTGATACAACTCTGTAAGGATTTCCAGGTTGAAAGGAAATGTAGAGTCAGCACGGGGAATTTGCATCATCTGGTCTATGTCTTCAGGCGTGATGAGGAACAAGGTGTCTTCAGATGATGAGATGACGACTCTTTGTTCAAGAATATAGTGAGCCTGACATTTGAGCGCGAACTCGGGAAAATGGTGGATCTGGGGAAAAAGGTAAAGGGGTAACTTGGACTCCCAGAGCCCAATTTCATCACTCTGGTCCAGGAACACTTCCCTGAGCCATGAGTCGAGGTCTGAGAAATAAAAATCACATTTTGTATCTATGATTAATCTTTCTTTGTCGACCAGAGGGATTTTGTCCAGGTCATCAAGAGGCTGGAGAAACGGATTCTCCTCTCCTTCTGCTTGTCTGGGTTTTGGCACCATTTCTGCAACAGTACCTACAATAAACATAAATTTAGTGGGGTCGACTGACTGTGGATGAGGGCAATGGAGCGTAAGAGGAGGAGTAATCGATGAGTTTCTATGGTGCGACAAATGAACAAAGAAAGTATGGAAAAATGGTAATTTTATTTAAAAATGGGGTCGGTTTGCTGCAGGAGACAGGTCAGCTAGATAACGGATAGGTTATCCAGTAATAAATGGACAATGGGCCACTTGGGGGGTGAGATGGCAGGTGACGGTGGATAAAAAATATGAACGGGTGATGTGACAGCTAGGGATTGGAGGCAAAAGTTTCAATAAGGGGCTGGTCATGAGTGAAAGGGGGTAGGGGACTGACAACAGTTATGGGATGGGACATAACTCGAGAACAAGTGGAAAATGACATCCATAAGTGATGAGGGGCTGTCAGATAGCAGATGGTGACGAGACTTCAGGACCAATATATTTATGCAACCTCATACAAGGGACCCACCAGAGGGAGATTACCATTCCGGACCCCCACCCCAGTTAAAAATAGATCATCCGGGGGGGTCCAAAATCTATTGTGGGCCATTGATCTGCCCACCTATTTCTGAGCTGTAGATCCAAGTGCGCTCTTTATCACTCATTCTGGACCCCCCCTCCATTAAAGGCAGAACGGATGGGGGGGTCCATAATCCAATCTGGGCCGTTGATTTAAGCGCTCGTCCCTGGGCCATCCAGATGTGCAAAAATCTTATTACCGATTCCGGATCCCCCCGGCTAAAAGAAGAACAGTCGAGGGGGTCCAGAATGCTCTGTGCACCGTAGATCAGGGTGTCGCGATCAGGATCGTCGAAATGTGCAGGGAGCATAAAATGGGGAGCGGAGAACACATGTGTTGGGAAAACTTAGGATAAAAACGTTTTTATGGTTTATTCCCCAAATTTTCAAATAAACACCACCAAGGGACTTCGACCAAACTATCGTTTAAGCATTTGAAACATGGTGCAACACTTACATCAAGATGGATTTATTGGAATGAAGCAACAATGTCTCTAACCTATGTTCTAACCTAGTTTCCTATGACAATTAACCTAGTTTAAACTGTTGGGTTAAGAAATTACTCTACCCTAGGGCTATCTGACCAGGTTTAGACAGTCTGGCCAGATTTATTCACTAATTTAACCTAGACACTTTAGCTAAGATTAAACTGTTTAGCCAAATTCATTCACTACCCTATCAACATCAAATTTAAAAAGAATTTGGCCATGCTTGAAAGGTATGTACCAAGTTACCATCATTGCATGGGGATTTTATTTCAATTCTTTTATGCCCTCTTTGCAGAATGAAAAATCATTTGTCAACAAAAACACTAGAGACAGATAATATCCCAGTCACCAGTTGATTCCTATAACTTATAGGGTGATAACAACGACTCCACTTGGGGATGGTACTTGCTCTGTGAAGTGCCAAGAATCCTGGTTCCTGTCATTTTGAACATTTTTTCCTAGTAGCCTTCATATATTTTATTCTCAAAAATGGGAAAAACAATGATCAACAGCTTAGGGCGTTCTCTTCGGGCTTCAACTAAGTGACTAATGTTCTTCACTCCGAAAATGCAAGTGAAAAATGAAAATTAAAATGGTATGTACAATGGAGAGTGAAAACTTGAATCTTCTACTGAGGTGGCACATAATGTTTCAACATTCTGCCATTCACAGGTGCTCCTGGCAGATCTGTCCCATCAACGTTGTTTATCAAGAAAGCATTGTTTCCCCTGAAAGCTTGGATAATGTATGGTCCTGTCCACAGATTGTCAAATTTTCCATGCTTTCCCTTGTCTTCATTTATGGCATCCCATCTCAGCACCAAATCTCCTAGCTCAAAATCATCCTCCTTGCTTCTTTTGTCAGATATCTTCTTGATGTTTTCTTGGATTACCTTAGTCTTATTGAAAACATCTTCCCTAGACTGCTGCAAATGGATCATCTGGTTGATCATTCTCTGTGAGTCATTTGGCTCAGCTTGTACATCTTGAAGCAACTTCATGATAGGGACTCCTAGAGAAGTGGGGAAAACTACCTTTATACCATAGACTAGCTAGTATGGTGACATACCAATTGACCTTTTGGTGGTCAGCCTGTCCGCCCATAAAGAAAACACCAACTTGTTGTGCCATGATTTCTTGTTTTCCTGCAATGTTTTCTTGATGATATTTACCAAAGTTTTGCTTGAAGATTCTGCCAACCCATTCCCCTGAGGGTAGTAAGTTGTGGAATTCCCCAAACCAATGTGATACAAGTTGCAGAAATCTATGAGTTTCTTCGACCGAAAGGTAGCTGCATTGTTAGTTATAATATTTCTAGGACAACCAAAGCGATACAAAATATCATTTTAAAGGAATTTGATAATAACAGAGTCAATGGCTTGCCTGCTTGGTACTGCTTTGATCCATTTGGTAAAATAATCGGTGGCAGTGAGAATCCACCGGTGCTGGCCTGAAGATGGGGGGTGTATTTCTCCAATGAAGTCGAGCCCCCATTGCTGGAAAGGTGCCTCAACTGAGATCGGTTTCAGAGGTAGAGGGAGAAGTTTTCTTTTGCCTTCAAACAACTGACATTGATGACAGCCAGTTACCTTTTGATGCACATCAACAAATAGGGTGGGCCAATAGAATCCAGCTCTGAGTATTTTGTTGGCTGTAACCTTCCAGTTCAGATGGCCACCACATTCTCCTGCATGAAACTCTTGTAACACTTTATCAGCTTCATCTTTCAGTAAACAATTTAACAAAATGCCTGCAGGATCTTTCCAATACAAATTTCCTTCTAGAATACAGAATTTTAAGGCTTTCAACTTTAAAAATCTAGCTTTAGTCTTTGTCAAACTAGGGGGAGCTTGTAGATGGAGAGTTGAGAAATACCTCTCTCACGTTTGGAGTCGCCATCTCGCCTTGTTCATATGACACATCTAGAAAATTAATGTCAAGAGCATGGAAGTTAGATTCAGCCATTAATTTAGCTAGACC
The DNA here is from genome assembly GCA_000966675.3 of Picea glauca. Lineage (NCBI taxonomy): Eukaryota > Viridiplantae > Streptophyta > Pinopsida > Pinales > Pinaceae > Picea > Picea glauca. Next base: position 86,491 of record JZKD02S0113827.1, on the reverse strand, counting down.
TTGACCTTTGATTAGTTTCGTGGGATTAATCTCTATGTCGTATTCTAAAATGACAACAATTCATTTTCCACTTCTTCCATTCGGATTTTCCTGTGTCAAGATGTCCTTTACTACCGCATTTGGAACATAAGCTATGGTGTGGGAATGGAGAATGTAGACCGTAAAGTCTTTTATGACTTTTACCAAAGAAAAAGCTTGTTTCTCCATTATCTTGTAATTCAGAGCAGCGTCCCTTAACGCTTTTCTAAAGAAAGCTATGGGTTGTTGATACCCTTTGCTGTTCTTTTGCAGTAACACCACTGCTATAATATGTTCAGAAGCGAAAGAAAAGAGATATAAATCTTTAGTAAAATCAGGACTGATCAAAACAGGGGCTTCTGTTAGTGCTCGTTTGACTTGTTCGAAAGACTGTCTGGACTCAGAGTCCCATTTTATTTTTGCATCTTTTTTAAGCATGTTTGTAATGTTCCTGAGGAGTTCTGCCAGATCGGGAATGAATTTTCATAGAAAGTTAATTCTCCCGATAAAAGACTATATTTCTTTGAGGTTTCTTGGGTGTTCTAATTTTTGTATGGCCTCGATTCTGCTGGGGTCTATTTTGATTCCATCTTTGGAGATGATGTGTCCCAACAGTTTTCCTTCCTATAACCCAAAAAGGATTTTCTTAGTATTTAAATAAATCCCAAACCTTCTACATTTCTCGAAGACTCGTCTGAGGTGTCTTACGTGTTCGTCATCAGATTGGGAAAACACAGTTAGATCATCTAAATAGACGACAATAAACTTACCCGATTCTTCCACGAAAGCGATATCCATTTCCCTCTGAAATGTGGCTCCTGCGTTCATCAGACCAAAAGGAATTTTCACATGCATGAAAGTGCCTCATGGTGTGGTGAAAGCGGTTTTGTCTTGATCATCCGGGTGAACTAGGACTTGATTGTAACCCAAGAAACTGTGTAGCAGAGAGATTCAAATGGACCCGACCACTCTTTGCAGGATGTGGTCCATTTTCGGCCAGGGGTAATTATCCTTCAGGGAGACTTTATTCAGATTTTGGAAATCTATGCAAAGTTTGATTTCCCTGGTTTTCTTACGTGTAGGGACCAAATTAGAGACCCATTTGGAAAAGCGCAACGGAACTATGATTTTGGCATCGTACATTTTTTTGATTTCCTTTTCTATCAGAGGGAGCAACTTGGGATTTATCCTCCTAAGTTTTTGCCTAAATGGTTTTTGGTCTTCTTTTATTGGAATACTGTGTTGTATGATGCTGGTATCATAGGCTTTCAAACCTTCATATCCCCAAGCAAAAACATCCGAATATTCTTTGAACAACTCAATGTATTTGAGTTTTTTCTCTGGGGGTAATGATTTAGACAGTTTGACTATCCTAGGTTTCTCTTCAGTCCCTATATTACAGTCTTCTACCTCTTGTCCATGGGCTTCGATTTTCGGTTTTTTGGCTAATCATTAAAGTCAAACAAGTCCTCTAAAGGAACTAGACCTCTAGGAAAAACATTGCTTTTCAACTGTAAAACATCAGCATCCAATTCATCATCGCCTAATTCTCCCGAATCTACGGTATTTACACTATCAATTTCAAAATCAGAACTATTTACATTTTCATCGTTGTTCTCTAAATCTATATTTGTACATTCAAAATTGTTTTTACACTGCAGAAAGTCTTTGATTTGTTCATCATTACCAAACACTTGACAGTACCTGATATTTTCGGGAACGGTTGGTCTACATTTCACCTCAACAGTGTATGGATGAGTCGAGTGGAAAGAAATCTTACAGGTGGCTGCTGACGTAGCCAAACTTTCCGCCAGAATGTTTTGTCCCCTTGGCATTACCTGCAAGTCAACTTCAGTAAAACATCTAAAGGCATCAAGAACAACATTCCTATAAGCTCTAAGACGTGGGTGTTTCGCAGCGTACTCACCTTTGATTTGCTTGATTATCAATTCAGAGTCACCTCTTACCATTATCTGTTTAGCACCAACTTTTTTCAAAAGATTCAGACCGAGCATCAAGGCTTCATACTCAACAATATTGTTAGTACATTGGAAATTTAATTTGTAAGAATGGTTTTCTGAATACCTATTTCTGTGACTATGCAACCAGACTCCTGCTCTTGCTCCTTCTTTACTCACAACTCCATCAAAATCCATGCTCCAGAAATCAACAGGTAACTCTTCAGTTATCTCGTTCTTCATCCTTGCTACCTCAATGATTTCTTGACCTTCATCTTGACTAGATGTGTCTTCCATCAGTTGAGTATCTTTCTCTTCCATGTCACCATCATTGTACAAGATGAACGAATCTAAATCAGAATGTGCATAGTAAAGGGGATAGTTGTGCGGTTTTTCTTGGCTGCTGACCATGTATTTCATCAATGTTTCTCTGTATAGCCTTCTTTATTGCCCGAAGACTGGGATAGTGGCATAAGACATATCCAGTTGTAAGGTTCCTTTCAACTTAGCTCCCCAAGATCGGGATAGCAACATTCCATACTTTGGCGGGATGTTTGCAACTACCACATCCATTACCATGCTCTTCGCAGGAATCTGAACCAAGGTGATGCATAGGTCCTTAATCAAACCAATACATCTAACTTTATTGAATTCGAATGCGTGTAAATCCTTGTAAGGTCTGGTGACCTCTATTTTGAGTTTTTCCATTACTGCTTTAGGCATCAGATTGTGGAAGGCACTCGAATCCAACATAGCGTTATGCAAGATCAAGTCATGTATGTTTAAACTGATGTAAAAAGGAGCGACCTCACCAGAATCATCTCGACCATATACTTCAGGTCCGAAAAGAAGCTCGGGTTGATCATCAATAAGGTTCACAGTGTCTGAATGATTTGCTGATCCAATGGTTAAGGCCTGTGTGCCTACGTCGGGTTCAATGGCCAGTGCTTTAATCACCTGTGAATGATAACCGTCTTTGTTCATCAACTCGGTAAGTGGGATGGGGATTTTTACTTTGGCCAATTCCCCCTCCAGGCTAAAGGGTGTAGGAGCTCTACCTTGGCACATCAATTCTGTCTTGTCCATCGCGCTCTTCTGGGTGGAAGTACTTGGTGGGTCAACAGGTGAAACCTCGGGCTGTGACGACCTTTTTAGAATGGTAAGGCTTTTCTTCATGGGAGCATCGACATTAATCTTCTTAGGACTCTTCTCAGCAGTACCCTTCTCAGGAATCTTCTCGGCAGATGGCTCAGAGGTCCTTTTGGTTTCGACTACCTTCTTTGTTTCAGTCGTCTTTTTTGGAGAACTCCCTTCTGTCTTCTTACTCCATAGATTTTACTACCGGTGTACCTCCAAAATAGCATTTTCGAAGGCCTGTTGTTCTGCATCTTTAGCTTCTTCGTTTACTTTTGTTTGATTGAGAAGAAAGAGTTCCTGCTCTTCTTGGGTAAGAAAAATAGCTTCGTTGTCGTGAATGCCCATGAGATTGATATGAGTGTCTTGCAATTCCTCAATCACTTCCTCCCCTTCATCAGTATAGTTTTCTTGCAGGGGAGGTCTGATCTGTTGATTTGGACCCCTCTACTCTCTTTGATTCCTAGGATCTCTCTGTCTGATTTGGGGAGGGTTTCTCCTAAAGTTAGGGTTACGAACCTGAGGAGTTGGTGGGTTTTCTCTAGAAGGATTTTTTTCTGACACAGTAAGTCTTTCTATCATTCTTTCCACTGCTCTGGCCAAAGAATCCAATTTGGAATATGAGTTCAACGTGGAAGGTTCTTACTTGATCGTGACTCTCCTTTCTGACCTCTGACATGCCCTTTTTGCCAACAGATTGGCCTCCACACTTATAACACTTCTCTGCATGTCTGCCAAGGTGGTAGAATTTATTTCTCTTAGTTGGTAGGACATATCGGCATCAAAACCATCAGGGAATTTTATCAACGCTAGGCTGGAGGTTTGATTTCGGTTGGAATTGCGTTGTACAGGTTATTGAAACGGGTGCAGTAATATTGTATCGTCTCACCTTGATTCCATCTTATATTCTCGTATTCTGACAATATTTGGAGAGGGTTTTTCTTTACCTCCCATATGTCAAGAAAACTCCTTTGGAACGTGACAAGGTCAGGAACTGAGGTGGCAGGTAAAGCTTTGTACCATTTCTTGACGTCACCTATCAAACTTTGGGCAAACAATCTCATTTGAACGTCAGCCTCATCAACTTCTTGCAGGTCAAAATAATCATTCATTTTGTCAACATGTTGTTGAGCGTTTAAAGGTCCCGTTGCATCAAACTGTGGAAGTCTTGTTTGATAGTATTGGGGCATGGAGTGTAGAGGCGCGGCCAACACCAAAGGAGCATATCGAGATGCTATGATGGGTGGAGGAGGTGGGACGATAACTTGGATGATCAGCGAGGTAGCAACTGAAGACGAGGACGAGGAGGGACTGGATAGTACAGAGGGAGTGATTTTTGGTTTAGTCGTGGGAGACAGAACTTCAGGGATTCGGGGTTGCAAAATAGTTGGATCAAATATTATTCCAGTTACAAAACTGTCGGACCGTGTTCTAACCAGGCTTTGCTGTGGAAAGGTATCGAGATCAGGGTTTTGAGAGATAACGGGTTTCCCTGAAAAGGACAGGGACTTATGAAGGGGAATATGACTCACTGAACCTTCAACTAAGGTCATTTTCTTGAGCAACTATTCCAGGTTATCTGTCACTATCACAGGTTCTAGGTCGGGATGAGATCGCATGTAAACTTTCTTGGGAGCCATAACTCTTTTTGGTTTATATATATATATAGTTTTTAGTTTTGTGTGTCTGAAAATAATATGTACAAAGTTTAATCAACCTCTAAACATTACTTTCTTCTCAAATTTGAACTTTCTTTTTAGGGAAAAGAAAACATGAAATTATCAGTTTTTAGTTCATCCCCAGTGGAGTCGCCACTATGTTAGCACTTGGTAAATTTCCTAGAGGTTGAAACAGAAGAAATCTACAAAGGTAACTTTATCCAACCACTTTTAAAGCTAGGATCTATCCCTTTCAGCTTTAGAGAGGGATCTCTCTATGTGATTTAGCTTTGTTTCTAACTTTAGATGTTAGGCTAGGTAAATAAATAGGTAGGTTTTTTTGTCAAATCATTTTTTGAATTGGTTGAGACAGTCTACACATCCATTGGGCTATGGGGTCTGCGTTTAAATAAAATATGAAATACAACCAGAAACGTGAAGGAAGACTTCCACAGGGAGAAATAATATACTCACTGGATCTTTTAGTAGTTTAAATGATGGACATAAGAAAAGATGAGAAAGATAAATTCAACTAAGAAGCAGTTAAGAATTTCTTAATTGAAAACACCAGAAGATAAACACTAAAATCTTTCGAGTCAGAAACAGGGTATCCAAGATAAATCCTACAACTTTCGTTAATCTTAAAGATTAGTTTTAGAAAAAAATATGATCACAAAGAAAGAGTAACATTCAACTTAGAGAATAAACATCACCAGTGAATACACGCAAGAATCCTGTAAAAGTGCCTCCTTCTTATTAATGGCAGATCTCTTAAAAAATGTTACAGTCTGATAGCATCAGGGTGTGAAGATCAACAACCCCCAATACTTCAAAAGGTGAAGTATTTATAGCTCAAATTACAAACGTTCCTGTCATAAATGATCAGGATGTGCTAATTCTATTTTTAGCCTAACTAATTTAACAAATATCCTAAATCTCAGAACTGCTTGATGACTTGGTGAAACTGCACGTTGATTTCTGGGTAGACTGTTGATGAAGCCTTGGCATGACCTCATTTGACTGGACATCTGACTGGATCTGGACAACTCATTTTCTAATTGATAAGATAGCAGAGTTCCTCCCATATGATATGACTAGGCACAATGACTTTGAGCAGTCTTCGATACACTTCATCCATTTCTGTATATTTAACGAATGTAGGCTTGGTGAGGAATATGTATCGAATCTCGTGTTGGATACTGATGTCCAATTGAAGGGCATCCAGGAATGCTTTGCCGGTGATGCTCCCTTGTATCCCTGCAAACTTTGAACTATCCTTGGACACCTTAGCCAATCTCTTCTTGTAATCGAGAAGTGTCATCAGTTTATCATTAATAACTTTCAGACCAGGTAGACCTTTCTTTTGGAGAGCCTCAATCTTATTGAAGAACCTTTGTACCCCCTAGTCCATGATTTGAACCTCTTCTTTCAGTTGAAGCATTAATCCTCTCTTGGTCAAAACCCTTTTGACCTCAAGGATGGTCTCTGTTCTGTCTTCGATCTTCAACTCTTCTATCTCTTCTCTGGTCTTAGAATTCAAGAACTTGATGATATCATTCGCCTGTGTTGGCATCTCCCCCAATTCTACTCTGATATTCTCAATAGCTTGTTTGCTCCTCTGGACCAACTCATTCTGCTCAAACATGATTTGGATCATGGGCCATATCTCATTTATGGACTTTTTGATGTCTGTCCATACATTCTCTTTGACCTCAGCCAAAGTCTTCCCTGCCACTGTTTGATTTTGGAGCTGCTATAGCTCCTTCTTGAGTTGCTCAGTTACCTGCTTTTCCTTGGAGAGACTGGTCTGGAAGGAAGTTTTGAGTTCCTAGAGGTTCTAAAATTCCTTTTTAAGCCTGCTGATCTCAGTTTCTTGCAGATTCATCTTTTCCATGGATTTGGCGAGGTCGGTTGTCCCCTCTTGTGATGTCACTGGTGTTGCGGATGGGAGTGTCGTCACTGCTGCTGTGCTTGCTCCTGAAATCGGAATGGAACTCAATGGAATGACTTCCATTGGCTTCATCTGCTCCTCTTTTAATAATCTCTTCACCTCATCTTCCATTTCTTTGAGCTGTGTGTTCTGCTCCATTAGCAGCTTGAGCATTTCATCCTTCTCGCCTTCTTTCTCTGCTATCTCCTTCGCCTTCAAATCTTATGTGGGTGGGAGTTTCAGTTGTTTCCTCTAGGAGGTGATGTCTGCATTCTTCTTCTTTATCATCTCCTCTACATCTTTGACGTTCGAAGGATCATAGCCGATCTTGAGGACTAGCTCCTCCAAAGTCTTTATTCTATTGTCCTTCACAAAGGACGATATCTTCTCCAGCTTGATATGTGTCTAAGAATTGGTCAGTGATACCTGTAATTTTGCTGCAGAAGCAAAAACATGTGCCAACATATGGAACACCATTTCCCTTATCTGTTTGTGCAGATCCATTTGATCTGTTGGGTGCACTTCCTTCGTCTGGAATTGGAAGGTGGCCCTCTTGTAGTCTGTGATTACCTTGGGGTCTGGTACCTGCGCGTGGAGGAAGGCCATGTGCATCCTGCCCTTTTCTGTGTCAAATGAAAACGACATCCTATGCTGCGTAGTCGACGTCTGCTTCCAAAACTGAGCATACGTACTGCTGGTAAGGGTCTGATTCTTTTTCTTAATTAGCTCATAGTTCTCGAAAATGCTCAACTTGGGCCAAGTCTTGCCCGACTGAGTGTACAGTGGGGAGTCTGAGGATTTCTTTGGCACTGCTGGGGTGATGTCCTTATATAGGCTTGAGACGAAAGGTGGAATGACAGATTTGACCACTATGATAGGCGGGGCTTCTTTCTCCCCCGTAGGGCCGGGAACTGTGGTTGTCTTGGGCCTCTTAGTGTGCAACTAGAACTCTTCAGACGATACCTCCGTGACAAGCGGAGATAACTCTTGAAGAGGCCTTTTTTCCTTAGGGACCTGTGGCGTGGTAGTTGGTGGCACACTAGTCAAGGGAACCTACTGTTCCACTTCGACCAAGGTGTTAGGCACCCACACAGTCTGATTGGCGAATTTCTCAATTTCGGGCTTAGCTTCATGAACGTATGAGATGTTTTTGTTCTTCCCCCGCATTTCTGAGATGATCCCTTAAGGATCATAATGCCATAGGAATCTTAAGAAAAACTTCATCTCTCTCAGCATCTGGTCCGCTTCTTCTCCGAGGCCACGACTGTTGCAGATGAAGGAGCCAATCTGCCCCTTGATTCTAAGCTGTTTTTTTTTCTTCAAGGATACAAAATGGATGTCATCTGAATTCATGATCTATCTTATATACTCTAACACAAAGATTATTACCGGCACATACTTGGGAAGCTTGTAGGGTGCCAACTCACACTCGAATACTCTGATCTCGGTGTGGTTTTGATACAGGTACCAATCCCGGATCTTTGTGTTGTCCGAGAGATGCAAAATTCTCTAGACTTTGTCGTTTATTTGAGGCTCAGGCTTGCCGCTCAACATGCTTACCACAGGGTGATAGAACAGATCGATGAATGCCTTGAAGCTATATTCTGTGGAGTTGTGCTTCAACAAAGAGGTCCATGCTATGACTGGCTGAGGCCTTCCATCTGCGTCCATTTTCTGTATGGAAAAACTAAATTTATCTACTTGATAGAAGAAAAACATGTATGCCAATATAGATGAATATCTGAACATGCCTTCCATGCCAAAATTCATGAACTATTCATGAAGATTATCTGCCAAGAAGGTGCTAAAATCAAACTGGGTGGTGGGATTTTCATCAGTGGAGAAAATGGATAGAAAAACCAGAATGGGCTCATCTACCCACTGGTCAGAATAGTACCCTAGCAAAGCACAAAGGGAAGAAATGACCTGGTTTCCCTTAGTGGAGAACATGGACGATGGGTAAGGGGGATTTGTGGAAGGGAATTGAGCAGAGGTGGGAAGGAAAAGCTCGAATATTTCAGCTCTCTGGGAAAAGTCATCTTATGATACAACTCTGTAAGGATTTCCAGGTTGAAAGGAGACGTAGAGTCGGCACGGGGAATTTGCATCATCTGGTGTATGTCTTCGGGCGTGATGAGGAACAGGGTGTCTCCGGATGATTAGATGACAACTCTTTGTTCAAGAATATAGTGAGCCTGACATTTGAGCGCGAACTCGGGAAAATGGTGGATCTGGGGAAAAAGGTAAAGGGGTAACTTGGACTCCCAGAGCCCAATTTCATCAC
>JZKD02S0113827.1:44346-55238 GCA_000966675.3 Picea glauca | reverse complement strand
AACCCCCCTTCCCAAATCAATTACCTCAATCACAATTTCTACAACCACTCTCCTTACCATCAGGTACCCCACCAAACAATCAAATAATGAGGCCCCAACTACCTATACAACCTAATCCCAACCCCAATAATAAAGTTATGCAGTGCATTGATATTCATAACCAGCCTACACTTTCTCTTCTCCCTGTGCAATTCAATGATATTCATTTACGATCTGGGAGAATAATAGAACCTATCATAGCTGATGTTACCTCTTCTAATAAAGAGGAAACAAAAGATCATGATGTACTTGAAGAGGTACAATCATCCTCTAACACTACTACTGAAACAACAAAACCACCATTTCCTGAGCGTTTAGCTTTTACTAAAACGCCTGAACCACCGTCTTTCAATCCTCTAGGGGAACTACAAAATCCTTATGTCAAAATCCCTCTATTATAAGCACTCCGAGATGTACCAATTTATGCTAGGACTATGCGAGACATTTGTGTTAAGAAACTTGGTAGGAAAATTAAGGATCCCCTCACAGTCCATGTCATGGGTGACTTGTCTGCACTAATGTCAGGTAAAGTCCCCCCAGTTAAATATGGTGATCCCAACCACCCTACCGTCTCAGTACAAATTGGAAAAACGATAATCCCTTGAGTCCTGGTAGACTTAGGTACCGCTATCAATATTATGACTCTGGAAACCTCACAACTGTTACAACTACAAAATGAAATCAGAGACACCCCAACTATTCTATAATTAGTTGATCGCTCTACAATCAAACCAAAGGGAGTCATTGAAGACCTAATTATCTCAGTGGAATCATGGAATTATCCAGATGAATTTGTGGTATTACAAACTAAAACAAAGTTGGGGGGCCACCCTCTAATTTTGAGCAGGCCTTGGTTAGCCACAACAGATGCTTTTATCAGCTGTAGATCAAGATCAATGACAATTTCCAATGGTTACAAAACCAAACAACTTACCCTATACCCTCACGCTACACCCTTGATTAATAATGATAATTATGTATGGGTAGACTTTGATGATCAACTCACTCAACCCATCTTGACTATCAGACAAGCCTTAAGTCTTAAAGATGCCACTGAGGACGAAGTAATTAATAAATTTATTTGTGAACCCTCCTCTGTGACTCCATAAACTCATAACCAACTAGCTGCACTGTTGGAGTCAGATAATTAGAAAAACCTTAATTATGAGAACCCACCTCAAACATTTGCCACCATCTCTTCTAAAAGCATACTAGTAGAAATTGAACCTGGCAAAACACTGAACATAAACCCTAACCTGATAGATGTTGAAACACAACAATTAATGAAGTTACTTCTTGAACATAAGGAAGCATTCACATGGGATTATACAAAGTCTAAGGCCCATCATTCGAACTGTTCAAGTACTATCTGGGGGTTTTCTTTGTGTCAACAGATAGACAACTTCAGCTTCTTCATCAGTTGGTTGTAATGCTACCTTTATCCTTGGTAAAGAAGGACATTGTTGAGTTTCATGATCTTTATCACAGATGGTGCAGATTGGTTTTTTATCCAATGGGCATTCCCTTCATGAGTGCTTGTCTCTACATTTAGAAAAAAAGATGGACAGAGTTGCTTCTGCTTCGACTTACTTCTTTTGAATCTGCAGGGTATCAATTTGTGAGGCAAAAGAGATTAACATTTCAGTTTTAAAACCTTCAAGTAAATTACCTATTTCGGCTCTTGTTTCTCCTCCACTGACTGATTTTTGAACTCTTGAGAATGTGGTATCCCTGCTATTTGATCTATTCCTTGAAGCTTCTCTAGAACATCTTTTACATAGGTTAACAATTTCATCGTATGATTCTTTAGATATGTCCCCTTTTCCAAGCATATTTAGCATATCTAGACAATCATCCCTTACTCCTTTTAATAATATTGTTTTAAGAATATCCTTACTTACATTGTGGTGATTGGATCTTTGTAGATTATATTGTAGCCTCTCTATAAAGTCCTCCAGATTTTCATCCTCCTTCCATATCATCTTAAATAGTTCTTCCCTTTTTTCTCTTGTTCGGAAATAGTCCTGGTATTTATGCAAGAATTTCTATTTCATTTGGTCCCATGTTGTGATTACATGGCCTCCAAGGCTCATGAACCATCTTAGTGCATTTCCTTTCAATGTTGCTGGAAATAGCTTTAATTTTTTAGCATTGGAAATGTAATCATAACTTCTGCATAATATGTCAAACTCAAAAATGAATTCATCAGGATCCTCTAAAGAAAAACCATGAAAGTTAGGTAGTGTTGAGAGTGGAATGTTCTTCATGGGGGCTACCCCTCTAGGAAGATCACCAATAGGAAATCCTAATGTGGAAAAAGAGATTTCATCATTTACCTCTCTTTCAGGACCTGCCTGTTCTTCATGATGCAATTATTCATTATACTCATCCATGTTTTCTTCTGTTTTCTCCCCTGCTGCACTTGCTCTGTCCTCAATGTTTCCTGCTGGTTTCTCGACTGTCTTAGGACTCCAACCTCTTTCCCCATATCGAAGTTTACTTGAAATGAAGGTTGGGACTTAGGTTTCCGAGAGTTTGGTCGTTGAGCAACAGATTTAGACTTTGATATAATCTTGTCAATATACGTTTTTCTTCCTACTCTTCCTTTGCCCTTGCCACCTATAGGGTCAATGTCTTTGGGGTCTCTGCATCCTCTCATGCAATCTTTGTATCTGAAAAATCATAAGTTCTTTCGAAATCTATAATTACCTTCCCCGGCAATGATGCCAAAATGCTGGTCATAGGCATGACATAGGCATCATGGCAATATGATTTCCTTGACACTTGCAACACTTGTGAGAAAAATGCGACACTTGTGACACTTGTAATGACGACACTTGTGACACTATTGAAGTGAGTAATTTCGATGTGTAACAGATTTTCCCCCAAAGTATGAAGTTAGAAGATGAGAAATGATAACTGAAATGCTTTGTAGACTTTCAAGCAAGGGTATAGACGCAGAGAACCTGACAGAAACTGCACACAAACATCCAAAAAATACTATGACATGTTTCAAACCCAAGGCAGGCATACCTATGCTTGAGTGATAAAGACTTGCAAGATATGGCCGCCATAAAATACATTGTGGATCCATAATTGTATTGATAAAAAGGTATAGCCACTGGAAATACACTGTGGATCTATACTCCCATGACCTGAACTGATCGTAGCCACGAATAATACACATTGGATATACAAGATGACAAGACATAGCCACAACCAATACAAAGTGGAGCTATGTAACAATATATGTGTCATTGTTCAAGAGAAATTCCATCACAACCTGGGCAAAGTACATATCAGAGTGATCACTCAACCCAGGGTCTTCTTACCGATCCTAATGTAGTATGAATCTAACCATGTGAATAGATGTCCCGATGTCGAACATGACAGAAACCACTTGATTACCAGTCAATGATGTAAACCGTTAACAAGCGAGAGGGAGATCACCATTAATGTCAATGATTCCCAAGGTACTCTAGTACATTCCAATGAATGTGAATGGATGAGATCAAGTCGAACATCCATGGAATCATTCGATCAGACGTCAATGATGTAAACCCACTGTTAAACGTGAGGAGGCCTACCATTGAGTCATGCAGGTCCCAAAGTACTAACTGGTTTCTAAGTATAGTTCCTAGATAATGTGTTGAAGTTGACAGGAATAGACTCATCAAAGGAGGGCCTTGATGTATTCCCCATAAATGACATGAAACAGACACATGGATGTAATTGGTAGATCAAATGAACATGGACTAACATGGGTATTGAGACAAGATATTTTTTATGGCTGAATCTCGAGGCAGAGACTTCCCTTGAACACTGAGGCACAACAACAGAAACATGAGATGGACCAAAACACGATGATGCAATGGATACTATGACTTTTGTCGGGTGACCCAAAGGAGTAAGAAAAACTTAGAGGATTGGTTCAGTGTAGAGGTTCATCAGATTAATATGTGCACAAAGACAAAGTGTCGTGTTCAAGGGCGACTCTAAGAGTTGGTAATCCCACGAGGCTAGAATATTTTAGTAAGCCAACACCAACCCTTTCATATGTGATCTTGTGGTCTCCCAATAAAGGAATATTGTTGGTAGCAGGAATGCGAGCATTGGTCGTGCAGAAATCCAACTGATCAACAGTGACAATTTTTCCCTGGTGAGGAAATTGTATACATCAAAAGACCGACGAGGCAACGTCATTCATAGCATAAAACCAACTTCTTCCAAGTAACAAGTTGTAATCGAGGGGAGCATCGACCACCTCGACATCAACAGTAATAGTTTTTCCACCCAATTGGATGGGCAGGGACTGTAAAATCCCATGGGGATGAAAACCTCGCCCGTCGAAGGTGCATAACATCATTGGGGATTTGCTGAGTGCTGGTGATTTTAAACCTTTCCAACATGCCAAAGACATGACACAAGTCGAGGCTCCCTCATCCAGAATAGTTTGGTGGATTTGTTGATTGTGAACAACAACATCAACTTGGAAATAAAGTTGGTGGGAGAGTCGAGATGCATAATTGTCTAGGTTAAACATGATCTGATTGGACGACTCAGGATCAACAACACCAAGAGTGGCCAATATCATTCTACATTGACTGGGGCAGTGTTGTAGAACTTCTAACGCAGACATAACACACAGTGCTTGAGCCAAATATTCAACAATGTTGTAGTTCTGGGCAGCTCGTGAACTAGGATTAAAGGTAGCTTTGTGGATAGTTCTCTTAGGAGGGCGTAGGATAGAGTCGAATGTGGGTTTCTCAATCTGAAGTGGTCTAGACGGAGGATTAACCGATGGAAGACTGACGGAGGATGATGATGGATCCGGTAAAGTACCAATACTATTAGTGTATTTTCCTTTGTTAGGGTTACCTGGTGTGTCATATGTCTTAGAGAGAGTGGTCAAATTGATCCCATTAAACATATAAATATGTGCACTCGATGAGGCCTCATCATTAGGATCGCTAGAACTACCCCCCGGAGAGGGGGTTTGAGAAACCATGGATTACTGCTATGGAAAAGGTTGAGTAAGCACAATAGGTTGTGACTTCCCTTGGAAAATTTTGGCCACTTCATTGCGAAGTGGACAATCCCGAGTGTAGTGATTGTCACCATGAATGATACATGAGAATTTCAATTTCTATTGTGGTTGCTTTTCGGTAGCAGGTGTTTGATTTTTGGGTTGTTCATTATTATTTTTTGACTTATTCTTTGTCTTCTTCTTACCTCCGGATTGTTGTGAAGGGGCAGATTGAACTGCATTAACCTCATATATTTGAGTTTGGGAGGAGGTAGAGGAGGGTGTAGTCGATTTGTAAAAATATTGATTTTTGATGGAACCAATAACACCATCTGCATGAGATGAGGATGATGTCTTAGAAGGATCGGTATTAGCGTGAGTAGAATTCAGAAGCAAATCATACAAAGTACCAGACTGGGAATAAACCAAATCTAAGTACTGAGCCCGAGTGATGGCTTGTTCCTCTGTGACCGCACCACCCATAGCAACATCGCGAGCGATTGGGGGTAATAGTGATTTAGTAAACCATTCCACCAATAGTATGTTGGGAATGACTGCCTTGATCATCCTTCATCGTTGCCTCCACTCATGAATATGGTCAGAGATATGCACAGAATTAGTTTGACGAAGGGGGGTCAAGAGTTCAGTACCTGTCTTGTAGAAAATAGGCAGTTGAAAGTGCGTGAGGAAAGACATGGCAAGGGAATTGAAATCATGAAAAGAAGCACGTGGTAGTTCAATATACCACTTTGCTGCCGAACCAATAAGTGTTCACTGGAAAAGATGCAAACGTATAGAATCATCCATGAGGGAGTTTGATGAACACCACAAATGGAAAGTCATCACATGGTTGTTCGAATCTTCACCAAGGTTTCCGTCAAATTTTGGAATATTAGAAGGAAGTTTAGATGGAATGACTAGCCAAACCGATGAATGAAAAATATGATCATTAGTTAACCGAGACAAGTCTAGGAGATACAGAGTTGCAAGGAAAGGTAGCTGTCGGTTAATTTGCGAATGATACTAGTGTGGCATAGGAACACTAGTAGGACCATAGACTGGGTTAGGTTGATAGTTGCAACCATTAGGTCCTGCTACATATGGTTGTTGCTGGCCAGGATAAGAAGGATTCGATGGTGTATGAGAAACATTGGCATAACCCGGTGGGTTCTAAACATTATAGGTCAGGTGATTTATTTGCCTGTGAGGAGGATAAACATTTTTCCCTTGAGAATGGTAAGGAGTAGATCCCGAAGGTGGATACACATGAGGCCCATGAGGAGGATAATATTGTGGTCCCAGAGAACTCCAGGTGGTGTTTGGGATGTCGCTCGGATAAGATTGCCTGTAAGATGTTTCAGAAGGGACAAGATTGGATACTCCTCCTAGTGGGTTATTATATAAGTTCCCCCCAATGTGGGTTGGGTAAAAATGCCTCCTGAAGATACTCCTAGGATTGTGAATGGTTTCCAGCAAATGAGGGTTGCCCCCCTACCAGCAGTGGATTTACGACCGAGGTGTGACTGGCAAATGGAGGTTGCCCTCCAGGAGGAGGATGAAAAGTGGGCTGTCCCCCGGGAGGGGTAGGCCCGCCATGGAAAGGTAGTCCTCCAGGAGGAAATGGTTCGTTGGACCTTGATGCAAGCTTCCATGCAGTAATTGTGGATTTACCCTCCAAGGAACTCAAGTGAGTTTGACCAATGTTTGTTTAAGGTACAGTGAGACTTCCCTTCACCATCACCTTGTGTAAATACCTAAAGATTATGGCAACTAAAGACAACAATTCACAGTGAGTCCCTGGGCAGGTACAGTCGACAGTCTGATTCGAAACGTATGGGTAGGATAACAAGTCTGAAATCAACCCGAGAGGCTCCCACACATAATCGTGGGTATACCTCCAAGCGACCCCCAATATACGATCTGACCACTACAAACAGTTGAACCACGTAGGGATAATCTCCATAATTCGCCCGAATGCGACCTTGTGCGTAACCCCTATGTGAGAGGGGGATCCCAGAAAACCAAAATGACAATTGGATTTGACTCTCCCTAGCTCATGATGGTAATTTTTTTTTTGAAAACTTTGGAGAGTTGTACTCATAGCCTAATCCAAAGTGCTAACCCTAGTCTACTGTTGGTGGAAAATCCTAAAATCAAAAAATGTTCTAGATAATTTTTAATTAGCGTTCGTTTTACAACTGTTCTTTACTCAAAGGGTGCGTGTAAGTGAAACTGATGAGATGAGGACTCAATTCCCAAAAATATGCATGAAAGATGATAAGCAATCATTTTTTTTCAATGAACGCCTATTTAAGGGAAAGAGAAGGAGTCGTTTTCACTTTCAAACACTAATATGAAATGTTCTCAATCAATTGGTTCTCAATCGAATCCAATGCAATGATAAAACATTTTCAAAAATGCTTTCTAATATGAAAACCAAGAACTAAAATGTATCTTTGTCGTTTGTATGCGAATGATGATTCAATGCAAAAAAACTTCTCTTGCTAACTACCCTTTCATATCAAGGAGATTCAGACAAGTATGATCAGATTTCACACACACGACACGCACCCTCTTGCTGTGATTGAAATAAGAAGAAAACAGAAAACAAAAAATAACAAAGAAAAATCAAACAATTCACACAAAAAATAGATGTTTTAAGAACAATGACCTCGAAGAACCGAACAATATGATTCACTGATTGTTGATTCCCTTCAGTAGAGTTCTCACTCAGTCGAATAGGAGAGAAGAAAGCAGTGGATTGATTTCAAGCTCTCAACAAAAAAAACTCAAAAATAAGGAAGAAGGCCACTAACTTTGAACAAAAATTTTCTTATTCCTCAGAAGGCAGAGGGTCAAATGTCATTAGGAAGATGTAATGAATCATCAAGAAGTTGTACAAAGGCAAAAACAGAGACTGAGTTGCAAAAAACACAATTTTGGAAGGTAATTTTGCAAAAAAGAGGTTGACGCTCTAGTGTAAGGGCCACCAGAGCGTTATAAATCTTTTTCTGAGACCTTTAGGGAGTGATAGCGCTCTGCTAACATGGGCAGAGGGGCACCAGGCTTAAAAAGCTCATAAAAATGTCCAAAAACCCAAAATTTCAGTCAAATTTGGATAGTCAAGCTAAATATGATGGGGTAAAGAGTCAATCAACATATGAAATCAAACATATGAGGTGAACAAGGTCTCAAAACAACAAAGGGTAAGACAAGGTCTATGAGGAAAAATCAAAACCAAAAGTTTCAATTCGATCCCCAGTGGAGTCGCCAGTTTCTGTTGAAGGAAAATCTCCCTGTGGACAGGTAGATCTCCTCAAAGAGATAGATTCTTAACTCTAAGATAGAAAGTGATTATCATGGTCACTGACTTCCTTTTAGGTCTACACAAACTAATGCATGAAGAGGAAGGAGGAAACACGTACCTTTTACCGGTGTTTGTCCCTGCACGCTCCGAGTTGAACTCCAATCTTGAGCTCCTCGATAAGCCATGTAGACAAACAAAGTACAACCACTTCCTATTCTATCGAGATTAGTTCGAAGCAGACCTATCTACTTAGAGACAAATTCATATAATTTCAAACAAAAATTAGAAAGAAATAGGCCAAGCATATTACATTAATGAGGATAAAACGTTACTTACATCCATAGATGGAATGTAGCAGTTTCGTCAAGTTCTCCTTACTTAAACCTTGCTCAAAAGCTCCACGATCGGAATGACGATAACTTTGTTGATTAGCCTCCACTTCACTATGTGTTTCCTATGAGATGATAGGTTTCATGCTTCTCATCCCTTCTCCAAATATCACTTACGAGATCATAAGTTTGGTATCATTCTTCATCCAGATCCCCGTTTCACCATGAGAAAGCTTGCTTATATAGCCTTGGAGAGGATCAACCACTTGAGATATCTTTGGGGTGAGTTGAGGATTTTCCTCCTTCAACTAGGGATCTTCCCTAAGATCATGGCTGGACTAGGGGTTTGAATCCAACTCCCTTCCAAGATTGAAAATATCTTTCCCCATTCTTCTCAACAAACCAACTACTGCCCAGAATAGGTAGTGCTCCCTCAAAAGGGCCATCAGAGCATTATAGCGCTCCCAAGTAGGATTTAGAGGGGCTCTAGCACTCCTGAGAGTAGGAGTGATCCTTCAAAAGGGCTCATACAGTGTTATAACACTCCTAGATGGATTATAGGGGAGCGCCAACACTCCTGAGAGAGGTATAGAGGAGCGCTCTCCTCCAAAAACTCAGTTTTTTGGGTTCTTTCAGATGGCAAGAGGTTCATAAGCCCATTTAACCATATATCCTCTTCCAAATCAAGTGTTTTATGTGTGTCAAGTGTCCTTCTCATGTCATTATAGATACGACATAGGCATCATGGTAGTATTCTTTCCTTGACACTTGCCACACTTGTGAGCAAAATGCGACACTTGCGACACTATCGAAGTGAGTAATTTCGATGTGTAACAATAGGTCTTGGTATTATCGTAGTAATTCTGCAATCTTCTCTACTATATCATCACTCCAACAATCTCCTATATGCGCAAACTTGGGATTCTCTACTGTCCCAACATTTACCTTTCGCGTCTTTATCAGTTGTGTGTATGTCGTGGACTCAATATTTGGCCCTTCTACTGCTCGTTCTCCTTTTGTTTCAGGTATTTTTACATTTCTAGAATTGTCCTCATATTGTTCTTCCTTAGCTACATTGTAGCACTCAAATAACTCATGGATATTTATATTTTCTCTATGCACACTGCACACTAATACTACCTCACTAGTACATATGACCAAATTTGCGACTATTTTTTGTTGATATTTCCACACTTATCCATCGCAATTTCCACGAAGGCCAAGACTTTTGTTGTCGCTATATCCACGATCCAGGTCTTTGTGGAAACATTGACGAAATTATCTTTCCATGTGTCATCACCATCAAAATGGGTTAACCCTGTGAATCATCGAAATTACGTCGAAACTTCATCGCAATTATGAGGCACAACCATGGCAATTACGATGAAACTTAGTTGCAATTGCGACGGAAGTTTATGCCAAGACAAACACTTATGACGTAGATGTTGTATGTGCGACAAAAAACCATGGCAAATGGAGACAAAAATTCATGGGAATAACAACAGAAATTTATTTCAAAACCAAACTTATGACATAGATGTTGTATGTGTGATGAAAAATTGTGGCAAAGTGCGACGAACGTTCATCTCTATTGCCACAGTTGTTCAAAATAAAAATTGGCTTCCGACGAACTATCGTTGATATTGCGACTATTGTTTTAAGGTTTAAAAAACAAATAACATGAGATATGGTATTAACATATTACATTGTAATATGGTATACCATATTACAATGTAATATGGCATTGCCATGGTTGTTCAAAATAAAAATTGGCTTCCGATGAACTATCGTCGATATTGCAACTATTGTTTTAAGTTTAAAAAAAACATAACATGAGATATGGTATTACCATATTACATTGTAATATGGTAATATGGTATACATTGTAATACCATATCTCATGTAATATGGTATACATTGTAATACCATTGTAATATGGTATACCATATTACAACGTCTCTACTTTCTCAACAAAATGGAAGAAGTTCTTTTTAAAAACAAATTAGGATAGCAATCTGTCTTGAGTGGGATGGTGACCTTGGCATTCAACAAGATAGGAAGTAATTCATTGATGATAAGTGTAGCAGGTGTGCAGGTGTGCAGGTCCATGGGTGTAGATGACATTTCTATTGAATGATGGATGTTAGAGAAAATGTGTAGATCTTTTAGATTGAACAAGATTATATATATA
>JZKD02S0113827.1:10725-21989 GCA_000966675.3 Picea glauca | reverse complement strand
GGAAGAAGAAAGTAGATGACAAGTGTGGACTAGTGCTATCAGCCCAAAGGAAAAATAATCCCTGGTATATTGACAGTGGATGCTCCAAACACATGACTGGAGACAAAAGTAAGTTCCTAACTCTAAGTGATAGAAAATCAAGGAATGTAACTTTTGGAAATGATGCACCAAGAAAGATAAATGGTAAAGGAATTGTAAGTTTATGTAATGGAAAAAGAAAAGCTCAAGATGTGTTTTTTGTAGAATATTTGAAACATAATATGCTTAGTGTCAGTCAATTCTGTGACCTATTGGTAGGTGTTTTTCATTTTTATCATTTCCTTACAAGCTGCCTACACAAGGGTTTTGAACCCTCAATACTCGTTGCAAATCTTTAAAACAAAACGACACTAGTATCTTGCACATTCACACACCTGCCTTTTGTTTTCAATTTTACGACTGCAAACGTAAAAACCTTGAGTTGGGAGTCATGTCGATGGCATTAAAATCATCTTTGGATTGTTATGAGTCCTTTTGTTACCGTGGTCATAATTTTGTTTTTACCTCTAACTCACTAAAGGTCATACATTTGTCAAAACACCAAATCTTTATTCACTTTGCATTTTTGTTAATATGGTTTCAATTATAAGTTCTTGAAGCAATGGTATGTGGTGTTTTTGATTAAATCTGTCGTGCAATGGTTTTATAGAACGCATTAACTTTGGGATTAAATCCTTGATGAAATGTTGGATATATTGGTTTATTTCAAGTCATACAAACGCTATGGTCGATTTAACATTCAGACCGATTATTGGTTATGAACACCATGGTTTTCATATGGTTATTTGATATTTCATTTGGTTGAAATATTTTTGGATATACATTATTATGATTTGAAAAGGAGTTGTTCATTGTATAGCCGACATGATAGCTCTACATGGTTTCAATTCCTACTCCACCTTCGCACACTTAGGCATTAATGTCTGCCTTGTATCTCGGGCTACCTCTGTTTATTTTGGGGAAACCTGTGAGCATTTGGTCCCGCGTCTACCTTGTCCAGCCCCCTCACTGTTTACCCTGCTCACTGTGTGCTCTCTCCTATGGCCCCTGTAGTGAAAATTGAACCCCATGGTGTCCAGACTCTCTTATGATTTGATAATGCCAGAGGAGACTGTTTAGGATAACCATGTAATTTCCTCCCAGAGACACGTTTTTTCATGAGCGATTTTGGGCAAACGGGTTTGAATCCGATCAAACCCTTGAAAACCCAAAACCAAAATTAGCCCCTTTACCTTCAACATGGGCGGTTTCCTCAGAAATTGGGTTATTACAAAGATATAGCTTTTCCTTTACAGGTCAAATTTCAGTTCTTCTCCGTGGCTGAAAGGAGCATTTTGGTCTATTTGCAAGTGTTGAAACATCTGTGACTTCTCCAAGCCTGTGCATTAGCATCCCACAAAACCCTTCTCATTCATCCAGCCATGTTTCTTAGCCTCCCACTGTAAACCCTTGATAAATTAAAAGGATATTCAACCAGTCTGCCATCAAGTTTTGCATCTACAGGACATGTGATTTTTAAAAGAAAAAACGTGTAAGCAGCTACAACCATGATTCAATTTGATTTCACAATGGCTGGTATGATTTTGTTTAATTTTAGCATGATTTTGTCTTTCTTAAATTAGAATAAATGAATTTTTGGCTCAAATCACATTCATTTCTATCTATTTTGAATTAGCATTCGATTATGTTTGTTTTGAATTAGTATAAACGATTTGGTTTGCTAACATTGAATTGATTCAATACGATTTTGTTTGCTTTGAATTAGTAAAGTATTTGTTTGATAAAATCGCATAGATTTATGTTATGGTTGAATTGATTCAATATGATTTTGTAGCTAGTCATAAAATTTCGATTTTTGTTGATCTCACAATTAAAACAGTATCTAAAATTGTTTTCTCTTGCCCATCTACAGGTACACACAAATTTCAATGGGAATTGGATCTGTTGTGGCAGTTTAGAGCATGCTTCTTGTTACATAGTTTTGATTTAGGTTGTTAGTCTTAGGTAGAAACAGGAATTTAGGAGATTATGTTCCCAGATTTTTGCAAACAGTTTTGATATTTTCCACAAGGATTGTCTTATCCTGTGGCCTTTATATACTCATTATTTTTTGTAAAGAACCCATCACTGTTGGGAGAAAAAATACTATGGATTTATGATGATACAGACTTGAATGGAAGTGGATCTTTTGTAACAGCTTTAGCTTTCAATTTATCATACTTTCGTTCAAGTTTTGTGCGTTTTAATTTGTGATCAAGTTATTGACTATTTTAGATATCAAGACTTGTTATAGGTTAATGCGTTGTGATTTAAATTCTGTCCATATCTTATGTATCTCATTTTTAGTACAACAATTACTCTGTTTCAATTTAATGAATAAAGGTTTATCTTCTTCATTAAATGAACTGTTCTGTACAAATCTTCGCACATGGATTTATCTAACTGCTATGATCTGTAAACTTTAAGATTGTTGTCATTTTATGTCTTGTTTGTTCTGTCATTCATATTCAAAGAGCACTGCTACTTCCTATTTACAAGAAGCTTGTAGAAAATCTAGTGCGGGTTTCCTCCCATCAAACAGCTAAATCAAGTACTGTGCACAGGACAAATAGGAAGCGTTACTTCAGGTTAGTTTGTTATTTTCAATTTAACAGTTAATAAATTCGAGAATTCTCAGTAGTTTAGATAGATATATAGTTCAGGTTTACAGTTAGGATTATTATTTTAATTGCTCAACTTAGTTAGTTTTCATTTCTCTTCTTTCATAGAAAAGATATAAAAAGTCCAAAAATAATGGTTTCGCTGTCATAAGATATTTTACCAATGATTTTTGCAAATTTAGATCAAAATTTGTATCCTGTAAATACTGTGCATATATAATTGAGATCTAATTCTATTGATAGCTGAACTTTTAATTTCATAGAATTATTGTTTTGTAATATTAGTTAGTGAACTGTATATATATTTTAGAATTGTATATAGTTTGTTGTAGTTATTTTTTTTTACTTAGATTAGTTTCTTTAGTTTAGTTTTTCTTTCACTTTCCTCGGACTTAGATCAGCCAATGGAGCCGCTAAACCCGTCGGAGTGGGTCATTCCAGACGGCTTGGGCTATTTAGACAACCCCAGACTGGATCCACCCCTCCAGTTGACGAGCGGTCAATTTCGCCCATCAACAAATGGCGCTAGAAGGAGGGCCGACTGACAAGCTGGCCTTGTAGGAGCCTTTATTTTAAATATATTCAATTTCCCCATGGCTCCCCAAATCACTGTGTTGGAACATGCTTTCAACTTCTCATTACCCGATGTTCCCAATGAGACAGTCTCACGCTTGTTCAAACTCACCTTTGATGGTGGAGGCAATATATCTACTAAAGACCACCTTAACAAGTTTTGGTGCAAATGCATCAAACATGACATCTCAGGTTTAAGAATTTTATGCAGACTTTTTGCTTTTACTTTTAGAGGTCGGATCATATATTGGTTTGAATCCTTTCCAACATGTCACATTTCTGATTGGTTTCAATTTGTAGATGAGTTTCTAGATGCTTTTGAAATTTATGATTTTGATCAATTATGTGAAGAATTTCATACTTTGCTAATCAACGAAGATTCATCTTCAGAAGACTTTTTGACAAGATTCTATCATATCCTTTGTAAATTTAATCTCGATGACATGTCATTGGCATTAAATCTCTTCTATGATGCCCCCATCCCTTCCATCCAGTCATGTTCAATCACGAATGAAGAACCAATTGAAAATCCTACCACTTAACTGCAAGAACAATCTTCTTCGCAAGAAGAGAAAAATTCTTCTAATAATTTTGAACAAGCCAGGGAGGTAGAATCTATTAAATAGGTTCTTATTGACAAGCAAATTGGTTTTTCCTTTGAATCATTGTATTTTCAGTCTTCCAACAGTATGGAAGAAGATTTCTTTATGGCTCAAGTTTAATACCCTCACTCATGTAACTCATGCTCTAATCAACATTTAAAATCAGTCATTGAAGAACACTTAAGCGACGAAAATCGTCTTGAATGTTCTAGTACTCCTATGAAACTGATTAGAGAAGAAGATATGCAACTAGAAGAAGAAACCTTAAACCTTCATCCTCAAAATGCACCTTGTTCATAGGAAAGACTAGATGCTTGTCACATAAATTTTGAATTATCTATCACACAAAAGGAAAATCCAGATGATCATATTATGTTGAGGAATTTGTCACCAAAACAGAGTAAGAGTTTTAAAGAAAGTGAAGAGAATTGTCTTGAGAATACCATTTTTGAGTATCATAGTTCAAGAGATTCTTTTCATCTGCTTATTTCTGATTCCTTTTATTCTTTATATCCTGATCTATTCCTAGATTTTGGTGGACTTGACATCTTACCTACAACATACTATTCTTTTCTGCCACAATCATATCCTTTCGATATACTAAATTTTGGTGAAATCAATTCCAAACCTAACATTGACAAACTTGGATTTGATGCTTGTTCACTTTAATCACTCACATGGGAAAAAGACATGTTGCGAGATGATTTTACACAGTTTATTGTTAAAAAAGACAATGCATTATTTCTTATGGGAATCAAACGTTCTACATTTCATATTCGTTCTTTGCTTAGCTCAAATCTTAATGTTTATACTTCACATTTTGAAATGATCAATCTGATCGAAGGAAACATTCAAACCAATGATCTAATTGATTGCACGAATCCTCCTATGATGAGTTTCCCATTGATATATTCATTTCATCAAAGTCATGGTTTGCATCCCCATTTTTGTGATAGGATCTTAGGATGGCTTGAATATTCATATATAAAAAAGTTTCATAATAAAGACAAAGTTGAGCTTGCTTTCTTTTTACCCAAGTATCTTGGAAGTAGGCGTGACATATTTTTTTTAGATCCTCCATGTGAAGAAATTAATGAACACTTAGAGAACTGTCAGGAGGATGGGGCATTTCAGCCTTGGTTGATGGTTATTTCATTTCCTCGTAATCCTAAATTTTTTTTCAAACCTACTTACACTCCCCCATGTCATTATGACCCTTATCACGACAAGATTGCACAATGGCTGGAGGATTCATACATCAAGAATACTGAAGGGAATGGTAAGATCATTCTTACTTTGTTTTTAGATGATTATTATGAAGGTAAGTGTGCTATGTTTCTATCATTTGTTGATATATTACCATTCTTATTAATAATGTTTGATTTTGTTTCCATTGCAGGATTGGAGTTACTCCGATGGCTACATTGGAAGCATGACTTCATGTAGTATCCTGATTTGTTCAATAGTTAGGGTAGGTTTAGGAATAGTTTTTCCTTTCATTTTTATTTCTCACTATTTCTCTTTGTAATAATGCAGTCATGAACACAAGTGGGCGCACCACGAGAACCATAATACGACTGTTGTCAGGGAAGTCCCCTTGATCCTTTTCTCTTTACTCTTAGTTGAACATTCATTTTCAAAAATGCAGTATCGTCATGAATATCTTAAATAGAAAGTAAAGAGATAAATAAATATGAAACAACCCCGACCCAAGGCACCACGAGTAAGACTGCTTTCCCATCAAACATAATTTTCCTACTTTTTTTTTTTAGTCTCCCAAGGGATTTGTTGCATGAGGTTTTCAGATGCACCTTCTGTACATATTTTTTTTTTGGATTTCTTTTCTTTCAAATCCTTCTTTGCCGGTGTGTTTTGATTTCTCCCTTATGATTACTAGTTTTTACTGTTGAAATACACATACCTACATTATGAACTGGTCAGACAAAGAAAACAAAAAATTCTTTCTCTGAAATGACTGCTGAAAAGTTGTCTAAACATCAATTGTGATATGCTTCTGAAATTTACAGCCATGTTGAGAAAAGATTGTTGTTTGAAAGAAGTTTATTGATTTCAATCTGTAAGTGAAGCCTGTCACGATCATCTTTTTCTTCTTACGCTGTCCCTATTCCTTAAGGGAATGACTCAGAATATGTATCCCTGCTTTAGAAGGTCGGTTTTGTAAACAAGCCATCTCTAAATCTTAATGAAGGATAGTTAAAAAAAATTCTTTCAAGGTCTATAAAAATATGTCTAAAATATCATAATTTTCAGCGTCACCCTGCTCAATTATATATCTTTAAAAACCAAATAAATCATTAAAGAGCTGTGGGAAGTGCTTGTAAACCCGCCGGGATGCTGAACAGGTCTGCTGGCAGCAGGTAAATGCATGCATGATGCCAAGACAACATCGTCGGGGTACTAAACAGGCCCACTGGCAGTGAAGCAATGTCGGGTATATGAAAATTTGCAAATATGGAATCTCTTGACCTTAAAATATCCTTTATTTTGATCTGGAACTTGTTGGCAGGATATGGATATCAGAGTGGGTTAAATGGCAACCTTGTTGAGGCTATGAACGTCTGCTAGAAGCAATGGCTTTGTCAATAGTATTGGAGATTTTATCTTTAATATCATGGCTCGCTTGTCTTAATACTATTACCAGTTTTCATCCTTTAAGCACTGATGGAATATTGGATTAATAATGATGTTTAAACAATTTTTTGGTTGTTTTTGAGTTAGAATTATTCTCATTATCATAATCCAAATTTTTTCTTTTGGTAGAGATAACTGCTTCTACCAATGTGTCGCCATTGTTGGCAGTCGTTTTGCATTTTTATCATTTCCTTACAAGCTGCCTACACAAGGTTTTTGAACACTCAATACTCGTTGCAAATCTTTAAAACAAAACAACATTATTATCTTGCGCATTCACACACCTGCCTTTTGTTTTCATTTTTACGACTGCAAATGTGAAAACCATGAGTTGGGAGTCATGTCGATGGCATTAAAATCATCTTTGGATTGTTATGAGTCCTTTTGTTACTGTGGTCATAATTTTGTTTTTACCTCTAACTCACTAAAGGCCATACATTTGTCAAAACACCAAACCTTTATTCACTTTGCATTTTTGTTAATATGGTTTCAATTATAAGTTCTTGATGCAATGGTATGTGGTTTTTTGATTAAATCTGTGGTGCAATGGTTTCATAGAACACATTAACTTTGGGATTAAATCCTTGATGAAATGTTGGATATATTGGTTTCTTTCAAGTCATACAAACGTTATGGTCAATTTAACATTCAGACAGATTTTTGGTTATGAACACCATGGTTTTCGTATGGTTATTTGATATTTCATTTGGTTGAAATCTTTTTGGATATACATTATTATGATTTGAAAAGGAGTTGTTCATTGTGTAGCCGACATGATAGCTTTGCATGGTTTCAATTCCTACTTCACACTCACACACTTAGGTATTAATGTCTGCCTTGTATCTCGGGCTACCTCTGTTTGTTTTGGGGAAACCTGTGAGCATTTGGTCCTGCGTCTACCTTTTCCAGCCCCCTCATCATTTACCCTTCTCACTGTGTGCTCTCTCCTATGGCCCCTGTAGTGCAAATTGAACCCCATGGTGTCCAAACTCTCTTATGATTTTATAATGCCATAGGAGACTGTTTAGGCTAACCACGTAATTTCCTCCCAGAGACACGTTTTTGCGTGAGTGATTCTGGGCACACAATTTTGAATCCGATCAAACCCTTGAAAACCCAGAACTGAAATTATCCCCTTTACCTTCATCGTGAGCGGTTTCCTCAGAAATTGGGTTATTACAGAGCTCTAGCTCATCCTTTACACGTCAAATTTCAGATCTTCTTCATGGCTGAAAGGGGCATTTTGGTCTATTTGAAAGTGTTGAAACATCTGTGACTTCTCCAAGCCTATGCATTAGCATCCCACAACACCCCTCTCATTCGTCTAGCCATGTGTCTCAGCCTCCCACTGTAAACCCTTGATCAATTCAAAGGATATTCAACCAGTCTGCCAACAAGTTTTGCATCTACAGGACATGTGATTTTTAAAAGAAAAAACGTGTAAGCAGCTACAACCATCATTCAATTTGATTTCACAATGGTTGGTATGATTTTGTTTAATTTTAGCATGATTCTGTCTTTCTTAAATTAGAATAAATGAATTGTTGGCTCAAATCACATTCATTTCTATCTATTTTGAATTAGCATTCAATTCTGTTTGTTTTGAATTAGTATAAACGATTTGGTTTGCTAACATTGAATTGATTCAATACAATTTTGTTTGCTTTGAATTAGTAAAGGATTTGTTTGATAAAATCACATAGATTTCTATTATGGTTGAATTGATTCAATATGATTCTGTAGCTAGTCATAAAATTTCGATTTTTGTTGATTTCACAATTAAAACAATATCTAAAATTGTTTTCTCTTTCCCATCTATAGGTACACATGAATTTCAATGGGAATTGGATCTGTTGTGGCAGTTTAGAGCATGCTTCTTGTTACATAGTTTTGATTTAGGTTAGTCTTAGGCAGAAACAGGAATTTGGGAGATTATGTTCCCAGATTTTTGCAAACAGTTTTGATATTTTCCACAAGGATTGTCTTATCCTATGGCCTTTATATACTCATTATTTTTTGTAAAGAACCCATCACTGTTGGGAGAAAAAAGACTATGGATTTATGATGATACAGGATCAAATGGAAGTGGATCTTTTGTAATAGCTTTAGCTTTCAATTTATCATACTTTCGTTCAAGTTTTGTGCGTTTTAATTTGTGATCAAGTTATTGACTACTTTAGATATCAAGACTTGTTACAGGTTAATGTGTTGTGATTTAAATTCTGTCCATATCTTATGTATCTCATTTTTAGTACAACAATTACTCTGTTTCAATTTAATGAATAAAGGTTTATCTTCTTCGTTAAATGAATTGTTCTGTACAAATCTTCACACATGGATTTATCTAACTGCGATGATCTGTAAACTTTAAGATTGTTGTCATTTTATGTATTTTTTGTTCTATCATTCATATTCAAAGAGCATTGCTACTTCATGTTTACAAGAAGCTTGTGGAAAATCAGGTGCGGGTTTCCTCCCATCAAATAGCTAAATCAAGTACTATGCACAGGACAAATAGGAAGCGTTACTTCAGGTTAGTTTGTTATTTGCAATTTAACAGTTAATAAATTCGATAATTCTCAGTAGTTTAGATAGATATATAGTTCAGATTTACAGTTAGGATTATTATTTTAATTGCTCAGCTTAGTTATTTTTCATTTCTCTTCTTTCACAGAAAAGATATAAAAAATCCCAAAATAATGGTTTCGCTGTCATAAGATATTTTACCAATGATTTTTGCAAATTTAGATCAAAATTTGTATCCTGTAAATACTGTGCATATATAATTGAGATCTAATTTTGTTGATAGCTGAACTTTTAATTTCATAGAATTATTGTTTTGTAATATTAGTTAGTGAGCTGTATATATATTTTAGAATTGTATATAGTCTGTTGTAGTTATTTTTTTTACTTAGATTAGTTTCTTTAATTTATTTTTTCTTTCACTTTCCTAGGACTTAGATCGGCCAATGAAGCCACTAAACTCGTCGGAGTGGATCATTCCAAACGGCTTGGGTTATTTGGACAACCCCAGATCAGATCCACCCCTCCAGTTGACGAGCAGTCAATTTCTCCCGTCAACATGACCGAGGGTGTGAAGTTGTTTTTACCTCTAAAGACTATAGAATAAAAACTGTGGATTCAGGTCAACTAGTTGCAAAAGGTATAAGAACATAAAACAATGTCTATGTTTTAAAATAAGAATGCCACTTAAGAAAATATGATGAAAGTTGGCTATGGCATATGAGACTTGGTCACCTAAATTTTGATCACATAATCAAACTCAAAAAAAATGGGGCAGTAAAAGATCTTTCGAAGATATGAAAGCCATATGACTCTGTTTGTAAATCCTGTCAGATAGGAAATATTACTCGCACTCAGTTCAAATATAAAAACTTTCCCTCAATAGAAAAACCTCTCCAGTTAGTACATATGGATCTATGTGGTCCATCAAGGAAAGAAGGTACATGAAAAGAAAATTACTTTATGTTGATTATTGATGACTATTCTAGACTAACTTGGGTTGCCTTTTTGAAAAAAAAATCTGAAGCATTTGAAAAATTCAAGGTATTTAAGGCTCTGACTAAGAATCAAACAGGAAAAATATTAAAGGAAGTAAGGTCTGATAGAGGAGGAGAGTTTGGTTCAGGGAATTTCAAAGAGTTCTATGATAAGCATGGGATCAAAAGAGAGTACACAATTCCAAGGACTCCACAACAAAATGGAGTTGTTGAGAGGTAGAATAGGTCAGTACAACAAATGGAAAGATCAATGATGAATGAAAGGAACATACCTCAGACATATTTGGTGGAAGCAATTCATATAGTTGCTCATATCCTTAACAAATCTCATCTCAGACCACACAGTGACAAGACCCCTTATGAGCTTTGGTTTGGAAGACCTGCTTCAATCAAGCATTTTAAAGTTTTTGGGAGTAAATGTTATATCAAGAAAAATGACGAAAATATTGGCAAATATGATGACCGAGCTGATGAAGGTATCTTCTTGGGTTATGCTACAAATAGTAAAGGGTACAGACGCTACAATAAGAGACTGCACAAGCTAGTTGATTGTATAGATATAAAAGTTGATGAAGAAATCCTAGTCAGAAATGTAAGAAGTGTTGAACCAAGAACAAAAGATACAATTGAAGATGAATATGAATAGGTCCAAGGATCATAAATAGAAGAATATGGATCAGATGAAGATACAAATATTCAAACTGACACAGATAAGCAGATAGAAGCAAAATCACCTCTCAGAATTATTAGAAAGAATCATCCTGAAAATTAGATAATTGGGGATATAAATGAAGGAGTTCAGACAAGAAGGAAATTGATTAAAGACTCAGAACAATCTCATGTTGCCTTTTTATCTATGACTGAACCTAAAAAAATTGAGGAAGCTAGCCAGGAAGATAATTGGATTAGAGCAATGAATGAAGAGCTTGATCAGATTGAGAAGAACAATACTTGGGAGCTTGTCCCTAGACCCGAAGATAAGAATGTAATAGGTTCCAAATGGGTGTTCAAGAATAAAATGAATGAAAAATGACAAGTTGTTAGAAATAAAGCCAGATTGGTATGTAAAGGATATGCACAAGTTGAAGGTTAGGACTTTGAAGAAACTTTTGCACCAGTGGCAAGATTGGAAGCTATCAGAATGTTTCTTGCTTATTCATGTCATAAGAACTTCAAAGTTTATCAGATGGATGTTAAGTCAGCATTTCTTAATGGGG
>JZKD02S0113816.1:0-17978 GCA_000966675.3 Picea glauca | reverse complement strand
CTTCAATGAACCAATCGGCAACTGTCTTAAGATTTTCTATAATGGTATGTGAAATTCGAGGAGGTTCATAACCAAAGAATATTTTGTGCAGCGGAATGATTACAAAATGACACACTTCATAAAAATTGTTTTTGGCATTGTCTTCCCACAGAGCTGAATGATATTTGTGAACAGGCTCTGTACAAGAAGGATTCCAACTCCAATTCATCAAAGGGAACGAAGTCCTAAAACAGATAGCATCCATTATATAGGCTGACATGTAAAAGGCAATTGTTTGTCCCTTTGACCTAGCTGTTTGATACTTCATAACCTCTGTACCGATATTGTCTGATAAAATCTTATGCCAATTGAAACTTCKTCCCTCTGAAACCTCTTCTAGGAGGGGTGTCCATTCTGCACTAAAGTGATTAGAGTCCTTTTTCCCATATAGTCTGCATAACATCATTACTAAATACCTCATATAATCATTCAACGAAGCAGTGGCATATATCCCATGTAAATCGGCCCTAAATCTGTTTTCATCTCTGGACCACCCTTTTATCATATCAGGGTATGTCTGACCACCTTCGACACATTCTTTTTGTTGGAATGCAGCTAAAAACTCAGAATTAAATGTATGCCTATAAGTGGGTGATAATTTATACATTACTTGTACATGTTCGGGTTTGAATGAGCCAATAACCACTCCTTTCTCGTTCAGGATACTCCTTGTCGGGACGTCCACCTTATCCAGTGCCCAAGCAACCATATATGTATATGAAACCAGTCGCGAACGTGCTGCAACCTTACGAAGACCTGTTTCGGCTATGTCTCGGAGATGGTTTTCTGTACCATTATCCGAATATGAAAGTTCATCTTCCATTTTCTCTGCAATTGCAGCCCATGATTTAACATTGTGTATTATTCCAGATGCAGTAGTATCTGAAATGATATCGCTTTCCAGTTGTTCTTTGGTTTTCTTTGAAGCCTTTTTGGGCGCCATAACTTAGCAGCAAGATTCCGAAGCAAACAAAACTGCCAATGGTGGAGCAGCTCAGAAGAAGAGAAAAACTCTGTGTTCACTTGAAAACCTGAAACATAGCAGAATTCATCTTTGAAATAATGTAAACGTTTCGAAAAATTATTTCGAATAAATCGTAAAATCTTCGAGATTTGTTCATCTATTATGAAATAAATGCAAAGATATTCCCGATAAATTGCTTTTCATGTTTGTACCTGAGATATTCCAATATTTTCAAATATAATAGAAACCTGCCGTATACAGATCATTTATTAAAAGTTTGAAACTTTAAACCTCGTTTCTGAGAATGATTTATTATCGTTAATCTTAACTTAAGTTTGAAAACGCTTTCATCGGGGTTTCGGAACTTTCGATGTCAAGAAAATAAATCATCGCAAAACACCGATTGCCGAAATTGCGATCTATTATTTAAGTCAAACATTTTATTATCTTAATTAATCCAGATTACATTTTCGGGATTTCATTAATCAAGAGCTCGGAAATTGGGAAATCGGGGATCGGGGAATCGGGAAATTCAATGATATGAAAATTGTTGTTCACAAAATCTTGAATCGTGATTTTTCGATATAATTAGTCACTCTTAATCATACTTAACAGTGATTAGATTACTGTCAAACCTCACTTGAGAATTAATTAAGATTGGGGATCGGGAAATCGGAGAAAACGATGACGAGTTTCTTTGTTCTCGTAAAATTGCGAATCCCGATTTTGCGATGAGACTATCTTAGAGTTAAAACCCCTTCTTAAAACGGATTTAAGTAAATGATGTTTTTAATTAAGGATTAATGTGTCGAAAAATCGGGAATCGGGGTTTCGCTATTATATTTGTGTTGAACATTTGTTCATTCAAAATTCTGAATCCCGATGTCCCGATGTAAACGGATATACCTTAAGTTTTGAATCAATGTCCGTTTTAAAATATTATTTCGAAAGGTATTAGAAAACTTATATTTATTTGGGTGCTTGATTATTCTTTGTCCAAACAACGAACCATAAAGGCATGGCGGTTTCATTGGATATGAATTTTTTGCTTTTGAAAATTTATATGATGTAAAGCCTCAAAGATACAATAATTTTTATCATTAAGATTAAAAATTCAAGGTCTGTTTCAACACCCGGCGCAACTTGAACGGGCTCAAATGGACGTCGTATGCAAAATATATCGGGTTATGTTTGTTTTATCAAACAGGCAAAATATTGTTGATTGTACATTCCATACAATGTTGATGTGGTAGCTGACTATACAGGATGTACGGCTATAAAGTGACATGGAAGGTACACTGGTTGTTGATTGGGCAGACCCACAGGCAGATAGGTGGTTGAGTCAGATTGTGACATGTGTCACCACTGCAAGGGTGACACGTGGCACATATTGATGTGGCAAGGTCCGTACGACACGTGGCTCTGACATGGATAGGTGATGACTGGGAAGATATGGATGACAGGTGGTCGAATGATAGTTTGACACATGTCATGTTTGAGCGAATGTGTTTGTGCCACATGGCACCCCTCCATTGGTTAATTTATTGTTTGGAAAAATTTGTTTGGAATCCCGGGGAGTCTAACCCATGACCTCCGGTCCGGGCGGTGAGAAACTTGGCAGGGCTGGGCTACTAGCCCACCCATGGTGGTACTTGATATGTATAGCGCAAATGTTATATTTAAAGTTGAATCAAATGTTAATGGGGGGAAAAAGGGTTCGGGTCTAGCCCCATCCCTCGAAGAAAACACTACCACGCGACCCTTCCATGTAACCATTGCTATGTATTGTGGCGCACTCTCTGTTACCATAGCTTCCATCCCTAGCGCATTTCCATATGACTATGCCACATGAATGGGACCTCCGAACTATTGGTGCGGATATCATTTGGAGTTTAGCTCGGTGTTATTCCATGTGACTACATCATATGCCACTGGGTTATACGTTTGGCACGAGAGTTAGGCGATAGCACCCCGTCGATCGAGCTAGCCCGCCGACCAAGGTGCAAATCCAAGAGCTTATCGACCAAGGGTTTAAAAGCTTGGGGTCACATGGAAACTTAGCTCGAGGTCGCATGTATGCACCAAAAAACTAGGAGCTAACGAAGGAGGGGGGCCAGCACGCCAGGTCTTAGCCAGGGCCATGTGGCAGCGCTCCATATGCCCAAGAGCGCGGAGAAAGGGGGATGCACCCTAAATTTTTCCAATAAGTGGGTTTTATACCATATATTATGATTTTAATTGGATTTTTCAGCCAATTTTGGAGATTTAGTCCATTTTTGGAGGATCTTGGGCCCTTTTTGAGGCCAGATATTGGGGGGAAGTTGGGAGTTTGTTGCCAACTTCAAGTCTATATAAACCATAGGTTCTTGAAGCCATGGAGGATGTTAAGAATAGGGAAATGTTGAATAATTTTTTAGCCAAAGCCATTTTTATGCAGGGAAGCCATTGAGGAGAGTACCTTTGCGGACCATTTCTCGGAGCTTCTTTCATTCATTTTCAGTGCCGTCAGTTTTGATGGGTTCTTGAGATCTGGTAGAACACAACCAGATCATTTTTTAATCCATTTGGCACTTTTATGATGTACTTTTGAAGCTTCAAACAGAGATAAGAAAGCCTCACCCACTGAGACAAAGGCCCGAAGACGTAGGCGAGATTGTCGAACTCCGTTAACAATCTTATTGTTATGGTTTGTTGTTTCTTCATGCTTATTTCTAGATATGTATATTGCTTTATGGCTTCCATTTTTCTTCATTAACTCTTCCTCTTTCATCAAATTCCTAAATGGTAAAAGAACACATGTTTTAAAAACTCAACCATTGTCTTTAAAAGATCTTTTTGGATCACCTGTGGTCTAAAGATGCGAGTTGTTAGGCTCGTGGACTGAAGAAGTAGGTTTTCAAGCCTGCAAGCAACTCTCTCCAGGTGAGAGAGGTTGTTGGGGAAGTGATTTCCCAGAGGGAGCCCAATTGCAGCTATAGTGCTCTGAGAATTCATGTCTAGTCTGTTCCTGAATCCCTGGAAGGGAAGTGGGGCAGCTGAAGGATTGTTGAATAGAGAAGGGGCACACTTCCTGGGGTGGGACAGACATGTGGGGAATGAGAGGTTGTAGTTTTTTAGTGTGAACTAGCCTTGGGAGATAATCCTTCCTGTTGACTCTGCGACTTTCCTATTGCCCTTGCCAAGCCTATGAATCCCTTGCCCGGTGGATTTTATTCCTTGTTTGGGGTTGACCCATTGTTGAGCGTGATGAGCAGTGTGGTCTAAGGCTGGGATGTTTGTGGAAGGTTTGCACGCAGTTTGGTGGTCATCTATTGAAATATAAGTACCAAATCTATGTTAATTGTATGTTGTGCAATTGTACATGTGTTATAACTTGATGAGTAATGTCTGGATATATCATCTATGCTCTGTGTGTAGGCTTACTGTTATTTTCGCATTGATTTTTGTATGGTTAGAATATATCGTCTATATGCATATATTATCAGTATGTTTTAATGATTATTTCTGCATGAATAAGTGGCATGAACAGAATGTTGTAACTATTAATTTTGTTAGATATGCATGCATATAAATTCATAAAATGGTATCAGAGCTAAGAAAAACGTCCAAGAAGTGGTGTTGCTTGGCCAGTTGGTGGTTGGGGACGTCACAAAATGGTATCAGAGCTAAGTGAAACGTCCAAGAAGTGGCGTTTCCCAACCAGTTGGTGGATGGGGACCTCACAAAATGGTATCAGAGCCAAGGTTTCAACATTGAGCCTGGATGGGCCAGGAAAGTGGAAGTTGTAGAGAAGGTTTCAGAAGGAAATTGTTGTTGAAATGGACAAAATTGAAGTTCAGAGCCCAGTTTTCGACATGGAGCATGAATTAGGTTGTATAAGTGGTTATGGAATCAAAATCTCAGAGCAAATTGTTGTTGAGAAGGAAAAATTTTGAATTTCAGAGCATTCCAGAGTTCCAAGAGAACACCTTGGTCGTGTTTGGAAGCTCAGGAGGTATAGCGGTTCAAGAAAGATAGTAGAGAAAAGAGACTGCAGTAACTGTGGGTTTGGAACCGCAAGGTTTGAAGTTGGGTCATGGGATCTGTTCGGGAGAAGGATGATCCTTCACAACCGTCA
Source organism: Picea glauca (assembly GCA_000966675.3). Classification (NCBI taxonomy): domain Eukaryota; kingdom Viridiplantae; phylum Streptophyta; class Pinopsida; order Pinales; family Pinaceae; genus Picea; species Picea glauca. Next base: position 12,858 of record JZKD02S0113816.1, on the reverse strand, counting down.
GATCTGGAGAAAGTTGCATGAGGATTAACCCCTAAGTACTTCAGACTTTGCGACTTCGGTGAAGTTTATGTGTGATAGAGCAGAAAGGGTCAAAGCCCGAAGTTCCGAAGTCTCGAAGAGGATCTACACCGTAGATCCGGGGGAGGAGTGTTTACTATTGGATTTGACCAAGGACGGATCAGAATCGTAGGGATAATACAAGAGCGGAAGGTAAGAAATTTCAGGATTTTAGCATTCAGAAGAAACGAGGTATGCTAAGGTAAAATATCCCGAAGCCCGAAGTCCCAAAGTGACATGGCTTGCTGGTGTCACTAGGGATGGCGTGGACACATGAGATGTGTGCCACATGTCAGTGAGTTAAGAACCTTTGTAAGGTAGAAATGAAGTTAGAACATGACATATGTCACCTGCATGATTAGACCATGTGTCGACTTTGTGTGTCCTGCCACATGGCGCTCTTGGTGGTGGCACAAGGTAGTTAAACTTGGTGAAGAAGTTAGCTAGATCGGGCCCGCATTAACTTGATCACGATCTATCAAGATCGATGGCCGGGAGGCATTGCGGAGATCGAAGTTGCATGGAAGACAATTCTACAAGGTGGTCCTACAATCCAAACCATGGTTTCCCAGATAGGGTATGTGTCAGCGTGGGGACAATTGTGGAACGATCGACGGGTTACTCCAAAACCACTGACCCATGTCCCCGTAATTTGGGAGGTATAAAGTTTGATGTGACATTTTCAGTAGTTATAGTTCAAGCACGGAAACCGTGGGCCCCAGTGGACGCGTGACACCATATCATGAAGTCTGGAGACTTGACACTCCAAAATAATTGTCTCGTGATTGAATGGGAGGAAGAAACCCCAAAACTTCCATAACACCGAAGTAAAGTGATGTGATGATGTCACCTAGGTGACATGGAAGTATGCAGAGACTCACAGTTCAGGAGTTTTGGGATGTGTAAAGGTGAAATCCTCCAAAGTCCAGGAGCCCCAAAGATCTAAAGTCCCAGAGCCCCGAAGCATGTAGTTCCATAGCGAGTATCAATCATTGGATGCTGGGAGACATGGACCGTTGATCCACCCTACATCGTGAGTTCACCAATTCGACACTCCGAAAGATTTGTTGGGAAGATTTTTGGAAACCTCTGAAGCCCGGAGCCCGAAGTTTCAAGGCTCCGGATAAGCGCCCAAATCATAAGCATTGGGTCACATCCATGGTCACATGTGAACCAAGGGATGAAGTAAAAGGGGCTAGCGCCCAAAATTTGTTGCAGAACAAAGTGGGGCTTAGAGATAGAAGCCCAAGGGGTTCTTGATCGACCAAGACCCGCAGAAAATGGAATATGATATTGTTTTTGTTGAATCAGATTGGTTTATTCTGGAAAATTATTAACGTCTATTAGCCTAACAAAATTTCGGTTGACTGCAGAATTAACGATTTTCATAATCGAACCAAATTGTCGCATAGTGCAGAGAAATGGGGAAGGCATCGGGTGCTTACATTTTGGAAAATTAAGTTAGAGAAATGGATGTCCATTTAGGAGTTGAAGGATCGAACTCCAATGGGCATGGAGAAGAGATAGATAAAGAAGGAAACATGATGAAAATCATTGAAAATTTGCAGAAAGATGTCCAAACTCACCGAGCAGATAACAAAAAGCTCATGAAAGCCAGGGAGCAACAGGGAGAATTAAACATAAAGTTGATGCAGAGTCTGGAAAGAATAGAAAATAAATTTGATAAGGAGAGTGGCTCAAGCAAATCAGGAAATCATAGAAGAACATAAATTAATAGCAGACATCACCAACACTCCCCGAGGCATTCCAATAAGAGAGTACACAACAGCTCAAGTATATCCCCTGTTAGGAAGCATAAGAGGTCTGGGGAGGATGAGCTATGAGGGGAAATGAACAAAATCAAACCTCCTACGTTTGATGGGGAGCACAAGAAGGATGAAGATGCAGAGACATGGCTTCTAGGCATGAGGAAATACTTCCAATTGCATAACTATTCTTCTCATGCAGAGGGAAGAATTGCCATATATGAACTCAAAGGAAAGGCATCCATGTGGTAGGATCAACTTGTGCAGGTGCAGCACATTAAAGAGAAAAATGTGACTTGGAAAGAATTCAAGAAGTATTTTGAAAAGAAATACTTGACTAAGAGGTACTATGATAAGAAAATGAAAGAGTTATTTGAACTCAAGTTGGGAAGTATGTCCATTGATGAGTATGAAAGAAGGTTTTTAGAATTGTTGAAGTGTGTTTCTTTCATCAAAGATGAGACAGTTAAGATTTATAGGTATTAAGTGGTTTTCCACCATTCATCAGTGACAAAATACAATATGATGATCCCAAAACATTGGAGGAGACCATAAGGCGAGCTAAGTGCCTATATGATCAACAAAAATCAAAGCCAACTTTCCAAAAAGCTTGGGAAGACAAGAAGAAATTCAAGATGGATCAAAGGAAGAAGGGAATTAAGCCACCATTCTTCAGAAATAATCCTCAGGGACAATCAAATTTTAGAGAACCTGGACCGATTGAGACAGGTGGTCAAAGGCCAAGGCAGCCACCTATTCAATGTTGGGGTTGGAAAGGTGATCATATGTTTAGAGATTGTCCTCACAGAAGTGACAAAGTGAGAGTTGTTCACAATGTTCAGCGAGTTGAAACAGTGGGGGACATGGGAAGAAATATACCAAGGATCTATGTATCCTTGGACAACAAGCAAGCAGAGTATCAATCGCATATGATTGAAGTGGAAGGTATGATCAACAACCAAGCCATTACTATTTTAATTGATTCAGGAGATAGTCATAGTTATATAGATCCTAAGATGGTGGAAAGTTTGCAATTGCCAAGAAACAAACATGGAAAATATTGGTTGGTGCAGTTGGATACTGGAGCCAAAAAAAAAGTCAATGAGATGGTTAAGTCATGTCATATGGACATGAATGGACTGAGCACAAGGGCAGATTTGAACATCTTGCCTTTAGGTTTTTATAACTCCCTGATTAGTATGGATTGGTTAGACCAACACAATGTCATCTTAGACAATCGTAATAAGGAATTTACTTTCCTAGATGAGAAAGGAAATCAGAGGGCAGTCCAAGGAATTCCTAGGGAAGTGACTATCAGAGAAACCTCATAAATGCAGCTGAAGAAATGTTGCAGGAAAGGTTGTCAAATATTTCTAGCCCATATGGAGGAAGCATCTAAGGATAAGGTGCCAAATTTGGAGGATCATACATTCCTGGAATATTTTGAAGATGTGTTCAAGGAGGTACCAGGACTACCCCCAAAAAGAGATATTGATTTCTCTATAAATTTAATGCCTAGAGCAACTCCAGTGTCAAAGACTCTTTACAGAATGAGTACACCAGAGCTGAAAGAGTTGCAGATGCAGCTTGAAGAGCTTCTGAAGAAGGGGTATATACACCCAAGTGTGTCACCTTGGGGTGCCCCGATCTTTTTCGTGAAAAAGAAAGATGGGACGTTGAGATTGTGCATCGATTTCATACAGTTGAAAAAAGTAACTATAAAGAGAAAGTATCCTCTGCCAAGGATTGATGATCTCTTTGATTAATTGAAGGATGCAAATATATTTTCCAAGATAGATCCTAGGTCAGGATACCATCAGGTAAGGATTAAAGAGGAAGATATCAGCAAGACCACCTTTAGGACAAGGTATGGTCATTATGAGTTCACAGTGGTGCCATTTGGGTTGTCAAATGCACCAGTTGTTTTCGTGTGCTTAATGAATGGTGTTTTCCGAGAATATTTAGACAAGTTTGTCATTGTTTTTCTGGATGGAATTCTTGTATATTCCAAGTCGGAAGAATAGCATGAGCATCATTTGAGGATGGTGCTACAAGTTCTAAGAGAACATCAGTTGTATGCCAAATTGAGCAAGTGCTCATTTTATCAAAACGTGATTCAGTACTTGGGGCATATCATTTCAAAGGATGGGATAGCAGTGGATCCTGAGAAGATAGAAGCCATTAGAGAATGGTCAGCGCCAAAGAATGTGACAGAAGTCAGATCCTTCATGGTTCTAGATGGCTACTACATAAGGTTCATTGCGGGGTTTTCGAGAATAGCTCACCCCATCACTTCCTTGCAAGGGAAGGGGGAGAAATTTCAATGGACATAAGAATGTGAAAGAAGCTTCCAACAATTGAAGCAATTGTTAACCAGTGCTCCAATTCTAAGGATTGCAGATCCAAATGAAGACTTCATTGTATGAACATATGCATGTAAGGAAGGAGTGGGTGGAGTCCTCAGTCAAAATGGGTTTGTTGTATGGTATGAATCAAGGAAGTTTAAGGAGCATGAAAGGCTCTATGTCACTCATGATTTGGAGTTGGTGGCCATAGTGCATGTTTTGAAGAAGTGGAGGCACTACCTCATGGGAAAGAGGTTTGAGATGAGGATAGGCCATAATAGTCTGAAGTATTTGTTTGATCATCCAACTCTAAATGCTAGGCAAAGCAGATGGTTAGAGTTTCTCAGTGAATATAACTTTGAAATAAAGCATATCAAGGGGAAAGAGAACAAAGTGGTCGATGCACTCAGCAGAAGGGTGCATGAGTTGCATGCTACAACCATTAGCATGTAGAAGTCAGATTTGAAATATGGATTTGTAGAGGCTGCAAAATCAGATTTGCAGTACATGGAATTGGTAACAAAACTCCAGCAAGGTAAAATGCAACAGAAGGTTAAGGATTATGAATTGGGAATTGATGGAATCCTCCTGTACATAAACAGATTTTATGTACCCAACTCTTCTAAATTGAGGAGTGTGATTTTAAAACAGATGCATAATGTGCCTTATGCAGGACACCCAGGATATCAAAAAACAATTTCAACAGTCAAAAGCCAATATTATTGGCCAAGCATGAAGAGGGAGATTGTTGATTTTATTGCTAGATGCTTGGAATGTCAAAGGGTAAAGGTTGAGCATAGACACTTGATTGGGTTACTACAAGCATTACCCATTCCTGAGTGTAAATGGGAAGTGGTGACAATGGATTTCATCACAAGATTTCCTAGAACAAGAAAGTAGCATGATGCAATCATGGTAGTGGTGGATAAGCTTACTAAATCTGCCCATTTAATTCCTATGAAGACTACTCTTAAGGAAACTAACGTTGTTGATATTTATATGAGGGAAGTAGCATGCTTGGCATACCCAAGACAATTGTGTCTGACAGATACCCAAAGTTTACGTCAAAGTTCTGGAAGGGGTTATTCAAAGGGTTCGGAACAAATCTGAACTTCGGCACTGCTTATCATCCTAAGTCTGGTGGACAGACAGAGAAGGTGAACCAAATGAAAGAAGATATGTTAAGAATGTATGTGATGGAAAAACCATCTAAATGGGAATATTATCTACACTTGGTAGAATTTTCCTACAACAATGGGTATCAAGTATCACTGAAGATGAGCCCATTTGAAGCACTTTATGGCAGAAAGTGCAACACCCCAGTAAGTTGGGAAAACCAATATGATAGGGCAGTGGTTGGGCCAAAGTTGCTCAAGGAAATAGAAGAGAAAATGATGAAGATTAAGCAGAATTTGAAGGCTTCCCAAGACAGGCAGAAAAGTTATGTTGATAAGAATAGAACTCACAGGGAATTTAAAGTAGGGGATCATGTATTCCTGAGGGTGAAGGACAACATAAGCTCCATGAAGTTGGGAAATTGTTCAAAGTTGGAAGCTCGATATTGTGGGATGTTTGAAATCCTAGAGAGGATTTGTCCAATAGAATATAGGCTTGCATTCCTACATGCATGTCTATACATAATGTATTTCATGTGTCATTGCTTAAGAAATATGTACGTAATGCTAATCATGTTATTGATTGGAATGTGATTCAAGTGGAGTGGGAAAGCGCTTTTCATGTGCATCATGTGCATATACTAGATCGGAAAAGCAAGCAACTCCATAATCGAGCCATAGGGCTTGTAAAAGTCCATTGGACCTAGTACGGTCTTGAGGATGCAACATGGGAGCATGAAGATGCTATGTGGGAAGAATACCCGCATCTTTTTTAAGATTTTGGAAATCTTGTTGTTGTTCTGTAAGTAACTTGCACTGAGGACAGTGAAAAAATAAATGTAGGTGATTGTAACACCCCAAGGCTAAGCCCTTGCTGAATTGTAATTATGTTTATAGGATGGTGAGCCAAGTGTTTATAAGTTGAATATGTATATGTTTGTTAGGACGGAGAGCCTAGATGCTTAAGTCCATGAGCCTGATTTTTGTATATGTAAATGCACATATCATTAATAAAATTACATTGTTGCGTGTAGACCAACCACGAAGAAATATTTATGGGGGACTAAGCTCCACTAGGTAGGGTAAGGGAGGGGGCTAAGTGTCTAGGCCTAGGGGATAAGCTAAAGGGATTACCTCTAAACAAATAACATTTTATTATTATTTCCTAAAGGCTAAGGTGGACATGACCAATGTTGTCCTAAGTTCCTGGAAAGGGAACAAGTGCTAATTGGAACTCATGCAATTGCATGAAGACAAGTGTCAAACTGGGCACATGCAGTGAAAGCTGGGAAAGCCAACTCATTGGGGGTTCACTTCCCATTATGGCGTTTCTCCCCATCCTTGCGTCGAGGACCAGTCTGGAGATTCCTCACAACCCTTACGATTCTCTGGAAGTTTGTCACCCTTCCTGATTCACCAATGGATTCACGCATTGAACCAGTTCTCCATTATCGGCCTCTACATCTATTATGCACCTTTGGACCCTAAAGGTGTTGTGAATTATCTGGTACCTTTCTTGTGAAGCACAACGCACCTATACCTTCCATGAGTCATGTTGTGCCTTAATGGTTCGTTGTTGTTTCCATCACCTGAGCTATACTGAGCCTTGTTGTTGACATCACCTTTACTGGAGTTGACATAGAAGTTGGACTGAAGAAGCAGGTTGTCAGGCCTATGGTTTGAAGAGGCAGGTTGTCAGACCCGTGGACTGAAGAAGCAGGTTGTCAAGACTGCAAGCAACTCTCTCCAGGTGAGAGAGGTTTTTGGGGAAGTGATTTCCCATAGGGATCCCAACTGCAGCTATAGTGCTCTGAGAATTCTTGTCTGGTGTATTGTTGAATCCTTGGAAGGGAAGTGGGGCAGTCGAAGGAATGTTGAGCAGAGAAGGGGCACACTTCTTGGGGTGGGACAGACATGTGGGGAATGAGAGGCTATAGGTTGTTAGTGTGAACTAGCCCTGGGAGATAATCCTTCTTGTTGACTGTGCGACTTTCATGTTGCCCTTGCTAAGCCTAGGAATCCCTTTCCCGGTGGAGTTTAGTCCCATCTCGGGGGTGAGCCACTATTGAGCTTGATGAGTAGTGTGGTCTAAGGCTGGGAGGTTCATGGAAGGTCTGCACACAGTTTGGTGGTCATCTATTGAAAGATAAGTACCAAATATATTTTAATTGTATGTGGTGTAATTGTAAATGTGTTATAACTCAATGAGTAATGTCTGGATATATCATCTATGTTGTGTGTGTAGGCTTACTGTTATTTATGCATTAATCTGTGTATGGTTAGAATATGTCATATGTATGCGTATATTGTCAGTGTGTTTTAATGATTATTTTTGTTGGAATAAGTGGCATGAATATAATGATGTAATTGTTAATTGTGTTAGATATGCTTGCATATAAATTCATAAAATGGTATCAGAGCTAAGTGAAATGTCCAAGAAGTGGTGTTGCCCGACCGGTTGGTGGTTGGGGATGTCACATTGTGGTAGATGGCACAAGTACCTCTTCAATTGGATAGAATAACATTACTTTGAATTCTTCCCCCCCCCTTCCCAAGGCTTTCCTTTGTTATATATCTCTTTGGAGGAGGCTTGGGAGAGCTTCTAGATCTTCTAGAGACCACTAGAGACTCGAATGATGTGATTTTTGAGGCCCTTGCCATGAATATAAAACTCATCCCTCGCTTATCACCTCGTAACTGTCTGAATCTATAATTTTCAAGGGTCATCGCTTATTGGAAATTGTTGAGAAGTGATGACCATCACTTGTTGTCCCCTATGTTTCCAACAATGATCTCCAAAAAGGGGCGAAACCTTATGCAAAATTTGTATTTGGGCTTCTATCCTCTTCATGGATTCCCTTCTGTCTTGTAGAGTGGAAATTAAGGCTATAATAGATGCCCCCTAATGTGTGAAGTTAGGAAAGGAATGTATGGCTGAAATACATTACAATAGCGTCCATGTGAGGCAGCGTGAGGAAAGAGCAAAGAATTTTCGGAAGTCAAAGAAGTCCTACAATTAAACACCAAGGATGAGAGAAAAATAGACCATCCCTTAAATAGACATACTCAGACTCCAAATGAGCATGGTCGCCAAACAATACACTGCGGATCCATGAAACTAAATTCTAGATCATGGCCACAAAATAATACACAGTGGATCCATGTCATCAATAAGACTATAGCCACGAGACAATACAATGTGGATCTAGTAATGAACACAATCATAACCACCAACAAATACAATGTGGATCTATGACACACATATAGACATCAGGAAGACAACGAGGACTAAGAAGAGTGCCCCCGAAGTCTTCAAAGTACTCATATACAAGTGATATACTCCATCGTAACCTGGGATGGGGTGTTGTAAAGGAATGATATGGCTCCAAACCTAAGGTATTCATTCCAAACCCCAATGGTATGAATCTACAAAATGCGAATAGATGAGTTGATGTCGAGCATGGTAGAAATCGTCTGATTATCGGTCATTGATGTATATTGTTAATAGACGCGAGGGGACCCATTGATGATGAAGATGGACCCTAAGGTACCTAGTGTAATCTAGCGAGTGTGAATAGAGGATATGATGTCGAACACTTGTATAATCAATCGATCAGGAGTCAATCATGTAAACCCATTATCAATCATGAGGATTTCTACCACTAATGACTACAAACTCCAAGGTATTAGTTGGTTTCTAGATCCCCTTCCTAGATAATGTGTTGAATTCAATAGGAATATATCCGTTGAAGGAGGTTCTTGATGTATCCCCCATCAATCGACATGAAACAGACATAGAGAGATTATGTGAAGAGAGAGTATCACAAAGTACAACTTACACAGGTATGGTTGACTTGCAAATTCAACAAAACAACAGATGGTTGACTCAGGTTTAAAATTCCCTTAAATATATAGCACGACACAATGGTGACTTGGCAATGAGACAAAATATCTAGACAAATATAGTGCAACAACGCAGGAGGCATTGGAGAACTCTCCATAATGACTGGAAGAGTAACCAGTCGGAGGAGTATCTCTGACTCATATTATTGGGAAGGCTCATAAGCAAGCTAAAACCCAATTGTATGATGAGTAATCAAACAGGTTCCATGTTCAAGGGAAACTTGACCGATGTTTCCATTTTGATAATAGACCAATGGTGAAAAACCCCCACTCTTTTTTTATTTTTTTTGTATTTTTTTCCTCCTTCGTGGTTTAAGGAGTGTGAAAGAGGAATATAAGTATGCTCGGTCTCCTTCATGGTTTAACAAGCACGAAAGAATGACACAAGTAATCTCGATAATTTTTTCATGTCCTTTTACGAGATCGAAAAAGAGATAAAAGTATACTCGGTGGGAGAGAACGAGTGGCTTAACATCATGCTCTCATGTTCCAAGCGCATGGAACTGACCTAAGAAATGAGGAATGAAAATAGTACTGGCAAGTGAGATCCACTTTTAGAATTTGTTCTCTACTTGGGTAGGTGGGTGTAAAATGAAGGACAAACAATGCAAGAGGCGGATGGTCAAAGCTACTGCATAGCGGTAAGTGGGAGATGGGAAAACAACATTGTAGCAGTGAGAAGCATGATGCAATTAACAAATGCATAGGTGACCATTAAGAAAGAATAAAAATTTCAAGAACCCCCACGGGATATGGCCAGAATATAGACGAAGAGAGGAAACTGAAGCTCAATCTTCAAGTCATGATGGGGTTAAAGGAGGGCTCCCAGTCCTATGGGAAATCGTAGCATGGGTACTTAATGGAAATCCAGGTGCTAACTAGGGCGCCCATGAAGGGTAGGAACTACCAAACTAGTTATGACATGTAAAAGGAGTGGCTAAGTTCACAATCGACCAGGTTTGAACCTAAGGCATAATGTCAGTAGTATGGACGATTAATAATGCAAAGTGGAAAATGAAAGGAAAAACCTATCCCTATATGCCAGTTTAGGAACATATACCTCAAGTGTAGTGGATGTCACCATCTTCATAGAAAGTCCCCATAATCTTGTCAACACATGTAAACTAGATGGAAGGGGTTAAAATGCATATGGAAATCTCAAAAAGGAAAATATTTTTGGATATTTTGGATATGATATATGAAACAACAAAAAAATCACTCGCACCACACACCTATGTATAAGGAACAACGCATTCTGACGCTTTACACCAAGTAGATCCCATTTCTAGGCTCATGCCAAGGATCTTTTATGTAACCAATGAACTCATGGGTCGATCTTGGCATCATATGGCTCACCATGTCAGGGCCATGCCACATAGGAATGAATTTATACATACGAAGATACTCATTGTGAGTAGTCTCGCGAGCTAGGGAAGCTCCTTGATGAGACCAATCAAGACATGAGGGAGGTATGAAACGTGAATCTTCGATGGAGGGAGGGCAAAGAACTCAGTGGAAATTTCTAAAAATATATATATCTGAGGCAGTAATGTGATCCAGGTGGATATTGGTGGCCACCAACCTATTCCACTTGGACCCCCACCATTGCTTCTTTTAGTTTTTCAGTTTTTTCACAGTTTACTATTTTTAGCAATTTTTTTGGGTCCTGAACTTCCGGGGCCATTTTGAGGCCCTAAACGATGTTTTTTTGGGTATGTTATTGTCGTAAAAATACATCTAATGATGCTATTTTGTCTTGATCGTTGTAGGCCTCGGATAGATCTTTCCAACGAGCTATCATACACCTAAAACGAAGATCGTATGCAAAATTTACGACCCCGGGAAGTTGATGCACCAACTTACCCAAACGAGGCCCACATGACTTTTGGCGCTTCATCTCCCAGGGTTAGGTTTTTGGATGTTTAGGAATTTTGGAATTCCTGTTTATTGTAAAAGGGCCTTCAGAGCCTCATTGTAATCATCTACTCACGGATGCGAGTATCGGCCACATCTCTTCTCAAAGATAAGCTACTAGCGCCCTAGCTAGTTTATTTCCATTCTGTTTGTAAGCATATTTCAGTCATTTGTTGTTAATGAAATGAAGTCTTATTTCCGCTGCATCTTTGTGTTTATGTGTATTTATGTATTTCATTGTGTTCCTACATAAATCTGGATCAGTGGTATCAGAGCGGTCTGCTCATTCTCAATCCTTCTTTGCATGTCCCCAACGAGATTGGGGTATAAGGAGTTGGGGCTCGATCTGGTTGAACCTTTGCAAGATCAGCCTCGCAAACCCCGACGACCACTCATGGGGGAAGAAAAGAAAGATGAGGGAGCAAGAGATCCTATCAAAATGTTGCTCGAGGAGGCCCTCAAGAAACAAAGGAACGCGATGATAGACAACTTTTCACAGATTCTTCAACGGATTCCGACTGGCGGTGCATCGACATCCAGAAGCCACTCTGGAGGTACCACTCCTTTTAAGGTACAAGTAAACTTTGACATTCCCATATTTGACGACCAAATAGATGCAGATGTCATAGATAGATGGTTGAATCTGTTAGAAGGATATTTCTCGGTTCATGACTTTTCCGATTGAGAAAAGATTATTTTCGCACTCCTCAAAGCCGCCCCCCATGTCAAGGATTGGTGGGAAACCTACTCGAAGCAAGAGGGCAAGGGAGAACCCTCTTTGTTCTCGGACGCACCCACTTGGAATTATTTCTGAGACGCCATCAAGGAACAATATTATCCCGTGGGGAGCTATGAGGGCAAATACATACAATGGACTACGTTGCAGCAGCAAAGGGACCAAGATGTGCATGAGATGACGAATCTGTTTCATACCCTACGCACAAAGTTGGGTATCAAAGATTCAGATAAAAATTTGGTGTTAAAGTAACACAGTTTTCTGCACAGATACATTCAAGAGGAAATGGAGTTCCTCGACATCTCCTCACTTGGTGTGGCATACCGATATGCTGCCAAGATTGAGCAGAAGTTCAAACAGAAGAAGCAAGACTTTTGGTCTGCAAATCAGAAGCACGGGAAAGGTACTCCCAAGACGCAAAACAAAGGACCAAGCCAAGGCGGGGCAGCCCAGAACAACCCGCCAAAGCCACAAGCAAAGAACAACACCACGAAGCCAAAAAAGGACACGGGGAAGTGGTGTGAGTTCCATAAGAGCTCCACTCACAACACAAGTGAGTGTCAGGCCAAGCAGTCACTGGTAGCCCAGTTGAAGGCTTCTGAAATGGATGCATGCTCCGACTCTGAATTAGAACCTGACAAGGGGAATCACAGGGGGAAGCAGATTATCGATGCGGAGCCCAACGCCACCATTGCCACCACGAAGATCCAGAAGGAGGAACCAGAAGATCCAGAGGAGGTAGAGCATCTCTTCCATTCCAAGATGTGGGTAAAGGGTTCCCCGTTGCAGTTCATTGTCAATAGCGGGAGCCGGAAGAAACTCATCTCGGTAGAGGTTGTGAAGTGGTTGAGCTTGCCGACCACATCACACCCACAACCATACACCATCGGTTGGTTGCACCAAGGATGGGACCTCCGCGTCAGTCGACAATGTTGCCTTCCCTACAGCATCAAGCCCTTCATGGATGAGGTATTATGTGACATTGCTCCTCTTGATGTTTCTGATGTATTATTAGGCCAACC
>JZKD02S0113805.1:0-24416 GCA_000966675.3 Picea glauca | reverse complement strand
GGTCTGCCCTTGTGCCAACAATCACCAACACCTTCTCTATGTACTCACCTTGAGACAATGTTAATTTGTTATTTTTCATGTCCCTTGTTATTCTCATACCAAGGATTTTCTTTGCAACACCCAAATCCTTCATCGTCAATGAATTAGCTAATTTATTCTTGAGCACATTCATATCCTACATGTTAGACCCTACAACAATCATGTCATCTAAATACAATAGAAATATAATATAGCTTCCATTTTCTAGCCTCTTAAAATAAAAACAGTGATCAGAATAACATCTATTATAACATTGTTTTTCATAAACCTATCAAACTTCAAACACCATTGCCTTGGAGATTTCATTAGGCCATACAATCTCCTCTTCAACCTTCATACCAAATTATCCTTCCCTTTGAACTCATACCCCTGTGGCTACTGCATATAAATATCTCCATCCAAATCCCCATGAAGAAAATTTGTTTTTACATATAATTGTTCAAGATACAAATCTTATACTACCACTAGACTTAAAATGGTCTTAATTGAAGTCATTTTGAAAACAGGAAAAAATATTTCATCAAAATCTATACCTTTCTTCTATGCAAACCCATTTACAACAAGTATGGCCTTGTACCGCATTTTTCCTCCATATTCTTCCTTCAACATGTAAACTCATATATTATGCAATTCTCTTTTTCTTGCTAGCAACTAAACCAAGTCCTAAGTTTGGTTATTTACCAAGGAATCCATTTATTCTTTCGTGTATTAATCCCATTTCTTTTTAGTGTGTACCTTCATTTCCTCTTCATAACTTTTTGATTCACCAAAATCAGTCAACAATAAATAACACAATGAAGGAGAGTATCGTTCAGGGGGACTAATTAACCTGATAGATATTCTAAAAACACTTGAGGGAGTTTGAGGTACATGTTTCTTTTGTTGTTGTACATTTTGATTTTCTGGTACCTTTGGATATTCTTTTTCAGTGATTCTGTCAAGCACTATGTATTCTGATTTTTCTTCTTCCTGTTTGCTTCCCTACAACTGATCTTTGTACATAACCTTCTCATTGAATATGAAATCTCTACTCCTAACGATTTTTTTATTTTCATAATCCTATAAGTGATAACAAAAATCATTCACATTGTATCCAATAACGGTACACTTCTTGTATTTTGCTTCAAGCTTTGCTCTATTTTCTTTATCAATATGGACAAATGCTTCACAACCAAGAGTCTTTAGAAATTAATATTTTACCTTTTTACTTGGTCATGCATCCTCTGGAATTCCACCATCCAAAGAACTTGAAGGTCCTTTTTTTATTAAGTAAACAACATCATCTACAACATCTTCCTAGGATTGTAAGGGAAACCCATCATGAAATCTCATACTCCTTGCACATTCTAGGATTGCCATGTTCATCCTTTCTAACACATTGTTTTCTTGTGGTGTCCCTGGAACTATTTTTTCTCTATGAATCCCATGGTATGAAAAATCATCATTGAACTTCTTGCTGTAGTATTCACCTCCATTGTCTTATCTAAGACACTTCAACCTCTTTCATGTCTCATTCTCAACCAAAGCTTTCCATTTCTTTCAAAAACATCATATTTTTGTTGAATGCAATAAACCAAAGTTTTTCTAGTTGCATCATCAGTAAAAGTAACATAATAATGAGATCCACCAAGAGATGATACCTGATCTAGTCCACTTACATCTCTATGCACAAGCTCCAACTTTTCACTCTTCTTTTCTTTTCTAACTTTGAGAAATATGACCCTCTTCTATTTTATATAAACACAATGCTCACGGAAATCAAAATCAACTTGTTTAAGATCTAGCAACAAATTCCTTTTGTGAAGTATCTACATCTCCTTCTCTCTCATGTGTCCAAACCTATGATGCCACAGTGTTGTATCCACTCTTGTAGAAGCTAAAGAGATAGAAGAGTCAAGATTGACAACGCATAAATACAATGTACATACCTTCTCTCATTTTTCCATTACCAGTGATCATTTAGTGACCTTCTAGGCCTTATCTATAAATATATATACATCTTTCACTTTCCAACTTCCCTGTTGAAATTGTATTTCTTCTCATATATGGTATATGTCTCACCTCTTTCAGTAACCATTGGTTTACATTCTTTTTCTTTATTTTTACCTTACTCATTCCAACAATTTGACATGGTTCATAATCACCCAAATAAACCTTTCTAAAATCACCTTGAACATAATCTTGAAAATATTTCCTATGGGGTATGGCATGAAATCAATCCCCTTAATCTACTGTCCAAGACTTAGTAGTATTATCTAAAGAAATAATCAAAGAATCTTGTAATACATCACCTGTTACATTTGCTTCCTGATTTTTCTCTTTCTCTCCATCTCTTTGTTTCTTTGGAGCTCTGCAGTCTTTCTTCATATGTCATTTCTTCCCACAATTCCAACACTCTATCTTTCCTAGTCTGGATTTGGATCTACCCTTCCTATAATTCCCACGATTCCCTAGACTCTTTCCTCTTTCCTTTTGTCTTCCTCTATTCTCCACAGTCAATGCATTACCTAATCTCTCACCTGTGCTTTTCCATTGCATTTTTTCATTGAGGATAACACCAATAACATTATCAAATTTCAGAGTGTTTGAACTAGAGATAGAGTTACTTACATCCATGACCAAGTCGTTCCATCTTTCTGGCAATGAGAACAAGATTAGAAGATCCCTAAGCTCATCATCAAAGGTCACTTTTACAGAACTTAGCTAATTAGTAACCATATTGAATTCATTTAAATGATTTGCAGCAGACCCACCTTCTGACATATTCATATTAAATAATCGCTTCATTAGAAATATATTGTTGGAGGCCAAGGGTGTTTCATATAGTATAGCCAATGCCTTCATCATATCCTACATTTTTTTTTCCTTTCGAAATATTGAAAGCCACCGACACTTCCAGGCATAGTCGTATCATTCTTAGTGCCTTTATGTCAAGAAACTCTCATTCTTCGTCCTTCATGGTTGTCGGCTTCTTTGTTATTCCTCCCAATGGTAGGAATAGATCCTTCTGATATAAATAATCTTACATTCACGTATTTCATAACTGGTAGTTTTGGCTGCTAAATTTCCCGACCCTAAACTTTCCATCTTCCGTCATTGGTCCTACTCGAAACCAAGAACCCTTTTTTCCTGCACTTACCTTTGGCTCTGATACAAGTTGTTAGAAAAAACATGATTGTAGAGCAATAAAATTTAACAAGTGCGGAAATAAAACATCAAAGATGCACAATACAATAGAGACACATATACACATGGTTCACCCAATGTGGGCTACATCCACTAGAGAAATTTCCAGGTCCTTCCTTTATCATTATTCAACAAATGAAGGGATACAACCTACTATAAAATATGTTGTAACTCCCTCTTCTTTCTCTCACAGACTCCTCTCTTAGAATACAATATTCACTCTACTACACACATAGTCGCAATAGAATTCCTCATAAAATAGGGTTTTCTTCTAGGGTAGAAAACCCTAGCATAACCTCTACCGTCAGATTTACAACCTTATAATGAACGATCCAAATTGACTACGAAATTACAATATTTTAATTGCATTGAAAAACAAATTCAGGCCCCTCAAGGATGGGGGAGCCAATAATTGTGTATCCTACATTCTCTTTGACCTGCATATGAATTAGGAAGATAATCAAGTTCCACAACCAACAATCTCCCACTTGGAGACTGATCACAACAACTGCATTGTTGTTGTACCTATTGGACTATGATCCACCTTGGACCTGACAAATTTTGGATCTTCACCTTCATGCTTTAATACCAACTGAAACTTAGCAGGAACTCAGTTTCTCCCTAGTTATTACCTTTGTTAGCATGTCTACAAGATTTTGGCTAGTATGTATATTTTCCAATTTCAATTGTCCATCCTCCAAAATGCACCGTATCAAAATGGTACAAGAGATGTATATGCTTAGTCTTAGAATGTAAGGTTGAGTTCTTTTCCATATGAATGAAACTCTAGCTATCGCAGTAAAAACTACTATTCTCCTGTTTCTTTCCCAATCTATCCATAAACCTTTGTAACCAAATTATCTTTTTACTAGCCTCTGTAGCAACATCATACTATGCTTTTGTTGTTGAAAGTGCAACAACCTTTTTTTGTTTCTAAATACAACCTATTGTTGTTCCACCTACAGTAAAAACATACCCTGTAGTGATCCTCCTACTATCTTTATCACCTGCCATATCTAAATTAGCATATCCCTGTATAACAGTGTTTGAACCTCCAAGTACTAGTACCTCTCAAATACCTAAGAATCCACTTTACTGCCTCCCAATATTCTTTACCTGGATTGTTCATATACCTACTCACAACTCCCACTGCATTTGAAATATATGGTCTTGTGAACACCATCACATACATCAAGTTTTCAATTGTTTATGAATAAGGGACCTTCATGTGTTATATCTTCTCTGGTGTCTTGGAACAAAGTTCCTTGGTTAATTTGAAATGGTTGGCCAAAGGTGTGCTAACTGGTTTTGCATTCTTCATTCTAAACCTCTCCAACACTTTCTCTATGTACTCACCTTGAGACAATGTCAATTTGATATTTTTTCTGTCTCTTGTTATTCTCGTACCAAGGATTTTCTTTGCAGCACCCAAACCCTTCATCGCAAATTAATTAGCTAATTTCTTCTTGAGAAAATTTATATATTGTATGTTAGACCCTGTAACAAGCATGTCATCTACATACAATAGCAAGATAATATAGCTTCCATTTTCTAGCCTCTTAAAATAAACACAATGATTCTAATGACATCTACTATAACCTTGTTTTGTCATAAAACTTCAAATACCATTGCCTTTGAGCTTAATTTAGGACACACAAGCTCTTCTTCAACATGCAAACCAAATTATTATTTCCTGTGAACTCATACCCCTGTGATTGCTACATATAAATATATTCATCTAAATCCCCATGGAGAAAAGTTGTTTTGACATCTAAATGTCAAATATGCAAATCTTATACTACCACAAGACTTAAAATGGTCCTAATCGAAGTCATTTTAACAAAAGGAGAAAATATTTCATCAAAATCTATACCTTTTTTCTGTGCAAACCCATTTAAAACAAGTATGGCCTTGTACCGCCTTTTTCCTCCATCTTCTTCCTTCAACCCGTAAACTCATTTATTCTACAATGCTCTTTTTCCTGTAGGCAAATGAACCAAGTCCCAAGTCTAGTTATTTACCAAGGAATCCCTTTCCGCTTTCATGCCTTGCTCCCAATTATTTGTATTCTCTACCTCCATTGCCTCGTCATAACCTTCGGGTTCACTAGAATCAATCAACAATGAATAATACAATAAATGAGATTATCGTTCAGAGGGTCTAATTAACCTGGTATATCTTATAACAACACTTGCAGGAGTTTGAGGTACTTTTTTCTCCTGTCGTTGTACATTTTTATTTTTTGGTACCTTTGGAGTTCATTTTTTAGTGATCTCATCAAGCACTGTGTAGTCTAGTTTTTGTTCTTCATGTTTCCTTCCCTGCTACTGATATTTGTACATCACCTTCTCATTAAATATGGCATATCTACTCCTAATGATTTTGTGATTTCCATAATCCCATACGAGATAACCAAAACCATTAACATCATATCCCATAAAGGCACACTTCTTAGATTTTTCTTCAAGCTTTGTTCTATTTTCTTTATCAATATGGACAAATGCTTCACAACCGAAAGTCTTGAAAAATTAATAGTTTGCATTTTTACTTTTCCATGCCTCCTTTGGAATGCCACCATCCGAAGAAATTGAAGCTCATTTGTTTATTAAGTAAACAACAATATCTACAACATCTACCCATAATTGTAAGGGAAACCCAACATGCAATCTCATACTCCATGCACGTTCCATGATTGTCTTGTTCATCATTTCTAACACACTATTTTCTTGTGGTCTTCCTGGAACTGTTTTTTCTCTACCAATCTCATGGTATGAATAGTAATCATCAAACTCCTTGTTGTAGTATTCACCTCCATTGTGTGATCTGAGACACTTCAACCTCTTTCTAGTCTTATTCTCAACCAAAGATTTCCATTTCTTTCAAAAAAATCATATTTTTTGTCAAATGAAATAAACCCAAGTTTTTCTAGTTGTGTCATCAATAAAAGTAACATAATAACGATATCCACCAAGAGATGATACTTGTGTTGGTCCCCATACATCTGTATGCATAAGCTCCAACTTTTCACTCTTCTTTTCTTTTCTAATTCTGAGAAATCTAACCCTCTTTTGTTTTCCATAAACACAGTGCTCATAGAAATCCAAATCAACTTGTTTAATATATGGAAGCAAATTCATTTTTTGAAGTATATGCATCCCCTTCTCACTCATTTTTCCAAACCTATGATTCCATAGTTTTGTATCCACTCCTATAGAATATAAAGAGATAGAAGAGTCAACATTAACAGTACATAAATACAATGTACCTACCTTCTCTCCTTTTTCCATTACCAGTGATCCTTTAGTAACCTTCTATGTCTTATCTATAAATATATATCTACAACCTTCACTTTCCAACTTCCCTATTGAAACTAGATTTATTGTCAGATCTGGTATGTGTCTCAACTCTTTCAGTAACCATTGGTTTCCATTATTTTTCTTTATTTTTACCTTACCCATTCCAACAATTTGACATGGTTCATCATCACCCAAATAAACCTGTCCAAAATCACTTTGAACATAATCTTGAAAATATTTTCTATGGGGTGGAGCATGAAATGAAGCCCCTGAATCTAATACCCAAGACTTAGTGGTATTATCTAAATAAAGAATCAAATAATCTTGTAACACATCACATTTTACATTTGCTTCCTAACTTTTCTCCCGTTGTCCATATTTTTGTTTCTTTGGAGCTCTACGGTGTTTCTTTAGATGTTATTTCTTCCCAAAATTATAACACTCTATCTTTCCTAGTATGGATTTGGATCTTCCCTTCCTACAATTACCACGGTTTCCTGGAATCTTTCCTCTTTCCTTTTCTCTTCCTTTGTTCTCCACTTTCAACACATTACCTGATGTCTCACATGTTCTTTTCCGTCACATTTATTCACTAAGGATAACACCAATAACATCATCAAATTTCATAGTGTTTGAACTAGAGACAAAGTTACTTACAGCTATGTCCAAGCCATTCCAGCTATCTGCAATGAGCACAAGATTAGAAGAACCATAACCTCATCATCAAATGTCACTTTTATAGAACTTGACTGATTAGTAATAGTATTGAATTGATTTAAATGATCTGCAACAGACCAACCTTCTCACATCTTCATATTAAATAATTGCTTCATTAGAAATACCTTGTTGGAGGCCAAGGGATTTTTATATAGTCTAGCTAGTACCTTCATCATATCCTCCATTGTTTTTTTCTTTCGAAATATTGAAAGCCACTGATGTTACCAAGGAAAGTCGTATAGTTCCTAGTGTCTTTCTATCAAGAAACTCTTGTTCTTAATCCTTCATGGTCGTTGTCTTCTTTAGGAATAGATCATTTTGATATAAATAATCTTCCATTTTCATCTTCCATAACTGGTAGTTTTGGTTGTTAAATTTCTCGACCCTAAACTTTCCATCTTCCACCATTGGTTCCACTTGAAATAAGGAACCCTATTTTCCTATGAGTTACCTTTGGCTCTGATACCAGTTGCTAGAAAAAATAGGATCGTAGAGCAATAAAATAAAACAAATGCGGAAATAAAACATAGAATATACACAATACAATAGAGACACAGATATACGTGGTTCACTCAATGTGGGCTACGTCTACAAGAGAAATTGCCAGGTCCTTCCTTTATTATTATCCAACAAATGAAGGGACACACCCCACACCAAATGCATTGTAACTTCCTCTTCTTTCTCTCACAGTATCCTCTCTCAGTATACAATATTCACTCTACTACACACACAACCGCAATACAATTACTCATAAAATAGGGTTTCCTTCTAGGGAAAAAAACCCTAACATAACTTCTATCATCATATCTGTGACCTTATAATGAAGGGTCCATATTGACTACGAAATTACAATATATGAATTGCATTAAAAAAAAAAAAAACATCCCTCTCAAGGTTGGGGGAGATTGTGTATGCTATAGTCTCTTTGACCTACATATGAATTATGAAGATAATCAGGTTCCACAACCAAGAATCTCCAACTTGGAGACTGATCACAACAATTCCATTGATATTGTACCTATTGGACTATGATCCATGTTGGACCTAAAAATTTTCTCATCTTCACCTTCATACTTGAATACCAACTAAAATTGAGTAGTAACTCAATTTCTCCCTAGTTACTAGATTTGTTAGCATGTCTACAAGATTATTTCTAGTATGTACCTTTTCCAACTTCAATTGTCCATCTTCCAAAATGGACCATATGAAGTGGTACTTGAGTTGTATATGCTTAGTATTAGAATGGAAGTTTGAGTTATTTGCAAGATGAATCGCACTCTGGTTGTCACAGTACAACTTGTTATTCTCTTTCTTCTTTCCCAATTCCTCCATAAAAATATGTAACCAAATCATCTATTTACTAGCCTCTATAGCAACAACATACTTTTCTTCCATTGTAGAAAGTACAAAAACCTTTTGCATTTTCGAAATCCAACTTATTGTTGTTCCACCTACAGTAAAAAAATTACCCTGTAGTGCTCCTCCTGCTATCTTTATCACCTTCCATATTTGAATCATCATATCCCTCTAGAATAGTGTATGAACCTCCAAAACATAATGCATGAGCACTAGTACCTCACAAATACCCTAGAATCCAATTTATTTCCTCATAATGTTCTTTACATGGATTGTTCATATACATGCTCACAACTCCCACTGCATGTGCAATATTTTGTCTTATGCAGACCATCACATACATCAAGTTGTCAACTATTGATGAATAAGAGCCTCTCGACATTTATTATATCTACTCATGTGTCTTCGAACACATTTCCTTGGTTAATTTGAAATGGTTGGCCAAAGGTGTGCTAATTGGTTTTGAATTCTACATTCTAAAACTCTCCAACACCTTCTCTATGTACTCAACCTGTGATAATGTCAATTTGTGATTTTTCCTATCTCTTGTTATTCTCATACTAAGGATTTTCTTTGCAGTACCGAAATCCTTCATTGAAAATGAATTAGATAATTTCTTCTTGAGCACATTTATATCTTGCATGTTAGACCATGCAACAAGCATGTCATCTACATACAATAGCAAGAAAATATAGCTTCTATTTTCTAGCCTCTTAAAATAAACACAGTGATCAAAATGACATATAATATAACCTTGTTCTTTCATAAGCCTATCAAACTTCAAATACCACTACCTTGGAGCTAGATTTAGACCATTCAACCTCTTCTTCAACCTGCATGCCAAATTCTCCTTCCCTTTTACCTCATACCCTTGTGGTTGCTACATATAGATCTATTCATCCAAATCCCCATGGAGAAAATTTGTGTTTACATCTAACTTTTCAAGATCCAAATCTTATACTACCACAAGACTTAAAATGGTCCTAATCGAAGTCATTTTAACAACAAGAGAAAATATTTCATCAAAATCTATACCTTTCTTCTGTGCAAACCCATTTACAACAAGTCTGGCCTTGTACCGCCTTTTTCATCCATCTTCTTCCTTCAACTTGTAAATCCATTTATTATGCAATACTATTTTTCCTGCAGGAAACTGAACCAAGTCCCAATTCTAGTTATTTACCAAGGAATCCATTTCTTATTTCATGTTTTACTCTCACTTCTTTTTAGTGTCTACCTGCATTGCCTCTTCATAACTTTTTGGTTCACCAGAATCAATCAACAATAAATAATACAATGAAGGAGAGTATCGTTCAGGGGTCTACTTAAACTGGTAGATATTCTAACAACACTTGTAGGAGTTTGATGTACATGTTGCTCCCGTTGCTGTACATTTTGATCTTCTAGTACCTTTGGAGTTTCTTTTACAATGATCTCATCAAGCACTGTGTATTCTGGTTTTTCTTCTTCCTTTTTCCTTCCTTGCAGTTGATCTTTGTACATGACATTATCATTGAATAT
Source organism: Picea glauca (assembly GCA_000966675.3). NCBI lineage: Eukaryota > Viridiplantae > Streptophyta > Pinopsida > Pinales > Pinaceae > Picea > Picea glauca. The sequence continues at coordinate 14,301 of JZKD02S0113805.1, read as the reverse complement.
GACATCTCTACTCCTAATGATTTTGTGATTTTCGTAATCCCATAAGAAATAACCAAAATCATTAACACCATATCAAATAAGGGTATACTTCATTGATTTTTCTTCAAGCTTTGTTCTATTTTCTTTATTGATATGGAAAAATGATTCACAACCAAAAGTCTTCAGAAAATGAATAGTTTACCTTTTTACATGTCCATTCCTCCTCTAGAATTCCACCATCCAAAGAACTTAAAGGTCCTTTGTTTATTAAGTAAAAATCATCAACAACATCTTCCCATAACTGTAAGGGCGACCCAACATGTAATCTGATACTCCTTGCACGTTCTATGATTTCATGTTCATCATTTCTGACACACCATTTTCTTATTGTGTTCCTGGAACTAATTTTCTCTATGAATCCCATGGTATGAACAGTAATCATCAAACTCCTTGTTGCAGTATTCACCTCCATTTTCTGATCTGAGACACTTCAACCTCTTTCATGTCTCATTCTCAACCAAATCTTTCCATTTCTTATTTTTGTTGAATGCAATAAACCCAAGTTTTTCTAGTTGCATCATCAATCATCAATAAAAATAACATAATAACGAGATCCACCAAGAGATGATACCTGAGTTGGTCCCCATACATATGTATACACAAGCTCAAACTTTTCACTCTTCTTTTATTTTTCGAATCTGAGAAATATGACCCTCTTGTGTTTTCCATAAACAAAGTGCTCACAGAAATCCAAATCAACTTTTTTAAGATCTAGCAACAAATTCATTTTCTGAAGTATCTGCATCCCATTCTCACTCATGTGTCCAAGCCTATGATGCCATAGTGTTGTATCCACTCCTGTAGAAGCTAAAGAGATAGAAGAGTCAACATTAACAGTACATAAATGCAATGTACCTACCTTCTCTCCTTTTTTCATTACCAGTTATCCTTTATTAATCGTCCACGCCTTATCTGTAAATATAGATATACAACATTCACTTTCCAACTACCCTGTTGAAATTAGATTTTTTCTCAGATATGGTATATGTCTCACCTCCTTTAGTCACTATTGGTTTCAATTTTTTCTCTTGTTTTTACCTTACCCATTCCAACAATTTTACATTGTTCATCATCACCCAAACAAACATGTCCAAAATCACCTTGAACATAATCTTGAAAATATTTACAATGGGTGTGGCATGAAATGAAGCCCGTAAATCTACTACCCAAGACTAAGTAGTATTATATAAAGAAAGAATCAAACCATCTTGTAACACATCACATGTTACATTTGCTTCATTATTTTTCTTATTCCATCCATCTCTTTGTTTCTTTGGAGCTCTGCAGTCTTTCTTTGTATGTCCTTTCTTCCCACAATTCCAACACCCTATATTTCTTAGTCTGTATTTGGATCTTCCCTTCCTAGAATTCCCACGGTTTCTTGTAGTCTTTCCTCTTTTCTTTTTTATTCCTCTATTCTCCACTATCAATGCATTACTTGATGTCTCGCCTATGTTTTTTCGTTGCATTTCTTCACTAAGGAAAACACCAAAAACACCATCAAATTTCAAAGTGTTTGAACCAAAGAAAAAATTACTTACAAACATAACCAAGTCATTCCATATTTCTAGCAATGAGCATAATATTAGAAGAGCCCTAACCTCATCATAAAAATTCACTTTTATAGAACTTAGCTGATTAGTAACCGTATTGAATTCATTTAAATGATCTGCAACAGACCCACCTTTTGACATCTTCATATTAAATAATCACTTCATTAGAAATACCTTGTTGGAAGCTAATGGTTTTTCATATAGTCTATCCATTTCCTTCATCAGATCCTTCGTTGCTATTTTTTTTCAAAATATTGAAAGCAATCGACGTTGTCAGGCACACTTGTATCGTTCCTAGTTCCTTTCTGTCAATAACCTCCCATTCTTCATCCTTCATGGTCGTCGAATTCTTTTCTGTTCTGACCAATGGTAGGAATAGATCCTTATAATATCAATAATATTCCATTTGCATCTTCCATAACTGGTATTTTTGGTCGTTAAATTTCTCGTCCCTAAACTTTCCATATTTCGCCATTGCTCCCACTTGAAACCAGGAACCCTTATTTCATGCAAATTACATTTGGCTCTAATACCAGTTGTTAGAAAAAACATAATCGTAGTGCAATATAATAAAACAAGTGCGAAAAAAAAAATAGAAGATACACAATACAATAGAGACACATATATATGGGGTTCACCCAATGTGGGCTATGTCCACCAAAGAAATTTCGAGGCCTTTCCTTTCTTTCTCTCATGGTCTCTTCTCTTAGAATACAATATTCACTCTACTACTCACACAACCACAATACAATTCCTCATAAAAGAGGGTTTCCTTATAGGGAAAAAAAACTAACATAACTTCTATCGTCGAATATGCGACCATATAATGAACGGTCCATATTGACTACGAAATTACTATATTTGAATTGCATTAAAAAATAAATTTGGCCCCCTCAAGGTTGGGGGCGGGGGGTGGGGAGAATTGTGTATCCTACAATCTCTTTGACCTGCATATGAATTAGGAAGATAATCAGACTCCCAAACCAACAATATCCTACTTGGAGACTAATCACAACAACTCCACTATTGTTGTACATGTTGGAGTATGATCCACCTTGGACATGAGAAATTTATCATCTTCACCTTCATGCTTGAAGACCAACTAAAATTGGGTAGGAAATCAATTTCTCCCAAGTTACTACCTTTTTTAGCATGTCTACAGGATTCCAGTTAGTATGTATCTTTTCCAACTTCAATTGCCCACCTTCCAAAATGGACCGTATGAAATGGTACATGAGTTGTATATGCTTAGTATTAGAATGAAAAGTTGATTTATTTTCAAGATGAATGGCATTTTGGCTATAATATTACAAAATGTTATTCTCTTGTTGCATTCCCAATTCCTCCATAAACATTTGTAACCAAATCATCTCTTTACTAGCATTTGTAGAAGAAACATACTCTACTTCCATTGTTGAAAGTGAAACAACCTTTTGTAGTTTTGAAATCCAACTTATTGTTGTTCCACCTACAGTAAAAACATACCCCATAGTGATCCTCCTGTTATCTTTATCACCTACCATATTTGAATCGGATTATCCCTATAGAACAGTGTTTGAACCTACAAAACATAATGCATGAGTACTATTACCTCTCAAATACCTGAGAATCCACTATATTGCCTCCCAATGTTATTTACCTGGATTGTTCATATACCTTCTCACAACTCCCACTACATGTGAAATATTTGGTCTTGTGCACACCATCACATACATCAAGTTGTCAATTGTTGATGAATCAGGTACCCTCGATATGTATTTTATCTACCCTTGTTTCCTGGAACACATTTCCTTGGTAAATTTGAAATGGTTGGCTAAAGGTGTGCTAATTGATTTTTCATTCTGCATTCTAAACCTCTCCAACACCTTCTCTATGTACTCACCTTGAAACAATGTCAATTTGTGATTTTTCATGTCCCTTGTTATTCTCATACCAAGGACTTTCTTTGCAACACCCAAATCCTTCATCACAAATGAATTAGCTAATTTCTTCTTGAGCACATTTATAACCTGCATGTTAGACCCTCGAACAAGCATGTCATCTACATACAATAGAAAGATAATAAATATTCTATTTTATAGCCTCTTAAACTAAACACAGTGATCATAATGACATCTATTATAACCTTTTTATGTCATAAACCTTCTAAACTTCAAATACAACTACCATGGAGATTTTTTTAGGTCATACAAGCTCTTCTTCAAACTGCATACCAAATTCTCCTTCCTTTTGACCTCATACCCATGTGGCTGCTACATATAAATATCTTCATGCAAATCCTCGTGCAGAATTTTTTTTTTTACATCTAACTGTTCAGGATGCAAATATTTTACTGCCACAAGACTTAAAATGGTCCTAATCGAAGTCATTTTAACAATAGGAGAAAATATTTCATCAAAATCTATACCTTTCTTCTGTGCAAACCCCTTTACAACAAGTCTATCCTTGTACTATCATTTTCCTCCATCTTCTTCCTTCAACCTGTAAACCTATTTATTCTACAATGCTCTTTTTCCTGTAGGCAACTAAACTAAGTCCCAATTCTGTTCATTTACCAAGGAATCCATTTCCTATTTCATGTCTTGCTCCCACTTCTTTTTAGTGTCTACCTGCATTGTCTCTTCATAACTTTATGGTTCACCAGAATCAATCAACAATAAATAATACAATGAAGAAGAGTATTGTTTAGGGGGTCTACTTAACCTGGTAGATATTCAAACAACACTTGCAGAATTTTGAGGTACCTGCTACTCATATTGTTGTACATTTTGATTTTTGGTACCTTTGGAGTTTCTTTTTCAATGATCTCATCAAGCATTGTGTATTTTGGTTTTTCTTCTGGTTGTTTCCTTCCCTGCGACTGATCTTTGTACATGACCTTCTCATTGAATATGACATCTCTACTCCTAATGATTTTTTGATATTCATAATCCCATAAGCGATAACCAAAATCATTAACACCATATCCAAGAAAGGTACACTTCTTGGATTTTTCTTCAAGCTTTGTTCTATTTTCTTTATCAATAGGGACAAATGCTTCACAACCGAAAGTCTTCAAAAATGAATAGTTTACATTTTTACCTGTCAATGACTCCTATGGAATGCCACCATCCAAATAACTTGAAGGTCCTATGTTTATTAAGTAAACAAAAATATCTACAACATCTGCCCAAAACTGTAAGGGAAACCCATCATGCAATCTCACACTACTTGCACATTACATGATTGTCCTGTTCATTATTTCTAACACACCATTTTCTTGTGGTGTTATTAGAACTATTTTTTCTCTACGAATCCCATGGTATGAACAATAATCATCAAACTCCTTGTTGCAGTATTCACTTGCATCATTTGATCTGAGACACTTCAACCTCTTTCTTGTCTCATTCTCAACCAAATCATTCCATTTCTTTCAAAAACATCATACTTTTGTTGAATGCAATAAACCCAAGTTTTTCTAGTTGCATCATCAATAAAAGTAACATAATAACAAGATCCACCAAGAGATGATACCTTAGTTGGTCCCCATACATCTGTATGCACGAGTTCCAATGTTTCACTCTTCTTTTATTTTCCGGCTCTGAGAAATATGATCCTCTTACATGTTTCATAAACATGGTGCTCATAAAAATCCAAATCAACTTATTTAAGATATGGCAACAAATTCCTTTTGTGAAGTATTTGCATCCCCTTCTCACTCATGTGTCCAATCCTATGATGCCACAATCTTATATCCACTCCTATAGAAGCTAAAGAGATAGAAGATTCAACATTAATAGTACATAAATACAATGTACCTACCTTCTCTCATTTTTCCATTACCAGTGATCCTTTAGTGACATTCCACGCCTTATCTGTAAATATAAATATACAACCTTCACTTTCCAACTTCCCTATTGAAATTATATTTATTCTCAGATCTGGTATGTGTCTCACCCCTTTCAGTAATCATTGGTTTCCATTATTTTGATTTATTTTTACCTTACTCATTCCAACAATTTGACATAGCTCATCATCACCCAAATAAACCTGTCCAAAATCACCTTGAACATAATCTTGAAAATATTTTCTATGGGGTGTAGCATGAAATGAATCCATTGAATCTACTACCCAAGATTCAGTAGTATTATCTAAAGAAATAATCAAAGCATCTTGTAACACATCACATGTTACATTTTCTTCCTAGTTTTTCTCATGTTGTCCATCTCTTTGTTTATTTGGAGCTCTACAATCTTTCTTCAGATGTCCTTTCTTCCCACAACTCTAACACTATATCCTTCCTAGTATGGATTTGGATCTTCCCTTCCTAGAATTCCCACGGTTCCCTAGACTCTTTCCTCTTTCCTTTTTTTTCCTCTGTTCTCCACGGTCAACACATTACCTGATGTCTCACCTATGATTTTTCATCGCATTTATTCACTAAGGATAAAACCAATAACATCATCAAATTTCAAAGTGTTTGAACTAGAGACAGAGTTACTTACAGCCATGACCAAGCCGTTCTAGCTTTCTAGCAATGAGCACAAGATTATAATATCCCTAACCTCATCATCAAATGTCACTTTTACATAACTTATCTTATTAGTAACCATATTGAATTCATTTAAATGATCTGCAACATACCCACCTTATGACGTCTTGATGTTAAATAATCGCTTCATTAGAAATACCTTGTTGGAGGCCAAGGGTTTTTCATATAGTCTATCCAGTGCCTTCGTCATATCCTCCATCATATAGTTTATCCTTCATTGTTTTTTCTTTCAAGATATTGAAATCCACTGACGCTGACAGGAGCAGCCGTATCATTCCTAGTGCCTTTCTGTCAAGAACCTCCCATTCTTTTTCCTTCATGGTCATCAAATTCTTTTCTATTCTACCCAATGGTAGGAATAGATCCTTCTGATATAAATAATCTTCCATTTTCATCTTCCATAACGGGTAATTTTGGCCATTAAATTTCTCGACCCTAAACTTTCTATCTTCTGCCATTGCTCCCACTCGAAACTAGGAATCCTCTTTTCCTGTGAGTTACCTTTGGCTCTGATACCAGTTGTTAGAAAAAATAGGATCGTAGAGGAATAAAAGAAAAAAAAAAGCGGAAATAAAACACAGAAGATACACATTGCAATAGAGACATGGATATATGTGGTTCACCCAATGTGGACTACGTCCATCAGAGAAATTTTCAACTCCTTCCTTTATTATTATCCAGGAAATGAAGGCATACAACCTACAACACATTCGTTGTAACTTCCTCTTATTTCTCTCACAAACTCCTCTCTCAGAATACAATATTCACTCTACTACCCACACGGCCACAATACAATTCCTCATAAAATAGGGTTGTCTTCTAGGGAAAAAAACTATAATATAACTTATATCATTAGATCTATGACCTTATAATGAATGGTCCAGATTGACTACAAAATTACAATATTTGAATTGCATTAAAAAAAAATTGGCGCCCTCATGGATGGGGGGGTGAAAGAAATGTGTATCATACAATCCCTTTAACATGCATATGAATTAGGAAGATAATTCGGCTCCACAACAAACAATATCAACTAAAAACCAACAAACTTTACCTCTTGTAGAGAAACCACATCGGGTTTGGACTTCCACTACAAACCTCAAAAAAACATTTTACAATTTGATATAGTCATCAACATTCCAAAAAAATGAGAGAAATATTCATTCAAGGATCAACCCCATACTCAATCTACTAAAATTGTTACCTATCGCATAATGACCCACAATGTGAACCTCTCTTTCTAAAGATCGCATAGACATGTCCTTATAGGATTCAAATAGGGACCTATGTCTCGAAGTCATCATACTACCCAAGAGGGAGACTTGGGTTCCTTCCTTTTATTTATCCAAACCCTTCCAACTATATTCTACATCCATAGACCGAGAGGCGTCATTTTAGGAATGAATAGTTTCAAAAGATTAGGAAGATGCCTTTTTAGGGATACTAACCTTTGAAGAAAACAAACGAGGTTTTTCTAAAGGAGGTTTCCCTTAGTTGGGGACCTAATCGATTATAGGTCACTGAATAAATATAGATGAATGAGTTATACCCAAGCTTTCCTTAGGAGCTTGCTACTATTTACTCTACTCTAGTTTCATCTTTTAGGGTCGGCAGTGTCAAATAAGGTGGCCCTGAGCTTAGCATGAAAAGCATGCATTAGGAATATTTAGATATCCAATATTCTATTGATGAACCCCATATGTATAAAATGTTTAAATGAATGGGGGGGGGGGATTTTTCTTTCAATATACCTCAACACATACATGCATATTAGCTCTCAAGGAATTATGATGACCATTCAAGATCATTACTTTATTAAAACATTTAACAAACATATCTACAAAGGGTTGAAGGTCAGTGTGCATCCCAAGAAAATTAATCTATCATGGATAGTGTGCTTACGATCCATCCTCAGGGTTAAAATCAAACACCCTGGACTACACATAAGAAAGCAAGCCCATGATGTTCTTAAGTTCCATACTACAACATATTCCATGTAGCAACACCAAATTTGAACAAAAATTAAATATACTTGGACCCAAGAAACTAGTACATATTCAAGGAAATCCCTTTTGTTTCCCAATTTAAAATAGCATGTTTTTCAAAGGCCTCCTCAACCAACATTTTGTGCAACAAAAAGAGAATGAACCACCATGTGCTCGAGTTTTTTTGCGTCTTTTCTCATATTTCTTGTTATGAGTCATAAAAAAATAAAATCCCCATCAAGATCAGATGGATTCACCCAAGATGCACCATGATTATGTAATGAGGGATCGGTTATACTCTCAAAATCATTCGAGAGAAATTATTTTAACTCCTCAATGATCTTCAAAGGCAAATCCACGCCATACCGAAACATAGATCACAGACCATGTTCTCCTTGATGTCCAACAAAGCTAGTTTAAGATGGATCATGTGAGGGCACAACCTTTAGAACCTTCACTCCACTCTCAGAAATAGGTAGATCTACCTCCTAACTTTCATTATCCTATACCTTAGTCACATTTACGCCACGATTGACATAATAATCATCAACAACATATTCTCATGCTAGAATCTCTAGCACCGTGGATATGGAATCCTCCATAGCTTGCTCTAAGATCTTATATTGAAGAAATATCTCATTAGCATTATGTGGGGTCTCATTCACCAGAGGAGGTAGAGCATGTAAATCCAATCTCTCGTTCAAAAATCAAGCCATCAATATCTTGGCATATTTTTCATTCAAAGGGATGTACTTGTGAACAGGGTTGTGATCCCTGGATTTTTTGCATTGGGAGTATACATTAATTTCATACAATGGATTGTTAAATAAAAAATCCCCCTTCAAACACCAAATGATCATTTTGTGGCAAGCGAGGAGATGGATCCCAATGCATGCATCAAAGGATTTTTTATCGTTCAAACTAACAGCCTTTGTAAGAGTGTTATTGGAGATAAGCACAACATGACAAATGCACCACTGTCACCTTACCAGTGCCAAAGTAGCCAAATGTCTTGAAAATATTCAACCAATAGTTAGGGAAATAAATACTACAACATAGAGAGGATTATGAGCTAATTATATAAGTGATGAGTTATGAAATAATTATGCTACAACAGAAGTATAAATCATCACTAAGATATCACTCTTTATATGAAGACAAAAGTACATTTTATCGTACAAGAGTGAGATCTAATTGCACAAATCAAGAATGAGTGATATACCTAAGTTGGTTATTTGCTGCAAATTGGACCATATTTTTGTTGTACAACAATTCTATAATCTAATATATGATAATAAAAAAATGCAGAAAATGCATATTTTGGGTGAGGAAAAGCATCCCAAGAGTCCCTAAAGGAACTTGAAATTATACACATTAGGTAATTTATCTAGGGAAATGAATAAACTATGAAACAACAACACAACATATATTAATTTCAAGTACAAGTGAACAATAACAAAACAATTAACTCAAACTTGCAAAGAGAGGTGGTGAATCCCCCCAGGGTTTCACCAAAAATATCAAAAATGAAATATAACAGCAATGAACCACTTAGGATATGAATTTCACCATCATAATGTGTTATATGTCCTTTATAAACAATCCACAAGTGAAATATAAGCTATAGTAGGGTTAGAATGCACATTTTATGGTTAAAACCTCACTTTAGTGATCCATGAGAATCTCCACACTTGAAAAATTAAAAAGGTCTTCATTTATGCCGACACTATTTGCACAACAAGGATCTCATAGGTATATTTTTGATGGAATTCGAATGAGGTCAAATGGTCTTCATATGTCCAAGATATGGCTTGTTGAAGTAAAGGGACAAAGAGGAAAAAATCAATTTAAATGATTAATAAATATTTGAGGACTATATGTTTTGTATTTTTCCTCTCAAAATGTAATGGGAAATTAATGGAAGAGATACGTATCATTTTAGTTTCCTATTCTAATGGTAAATATGAGATATTCATGGAGAGTTGAGAGCTTCATGAGGAATGTTGAGATTTTCTTTCATCCTATCCCTTGAATAATTCCTGGATCCTAAATTATGGGATGTTGAGAGATATTTTCTCAGTAGTTCTAAACCATGTACAACCATATAAAATACCACTTTTCTCTTTGAAATGGGAGAGAGAAGAAAGAGTATTCTTAAACTCTTGCAAGAAAAATAAGCAATTAGGCTTGTTTTCTTTAAGTTTTTGTAGCCTTTTATGTAAAGGAGAGTTGATCCTCCTTAATGGAAAGAGTGTGTAAGCCCCTTAATTGGGAGAATTGAACCTCTTAATGGGGAGAGTTTGTAAGACCCTTATTGGGAGAATTGTAAGCCCCATATTTATGTAAAGGAGAGTTGATCCTCCTTAATGGAAAGAGTGTGTAAGCCCCTTAATTGGGAGAATTGAACCTCTTAATGGGGAGAGTTTGTAAGACCCTTATTGGGAGAATTGTAAGCCCCATAATTGGGAGAATTGAGCCCCTTAATTGAAGGAGTTTGTGAGCCCTTACTTGGAGAATAATCTAGCCTTTGTAAAGGAGAGAACCAACCCCTATTTGGGAGAAGAAATTAAAAAAATGGTTCATTTCTTGACACGGAACCAAAGACATAGTCCATGCGGGTGAACTCCATTATCAACTTGTTGAGTATTGTCTATGTTTTATGTGCTTGTTTACAATTCTTGAATCCTAGTTTTTATTGCATTGAAACCAATTATCTTTATGTAATTATGAGGAATTGAGAAGTTATTTGGATGAATCTGAATTAGTAGTTTTTAAGCACTAATTCCGGATCAAGTTGGTATCAAAGCAGCAATATCAAAGGTTGTTTATGTGGTTTGTAAGGAAAACCATGGGAAAATCTATGAATAGAGAAAAACTTCAAGAGTTTGAAGAGATAAAACATCAAATTTAGGAGGAAAACTTTGAATTGAGAAGAAGACTACAATACTCTAAAGATGAGAAGCAGGAGCTGCAAGAAATATTGTTATCTCATTGAGAATTCGTCATGGGAATCATCCAATAATTGCAACTTGATTTGCAAACTAGTGATGATATTGTGGAAAAGTTTTGGAATGGAAAAGAAGTAGAGGAGAAAGAAGACTCTACCATAAAAAGGATACCATCCTCTACCACAAATGCTCAAACTTTGACTGAGTTATTCACTGTAAGTGATTCACCATGTTCTTCCCATCAATATGTAGATGCTTGTTTTGCTGAATTTGAGAAGCATACTTGTGGTATTGGATTTAAGCTACTAAACAAGATGGGATTTTATGGAAAATGCCTTGGAATAAATGGCCAAGGAATGAATAATCCCATTTAGGTTGAGGAAATACTTCATTATGCAAGTTTAAGATCTGGAAAAGAAGAATTTGGAGAATGTTCCAAGATAGATGGAGCAATAGAATCTTCAAGGGAAGAGCCCAAGACATTACAAAAATTGTCCATGCAACGAGATGGCAAACAACTTCATGATAGTGATAGTGAATGCTAGTCAGAATCAAGAAAGGTACATCCTCTCAACCATGACAAAAGCATCAAGGAAGATTGCAAAGCATCTCCAAAGAGAGATGAACATCTCAAAGGAGGACGTAAAACATGTTCCCCTCATCAAACTTACGTGAAGAACAGTCCTAAAAGGTATGGAAAGTACTCCAATGTTTTCTTCAAGGGGAACATTACAAAAACTGTCCATGCAAGGAGATGGCAAACAACTTCATGATAGTGATAGTGAATGCGAGTCAGAATCAAGAAAGGTACATCCTCTCAACCATGACAAAAGCATCAAGGAAGATTGCAAAGCATCTCCAAAGAGAGATGAACATCTCAAAGGAGGATGTAAAACATGTTCCCCTCATCAAACTTACGTGAAGAACAGTCCTAAAAGGTATGGAAAGTACTCCAATGTTTTCTTTGATTATGGGAATAATGGCCAAGTAACACAAAATTTATGGCATGCATATCCATGTACTTTTTGTGGATTAAATAACCATTGTGTGGCCATGTGTTGGAAGAGAAAATCCTTAATGAAGAAGGTCAAGTCTTTCAGGAAGGAGGCACAATGCAAATATGAATCTCCAAGTCAAAATGGAGAGAATGACAAGAAGGGCTTGATGTCCAAGAGAATGGGAAAGAACTATTGCACTCATTTCCAAATGAATTCATTGGCTTGATAAGTGTTGGACGCTCCATCAACACCTTCTTCCAAAGCATGGAAAGGGATTTGTGCAAGAACCTGAAAAGAAAGAGGTAGTGGATGAAAGAGTTGGTCAAGTACCAAAAATCCAAGAGGAAGCTCATGAAGAAGATTTCATATCCACAAAAGATGTCATTAATAAGAAGAAACTCAAAGAGGAGCATCCATTAGAATGGCTTGGCAAGAGGTGGATATCATTTTTTCATAGCCTAATTTAGCATTCTAATGTAGCACTACAACCAATCTATTTGGTCTCAAATTCTATTGAAATTGTCCCAAAGTGAGATGGTAGAAGCACAATCCTCTATTCATATCTCTTTGTGTTTGATGTTTCTAAGCACTTTGAGGATCTAGATGAATATGTTTTTTCCATTTTGGTAGCATACCATGAACATGGAAAGCCCCCGTCGGTGAACCAACACTCGATCTAGATCTGGACCAACCAACATTTCCTTCCAAGTCCCAAAGATGATCAAAATGGAGTATACAGATTTCATTGAATGCGACTTGTGGAATGATGGAATTGAAAAGTATGTTGCAGTTGTATGTTAGGAAAGGGATTGAATTCTATAGACTGTGTCCTGCCAAGAAGAATCCTTGGAATTCTTCCATGTTGGAAGTCAATAGTTGGCTAAGCCCACTCAATTCATCAACCAAAAGCATATTCAAACCAATGGCATGAAAACTTAGTGCATCACACCCCAGCATTTGATGCCAACATAACATTTTGGAGGCGAATTCATTGGAAGAGTCGAAGGAGAATGGATTTATAAGTAATGGAAATGTATTCAATGCAGACCTATTATACGTCACATCGCTCTTGAAACTCATTTTTCTGTCAGTCGATATGTTTACAATCGGTGCTATAAGAAGCGTGGTTTGATCGGCATGTAGTGCTACAAGCCCGGGAACAAAGGTTGCAATTTTTCTCAGCGTGGTGGTGTTATGCAACTGTCAAAAAATCCCATGCAGTCCCTCAAATTTCTTCAACTGTTGAAGAGGGTCGATGCCGAATTTATTTCTTCATCCAAGGCTATGGCAAGGAGTGTAGTGTTTTCATGGAACACACAGGACTGAGGCTCGCAAAGACTAGAATCGTCTCTAATCATGTGGAGAAAGCAAGGTTCATTTATGGATATTCAATGGAGGGATATTGCAACGACCCTTAACTCATGCTCGGCGGCACCTTCGAGGGATAAATATGTGGAGTTTCTACCTCCCCCACATCCATGTATATGAGAGCCATCAAAATTTCGATTGTGTTGAGGCCTGACAGGGTCTATGGACCAGTCACAATAAAGTTAACTCTCGTGAGACTAGATGATGTGTTCATTAGAAAGTGATGTCATTTTCATGGGGATGCACGTCTTGATTTATATCAGAGAGCACGACCAAAATGCATAAAATTGAATCCCAGGACATTCGACTCCATGACCCAGATGTTCAAGGTTTTTTGGAAGCTTTAATGCAATAGAGACATTGATGGAAGAAAGAGGTATACATAAGGTAATTCTCCATCACCTATCTGCTCCTTCGACGTGCTTTATGTTGTTTCATGCCCAGTTGTAGATGCATATATTGATACTTTGGATATACTAGAGAGGCCCATTCCTGTATAGGCTCAGGAATTCTTCTTCAAGAAGGTTAACTCCGATGGCAAGCCCAATTCCCTTTATGCCAAAGTTTCCATTAAGAATAATATGAAAAACAGTTTATTTGTTGCTCAGTTTTTCCCTCGTAGCGGCAGTGGTCTGTGTTTATTTGAATCTTTTGTTGAATATTGATGGTAATATTCATTAATTGTAAGTCCAATGATTAGAGCCTGGGAAGGAAACATTGGATGTTCATCTTTGTCCTAATATTTCTTCAACAAGCATTGAAAATTTGTGCACGATATATCCAGGTCTCAAACACCTTTTCAATAGTGTGTTAGTCTATATTCTAGGATAATACTGTGAAACATATCATCATTGGATGCTCTTCATAGAGGAGAAGCAC
>JZKD02S0113794.1:0-24417 GCA_000966675.3 Picea glauca | reverse complement strand
GAGTTCATGTTTGAGTTCGGCGAACTTGATTGATTAAGTTCGGGATTTGATAAAAAACGCCGAATTTCGAACTTGGAGCTTGAAAATCGGCGAACACGGTGACTAAGCTACTAACTGGAAGAAGATAGATGCTTCCAAGTCAGAGGGAGTGGATCCCACTCTTTACAGCTAGCTCGTTGGCTCTCTAATGTATCTGGTTAATACTAGGCCAGATTTGTGTTTTGCTCTCAACACACTCAGTTAGTTCCAACTTCCCGGTGGAGCATAAGTGTGTACACTGGGTGGCAGCAAAACATGTGTTGAGATATCTGCGTGGGACAGTCGATTTTGGTTTGAGCTATATCCAAGGAGATGGAGTGAAGCTCGTGGGTCATTTAGATGCAGATTGGGCAGACAACAATGTGGACAGGAAGAGCACATCGGGTTGTTGTTTCAACTTGGGTTCAGGGGCTATTTCCTAGTTCAGCAGGAAGCATAAATCAGTTGCATTGAGTTCTATAGAGGCTGAATACATGGCAGCCAACTTGGCATCATGTGAGGCCATTTGGCTTTGGAAGCTACTCATGGGCCTCTTTGATCAAGAGTTGGATACAACAGTGATTCACTGTGATAATCAGAGCTGCATCGAGCTCTCTGAAAATCCTATGTTTCATGACAGATCCAAACACATTGAGATAAGGTACCACTTCATTCGGGATTGCATGCAGAAAGGTGTAGTAAAGCTACAGTATGTGCCAACCGGTGAGCAGATTGCAGACATACTCACGAAGCCTTTGGTGAAAGGAAAATTTGTCTACTTCAGGGACAAGTTGTCGGTTGTGCAGAACACCTTCCTCGCTAAGAGGGAGTGTTAAATTTGTAGCAGCAGAAGGTGTCCATGCATTGCGTATTGTCCAAAGGCATGCATGGGACATTAGACAGAGTATTGGACAACAGATTTATCCTTGGCCTAAGTCCAACTTAGGAATTGTATGAAAAATCAACAATCTGATTTTTCATTGACCTTTTGGACCCAGTTCTAAAGTCACTTTAGAAAATTTCTGTTTCGAGTGTTGTGTGGGGCCCAGGATAGTGGGGCGCACTGCTTAGTGCTGTGTGGGGTCCAGACAAGAGGGGCGCCTCAATCTGGGCCGTTGGAGGCATTGTTGGGTACACATCTCAAGGCAGTAAGAGGTGAAGGCATGGGTAAAGAGAAGGCTGAGGGTGAGGGACTCGTTCATTCACTCATTCTTGAGCAAGAGGAAGAAGGGCGCTTGGCTGAGAGAAGAAAGAGGGCAAACAGCTGGTAGTGGCTGAGTTCTGGGCTAGTCTTGGGCAGCCAGTGGAGGCCATTCACAGGCCGTACTGTGCAGCAGAGGAAGGTCGTATTGAGGGCGATACACAGCAGCAACTAAAGGGCTGATTTCTGGGCATGTTGAACAGAGAGAGAGAGGCCGAACTAGGGAAGATTTGGAGCAGCAGAAGAGGGTTGTACACAGCAGGTCTGTACAGCCAACAGAAGAGGCTGTACCAGTCTGTACCAGACTGTTAAACTCAGCCAGAAGCAAGGCCATACAGGTTGATGTTTGTTGGGCTTAATAGCACTAGGTTTGATGGGTCGATTTGAGTAAAAAATTCATTTTCTGAACTGCAAGGAACTTCTGTTGTAATTTGCTGCTGTATTATTTCTCTCTCAGAAGCCAAATATAGCCCCCTCTTTGCTGGTTTTCCCCACACTGGGGTGTCCAGGGTAAATTTCCTGTATGTGTGTTATTGTTTTATTTTCCACTGAGCATGCATGTGTTACATAGCTGTAGTAAACTAGCATAGTTCAGTTTTATTTCTGTTCTGAAATATTTCTGGGTTTAAGAAACTATTGGCTGTTTATTCTGTCGCTGGATATTAGAAGTTTAACACGCCTTAGAAAACTGTGCCATGTAACTACCTAAACAACCCAACAAGTAACATAATATCTCCATGTGAAGTGTGCCCTAGGAAGAAGTGCCAAAGGAGGTTAGAAATCATCAATGCTCATGCCAAAACCATGTGTTGTTCCAAATACCATCAATTGATCCCACCAAACGATGTAATAAAATGGATTAATTTAACCACTAAATAGTTAAATCAACTGCAACATGTGTGCACAAAGGTAAATGCTCAAATAAAACCATAGTCCAACCTCCCAATAGCCACCAATTGATTAAATCAACATGAACATGTGTGCCAATGAGAGGGGGTGCACCCCTGATGTATCCCCTAGCAGATATCACCATGATAACAACATAATGAGGAGATCGAAGCTCCACCTAGGTTTGAACCTAGGGCACACTACCAAAGGACTATAACATGATTAATACCTCATCAAACCTTAGGAAAGGCTTGATCATCAAAGATGTATGTAGTACCCCTCCACTCTAACTCCAACTTAGGAAAAGGTACATCAACGAGGGTACTAACATCATCAAACACATTCCACCTAGGTGATATCCAGCAAATGTTAAGTCATATCACCTAGGGAAATCCCACCAAGGCAAAGTGCACTACCACAAATCATCCATCATCTAACCGCATCAACATTCTAAGAGAAGGGGGACATAGAAATGCTAACCCATTCAATCATCAAGTATGTCCCCACCTCACATCCAATACAAGAGGGCCATGTAGAACACCCCTCCTAGTGGCAAAAATAATACAACATCATCTTGCTAAAGTCACTAGGAAACCCCAACAATCATGAAACATCTACCTCCTAACACCATCATCATCTAACCCCTTGGGGGGGTAAACCCATCATCCAAGAACAAGATGTGTCACATCCAAGATAAGCATATATACACCAAAGCCACATGATAATGAGATATCATGCTCCATAACCATCAAATATGCAACCAAGGGGTGATCAACAAGGCAAGGACATATGAGAAGACCACCAAACCAGCAAGCACAATCATCTAACCAAGAAGAAGTGAGACACCCCCAAACCAAAGACCTCCATCAAATGATTCAATGTCATGAAGAGAAGGCGCTCCATGAAGATGTATCACCCAAGACGGTCCAATGGTCAAAAGGTACCAGCAACAAATCCCACCGATGTGATGAAAATCACAAAGTGGAACCTCATACAATATGAGGTGTAACACCCCCTTGATTTTATAACTGTGGATCCAAGCTTGACTTGGATGCTGTTCCAATATGGTTGAGCAAACATGACCTTGTTACAAACAATTTTTTTAGCCCAAGGGGTTAACTCAATCAGTTGTTGCCAATGTTGTTGGGCATTTGGCCAGTTCTTTGTTGGAAGGTGTTCAGTTCGAACCCCTTTAGGTGAGGTGCACTAGTCTACATTGACGGGTTTACTAGGGATGCCATCCATGAATGTGGGGAAGTATCCCTTGGGTTTCCTAGTGAGTTTTAGCTTGGAAAAAGACATATTAATATTAAAGTCACTATTACTGTGATCATACTATTTTTTTTTTTTTTGTACTGGCGGAATCGACAACTTGGACAGTTCTCGTACTCGCGTGACACGAGGTCGATTCCCGTCTGCTACCACTATAACCTCCAGGTGTGTCCACACAGCCCGCAAACATGGGGCATGGGTAAATCGGGGTGAAAATTGAACTTGAGACCCTTTTACATATTTCCTCCCATTTACATGGCACTTGCCAGTCGGTCTACACCCCTGCGGGCTATTGTGATCATACTATAACGTAGGACTCCTTATCATATTATTACAAAGGACTCCTTATCCTTGAGTGATATTGGAGCATTATACTCCAAAACAATATTTGAGATAAGAATCTTTCTGGGCCCTCAACAATATTATATTCCCTGAAACAATATGTGCAACATTGCTTCTTATAACCAAGATGATTTCTGGGTATTGCAAATACAAGAAATTTTCTCCATTGAAAACCTTGTAGACAATTAAACGTACAAGTGCTTGTTTATAGTCATAATCCACTTCATCAACTGACATTTCAACAATATGATTAAGTAGGGACAAAGGTCCAACATATTCATTATCCTCCTTCTATGGCTCCTATTGTTCTCAACAAGATTTCCATTTGGATATGATTTTCTTGTGTGGACTAGTAGAGATTTGACATTTGCTGATAGTGCTGTTACTTTTAAATTTGGTTGTTGACTACATAACTTTAGTGTCAAAATATAATTGATACAGGCAGAGAGTACGAAGGTCAATGAAGAGATTTGGACATCAGCAAGGATTTCCTGCATATACTGCAGGCATTGGAAAACAGCAGCCCATCCACCTTTTCAGTGCAAACATTCCTTTTCCTATTCCATTGCTTGATAGCAAATTCACGACTTCGGTTATATTGGCTTGAAGATCAAATTGCTCCATGTGTTGCTGGAGGCTCATGTCTGATATGTGAAGCATAGAGCGCCACATTGGACTCCATTTTTTTCTCCTCTTTTTCAGTTAATTTAGATCGATCAAATGGCATGTGCATTTTTAAACAGTCTGGCTCGTGACCTTGCAACCCAGGCTTTTTGAAAAGATACTGTGGAAATTAGATATCTAATAAAAAATCAGCAAATATTCACTTATATATTGTATATTTGTAAAATTGTCATCCCGTAAATCAAGTGTTTTGTAAATGCCATGTTTAAAGTTTAGTGTCTGTCTAGTAACTAGTTCAAGTAATGAGCCATGAGAGTCATTTACTTCAGGTTTTCTAAACTGGTAATTTTCTTGAAAGTAGTCGTCATTGAACATGTCATAACTATTTATTTGCTGCCATTGCAATTGGTATTCTATTGAAACTTCATTAGACAGTGTTACTTAAGCCATATGGAAGACCGAAGTTCTGTCAAGACATCTTATGGGGAACCTTGTGGTCCCAATTGAACTGCACAACCAGATGAAAACCAAAAGATAAATCAGCCTGAGACATTTCCATCACATTCTAAAAAACTTACAAAATCAAACTTAGGCATACTATGTAGGGGTCATCTCTGTATGGTTTAAACTCTAAACCCTACCAATAAGTCGATTATTCACATATATATTTTGGGTCTTAGTTAAATCATGATATGCTTTTCTATTGGCTGTGCCATCTTTTAATTTCACTGCAACAAAAAGACATCTCTATTTCTTAAATATCTTGTGTCCTGGTTCGAGAGACTAAAATACAAGAGACTTGCAATTTCTAGTAAAAAACATGGGAACCTTATTTTTTAATTTGTAGAGTAGAAGCATTATTGATAGCGATTGCCAGCTTGTTTCAGTTTTTGGTTGATGAACGTGGTTATTATGATTAGTTAAAAATGCAAAAAACTGTTAAAGCCTTTTAACGATTTTAAAAACTTTAGGCAATATTGTACTTGCCTTGTGATTTGGGTGACTTTGCAGCCAAAAAATTTCATACATATTTGGAACTTATAATTGTGGTGTTTGGAAGATGGGAGGTTCTGAAGCATGTGGCAAGGGCAAATTATGGCTGTGAGCATAACATTTATATCAACAATCTAGAACCGGCATGACATTAATATCAATCTAGAACCTTGAAATATTATGGTTCTGAAGCTATAGGAATTTGAAGTTTGAAGAATTACCACTAGTCATGTTGTGATAAGAGAACATTGCTGCTTTCTGGCCAGAATTTGTTGTACTGTCAGAAGTTTTTGATTTGTGTTTTGAAGCCAACTATGTTAGTCGAATTGTGGCATTAGTTATATGAACATATATTTGATTTTATAGAATAAAGAATCATGAACGGATTGCTTTTTATTCCCCTGTAATTTTCAGATATTTTTATTTTTACATTTCTGAAAATTCTTACATTTCCATTTCCAAATCTTGATATACCACATTACAGTTATGCCAGCTCCAGATGAAAACTGCATATTTCGAGATAATGTTCCTCTTGCCTAGAAAGTGGCCACTTTCCTAAATTTTTATATTTGCACTTTCTCGGCCTTCCCCCCTGTGCACTTTGTGGAGCACAACTCCATGGGTGTGCGTGTGTATAATAAAGTTGGAGGCATCAGTGTTGGTGTCTTGGAATTGCTTCTACAACTACAAAAATGTCTCTCTTGTGTTTCTCCTCTATCTGGAAATATGATTATTCTCATGATGGGTTTCTAAGGGTCCCATTTATCCATGTTATAACTTCTGTTCACCAAAATGTTATTTTTTCTGGTTAGTTCATATTAAAGTGGAATTTTGAAATGTTTCAATCTCATATAACAATTTGAAGCATAATAATCAATAATTTGAAATGATAAACACAACTTTTGAATTGAAATGTTGCTTATTGTAATTCTTTAAAATTGGTACCAGCAGTCACTACAAAAACAAGTTAGGTTTTACAAGTTTAAAATAGCTCATAACTTGAGCTTATATTCTGGGACACTATCAAACTAAGTTAAATTTGTCCATGAGTTTTTGGCAAGGATGTTTCAGTCAATCCCAAATTAATTAGTATTATATGTCTAGTTTTTAAAGTACTTGGGGTTGCCTTGACTTGTATATATATAGGTTTTTTAATTGTGCTATAATCAATGTTAGCTTTGAATGATTGGTTATATGTTATGTGTTGGTAATTCTTCTAATAGGCTTACACTAAAAATTCTGTTGGTGATAAATTGTATCATCATAGAACAAAGACATTTAATGTTATCATTCATTTCAAAATTCATTAAATGTGAAGAGAGAGGGCACTCGAGGAGATTAGCTATCTTTTATGTCTCTTATTAATAGTTCCTTTTCACATGCCTTCGCCTCTCTCACTAATTAATGGGCATCCTTTCAAGTGAAAATTTTCCTTCATGTTAGGAAGTATAAGCCTATATGGGGCACTCATGAGCCCCATGATAGTAGCCTAAATGTTGTTGTGGGTTCTAAGGATAATAAAGCCCACTAAATGAGAAAGGAAGCTCATCTTGAAGGTCTACCAAGAAGTAAAGGCTATGATTTTAATTTTGAGATTATGATTGTTATTGATGTTAATGAATATGATGTTTTTTTTGGGAATCTTCCCTTGGGTTATTTTGCTTGATTATCTTTTGTAGGGATTGTTCTTTTGAAATTATGATTAGGGGCCAAGTTAGGGGTTCTTGTGCAACTTATTGCTGTTGTATCAAGGATACCAAAATCACTAAATTTCATTATGTTCACCTTTTAAAATGATAACGTGTATGAAAATCCATAAATGTAGCTTGTAGGTATGTTGAAACACAACACTCTTCTTTCTTGGAGTTGAAGGCATTTTTGTTGAACACTTTGTTAAGTTGTAATCCTAGTTTGGGTTGAGTTTCAGGGCCTATTGATATAGTTTTCAGTTTCTGTGTAATTTCTAGCTAAAGCCTTTGTGTCTTTAGGTAAAGTGTGTTTCTTTAGTGTGCTTTTGTAACTAACTAATCAAACGGTTACGATTATTGTTGAGATTTGGGTACCTTGGAAAGTGGTCTCCTTGTGTTTGTGAGTCTCTAAACACAAAGTGAGAGACTATTACCCTTATATCTTTACTTTATGTTCTAATTTCACATTGGATTCATTCACTTCAGTCATAAAGTGACAATTAATTCAAAAGTGGGTGAATTATTAGACATAAAACAAACTATGGGAACTCAAGTAAACTGGGTTTCTAAGTGTGATTTATGAGAAGTGATCTCACCCGTTGATTCGACTTGGGCTAGATGTGATATAGGCCATTGATCTTTTAGGTTTGGCCTAAGAGAGGGTAAATGAGGCAAAAGGGTAAGGAAAAAATTCATTCTAGAGTTTTGGAGAAGTGCGGGTTTGTGGAAAGAGGGCACACCATTGTTGAGGAGGAAGCTCAAGCTTGACGAGGCACACTTGTGAGAGACAAGGGCGTGTGGGCTTGAAGAGCTTCACCTTTGGGGTGCAAACATTCATGAAGCAAACTTGGTAGAGGAGAGAGCACATTCTCGGGAGAAGGAGGCACACTAGTTTGTAGAGGGTGCACTTTAGTGTTGAGAGGGCACATAAACTAGGTGAGGGTGCGCACTTGCATGTGGGCACACTTGTGTAGAGGAGTGCACAAACATGGAAGCAAGGGAGAGCTAAGAAGTCGGGGCACACCATTGTATTGGGCACAATCTTCAAGGCAAAGGGCGCACGTCTTCAGATCTAGCAAGCAAAGGTAAAGGCAAGGCAAAGCAAGGAGAAGAGGGTGCACCAAGGAAAAGGGCACATTCTTTAAGGGCTAGCAGGCACAAATAAATTAAGAACTCCAAAACATCTTAAGAAGAGTTGCTATTGTATCAGGTTCTTTAGTTTCATTTCTTTGTTGTAGCATTTGCTTTAAGATCTTCAATATCTATCTATCTCTCATACTAGTTTTTCCCATGGGGATTTTCCCAGGGTCACATTGACCAAAAACTACATGTGTTCATTTGCCATGTTTGCTTAGTATTTTCAGTTGTAGGTTGTTAAAGATCCTACAGGTGTGTTTGATGTTTAGTGCATGTTATTGAAGACTAACTTGGACAACAAAACCATCCATAATTAATATTTATAACAAGAGGCATTAAAGAGCGTCAAACCAAAGATTTGTAGGCAGATTTGGAGAGGGTAAAGTTCAGATCTAGTGGACTGTTTTGAACAAGAAGAAGGCTGTCCTAAAACAGTGAGAAAAACAATTGGAAAGTACCCAAACATAGTGCCTAACTAGAGATCAAATGATAGGCTTGTTGGCAGCCCATAGAACCTCAAAAAATCTTCAATTATGTTCTAGACATACAAATCTTCCCCTCGATATTAATGACACTTGATCCATGGTTTAACCCCTGATTGGTCCATGATCTCTATTTAAAGAACATGGAGGGTCATTTGTTGATGATCGATTGTGAGAGATTCATATGCAAACTATTTTCTTTTTGCATTAATATATTGCCTCAAGTGGTTGCGTTAATTGGTGCTGTGGATTGTTTTCCTTTTAGAGGATTTTAACCATGTAATACACTGGTGCACTGATCTTTAATCTCTTTGTGTGAGTGGTTTCTTTATGGTGTTCGACTTGTGTGGATATACCTTGTTTATCAAACACCGTTAATAAGCTTTGTTCACCACAAAATGATTTATAACCCTAGGCTAGATCAAAGAATCTTTGTGTTGGTTGTTTTATCAAAGGACTTGAAAGAATACAACACCTTACAAGTCGATGATAAATCCTTTCATTAACACATGCATAACATCAATATTAAAAACAATGGCTTTATATGTGAATATTTATCAAAAAATCATAGATTGCCTTGTGTATATTGTTATCACACAGATTGTAGGTTGGGCAAAGACCGACTCAATCCACGAGAGTGAGACAACTATGGGAGTAACTACCCGCTGTCACCTTAGATAGATACTCCCCTCGCTTTAGTGATGATGAATCACCACAAGAGGGGAATCTTGATGACCCTAGGGGGATTGTGATGAAAAGTGGTAGAATGACCAATGAAGCCCCTATAGGTCAAGTTTGGGAGTGGTAAGAGGCATGGGAAGAAGTCTTGTTGATGAAGAGAAGTTGCCAAAGTGTTGTGTCCCTGCAAGAGAATGTTAAACCTGCCCGAGACAAGACAATTGATCGAGATACAAGTCAAATAGACAAGAGGACAAGCAAGGAAAACTTGCTGTCCTAAATTGCAAAAATGGAAAGAGTTGTTAACTGCACAATTAAGCATCAAAAGTATCAAATATTTATTGGATGATCAAGTACTAAACATGTAGATAATTTTTCAATACTTAAGCACAAGCTTTGATGGTAGAATAGGGCTGCTAAATGAAGTTACCAACAAAGTTTTAAGGCAGTCTTATGGCTGCATCAAACAAATGCTACAACAAATTCCAACCACAAAAATCAACAAGTAAACTATAAAAAGGATAGCCAATGAGCAGTAGAACAATAATCTAGGTTCACAAGTAATTTTTAGCGGTGGAAAAGTAATACATAAAATAAAGTGAGTTTTGCTGCAGCCCTAATGGCTGTAGCATTAAATTAATTGCAGCAAGAAAATCCCTTGGCCAAATTAGATGCCCTTAGGGCACAAACAAACTTACAACACTTAAAAAATATTCCAACTTGAACAAATACAATATCTCTCAATTTCACGTATTCCAATGCAATGATTTTATTTCTCCAATGCAAATTTAGATTAGTGCCTTGTCAATGGGTTATGGGATATTCTTTTGTAAGGTTAGATCTACTAATTCTCTAGGGGTGTAAGCCTTTTTACTCCCTAAAGCAAGTAAATCTAACAAGGTAAATCTAGGAGGCTGTAAGCCCTTTTAGTCCTCCTAGCAACCTTTGCAATAGCTTATCCACTTAACAATAATGATAGATTTGGTGGAAGGTGTATGCCCTTATACTCATCCAAGGGTCTAGACAAGAATAATCATGAAACAAGAAAGAAACACCAACAATATGTAGAAATTCCTTACCAATTCCAAGAGATATACAAGATAAACCCTTATCTACCAAGTATATTCCATCACCATAGAAAGAGACAAGCATCCAAGAAGTAGTGCACCACTTCAGCTCCAAAGACAAGTGTTTAGCATCCAAAAAAGCATCAAAGAGAGAGAGATGTGATTTGTCCAAGAGGGGCGAAAATTTCAGCCAAGTCTCTCACTCAAGAGAGAGTGAGTTATAATAAAATGAAATGTCTTAGGTCTCTTTTTCTAGGAGGCCTTTAGAATTAGTTTGTCCACATATCATTAGGGTAAAACACAATTAGGGAGGATGACCTCCTCTATTTTCCTCTTTACAATTTAATTTTTGATTTTACATAATAAAGAAAACCCTGAAGGTGACGTCATATCCCCTAGGGGTGACATTTTGGCACTTGGAGCAAGTCGTTGAGCCATGTGAGAGAGTCGTTGGGCCTCTAAAGGCCATGTCTCCATGGTGCAAGGGTTTCTCTCCATCAAAGTGTGCTAATCCTCCATCAAGTCATCACCACGACCATCATCAAACCCTAGCCCCCAATGTGACATCAAGCCCTAGAAGATGATGTTTTGAACTTCCAGGGTCAAACATTGGGCTAAGAGGGGTTAGGTCTCATTATCCAAGGTGCCTTCTCTTGCCTCCAAAGGCAATGTTCATCATCTAGCTGCTCTCAAGGTGTGGGTCATGGCATCCAACTCGTGGGCTTCTTGCCCCATTGAATGCCCAAGCTAGGTTTGTTCCTCCATAAGTGTCCATTAACAAGGTCCCACAAAGACAAGTGAATTCGCCCTCTAAGGGTCTCAAGTCAAATGTATCATGCCAAATGAAATCACAATTAATGCAAGAGCCACCTAAACATGTGCATCAAATCCGCCCTTTCAAATTAAACAAGTGCTCAAAGACCCTATGCAATTGGTTAAGTTTAGATATGGGAGGGGTGTCACAATACCCTATTGGGTGAACCAATTCCTCAAGTAGGGGATGTTCCCAAGGATGATCCTCTCTAGATCATGTAATGGATATGAGGTGAAAGGGGTTAGACTTCTAGGCTTAGGGCTTCATGACATACAAGGGCTCATATTATCTCATTTATGGGTGCCTTTGTAGAGGGTGTGTTGCCCTTCGTCCGCGATGCATGATTTTTCCAAGCCCTTCTTTGCCATTAATTTATTAGAATGTTTTCAAGTCGAAGCTAAGGTGGAACTTCTACCTAAGCATGAAAAACATTGCTCACCTTAACTCTACCCTAGTCACATGGTGCTTCCCCAAGCTGAAGACGATGGGCAGGACTTCTACCTAAGCATGAAAAAAATTGCCCACACACTCAATCTTGGTTGGCCTTTTGATTAATTATTTATCTTATGGGTCCCTTATTTTTTTGCGAAAAACATTTCATTGTTTTTGGGATCCCTGATTGAGCATCTAGCAGGTTTATGATTGGATTTTTATCTTTTTCCAGCTACAAGCCTCTAGGCCTTCAATCCCTTCCCATAAAATGAGGTACAAGCCCTTCTTGGGTCAATGTGGCTTGAAAACCTAAAAGATTGGGACATGGAGGGGAAGAAGCGATGTAAAATGGTATGGATGAGTTGGGATGGTACAATGACCCTTTGAGGAGACCCCAGTTTGCAACCCTTTCCCTAAGGGTAGCCACTTATTAGGGAACCATGACACTCACCAAGGTGAAACAAGATAAAAAACATAATGTCCAAACATATTTTCTATAATCAAGATAAGCTTTAATGCAATTCAAATGCCTCAAGTATTAAGGTGATACTTACCACAATACCTGACTTGTACCTCATGGATCAAGACCCGTTGTCTTTCGGAAGCAATTTGATGTGGTGAATGCCATCATGATGAATCACATAAGTATGGTGGTGGAGCGGGTCTCTATTTGTGTATGTGGACATTGTTAGTCAATCCATCTCTCGGTACTCCATGTCTGCAACCTGAGGGCCTCGAGACATCATCTCCTTAGTTATCCCTAGAAATGAGGGATAACATATACCTTGGCCCTAAGCTATCTTGTATGCCCCCTTTTAATGCACTTGCCTTTTGGCATACCTTCATCTTATTACTAATTGCGTAGTGTCCTTTCATGCTAAAGTTTGCTCCTCTTTTAGGAGGCATAAACCTGTATACCACATACCCATGACTAAAACAAAGATGTTGTAGGTTCTAAAGATAATAATGTTAGAATTCTCTTTATGTTTCTTAGTAGGTATTCTACACCAATGTGGCACATTTCAGTAGACCTAAAATCGTCCTTAGTTTTTGTGGATAATAGAGATGGTAGTGGGTGATGGTGCAAGAGAACTAAGCCTCTTGGATAGATGCAACATTCTTATAGATTGAGATAGGAATGTGGATATGCTTTTGTGTGCATGCACCAACTTTGGGAGTAGATTTGATATTTTAGTGTGTTGTTCCAAAAGTTTAAGTGTGCTTTTATTAGTTGTAGTGCTAATATTAGGCTAGGTTATTTTTGTATGGATATTATCTATTCTAGGAGGGCACATATCCCAAGTAGGACATGTCTACATGTGCAAACTTCTCCTATGAGGGTGCAACTAGTCTTTATATCCATGCATGCCTAGTGCACTTCTTTAGACTATTTAAGGTTTTCTTTTCCTAAATATGGGTGTCCTTAGGAATGGAATATTTTTGTATTTTCCCTAGCCTATTCTTCATCTCTAAAAGTAAAGGTAGGGTAGGGATATTATTCATTGAGTGATTTACAGGTTTGAGCTATTGCATTGTAATTCTTCTTTTTGAGTTAGTAGAGGCAAATGTGCTTGGCAATTTAGCTTTGTACTTGTTGCTTGTGTTTTTGTTTTCAATTTGTATGTGTAAGGTTACAGTTTGTACCAACGTTGCTTGGGTCAAACACAACAAAAAGGTGGCCAAAGCTAAGAGAATTATCCTTGATTATGTGAAGGACCATCCCTCACATCATAGGGAAGAAGTTAGCTCAGGATATGTATGATGCCTTGATCATTTTGTAACAGAGTGAATATCTCGCAAAATACCATTGAAGGATAACCTCATTGCCACATGCATGACTGATGAAAACACAGTGGCAATGACTTATGAAGATCACTAAGTTTTGAACTCAACTTATTGCGATTGGGTGAAGGTGGAGAATGAGGAATTGGTGCACATAACATTAATGGGTTTTCTTTATATTGGGACCCTTTTGGTTTGGAGCGTTTAGGCTTCTAAGAATCTTTCCATCTTTGAGAATTTCATCTAGGAAGAAAAGAGGCCACTAAGAGTTTCAATGAGATTGGATATCCAAAACCTTGCCCTCATTAGGAAGATGAGGCGAGGAGGTAAAAAAGGAGGATTGATGAGAGGTTTGAAGGAGGAGGATTCAAGTTCCTCAAACCAAGACAAGAAAAACTTGAGTCATGTAAAGTGCTTTAAGTGCGATAAGATGGGCCACTATGCTTTTAAATGTCCTAAGAAGAAGGGGAAGGGAAAGTGGCAGCAAACAAAATTTGCAAGGAGTGTATAAGCTTCAATGAGAGTGGATGAGTTATCAACCATGTTTGGGACAAACTTCTCCATGGTTTTGTGCCTTTCCACAAACACCATTTCTAGTGTATGCTGATATATGGGAGCATCCAGACACATGACCTTCAACAAGAAGGCATTCAATAGACTTCAAAAGCAAGACGTTGACATGCAGGTGGACTTGGATGATGATATCACGTATCTTGTTACATCGATGAGTTTAGTCTATTTTTAGATGTCAACAAGGAATATGTTTGAGCTTGATGTTGTCTTATATATTCTTGGTTTAACAAAAACAAATTTCAATTTCAGCTACGACAGATCTTAGGTGTGTGATTATGTTTGACAATCAACGAGTCATTATCAAAGATTGTGACCTTGATCTTGGTCAAGTTTTGGCTAGAGATGCGAGAGAGGGTGGCTTGTGTAGATTGTTTATTGATTTGATCAAACATGGAGCTTTAGTGCATGACAATCCAATAAAAAAAAGAACCCATATATAATACAAGTGACAATCCAATAAAAAAAATAACCCACATATCTAATACAAGTGTATATATATGACACAATTGCTCTAGTCAATGAAGGGTTGACAATCCTTTGCGGAGGATTCTAAGAGGATACTATTGGTGTACATTCTATAGAAGATATCCAAAATAAGACAAAATTTGCATAGCATTTAAATGGTGATACTAGAAAAAGAGATGTTTGTTGTTGGCTCCTTCTTGGTTCTTTGATATAGCTTGAAAGTCCTCTGGCCCATAACTATCGTTTCCACATCTTCAGTCCACTGTTGGATAGTCACCTCTTGTTTAGCTTCCTCTACAATTGATCTGATAGATAGATTGGAATTCGAAACAATATATTTAGAGCTTCTAGCCAAATTCAAAACCAATTGTCAAAGGGTGGTACACTCAATTTGCATATATTCTATTTGTCTTTTTTATCTATGCAAAGTTTCCAGAATGACGACATACTCATAACTTCTGAGTTCCTCCTAAGTACGTAGTTTACTTGTCATAGAGAAGATTGAGGTCCTATTGTCTACAATGAGACTTCCCTGCCTTATCAAAACCCAAAGGATATCAGTGGTTTCACATAATGGGCATCGCCTAGAATGTGAATGACCTTCCATAATAGGAGCATTTTAACATAACACATGCAAAAACTCCATATTAACTCATGCATAATGCACTAAACATAGATTACCACAACGAACTCCAAATCCATTTTTCAACCTCTCCTAAGAGAGTTTTTGACAAAGAATAGCAAGACCGTCAATGATAGAGAAATTTCTACAATATTTCAAAGAGCTTGCCTTCTACATTTCCAAGTAGTGGGAGGATAGTACCCAAGGTTCTTTGAGGAGACTAGGTGGGTTTGAGCCACGAAGAAAACAACTAGCCACTAGAATGATCGAACACCAGGGTCTCATATTTTATGATGAGGAATATACAAGTGATAAAATATAAGGAAATATAAAACTTTGTTATTTAGAATTGAAAGAGGGAATGCCAATAAATTGCGAAAAAAAAGATAGTTTTATAATGTTTTATTTCCAGGTTACATTGCCTGGGGAAAACCTCGAGTACTTTGCCTAATTTCGAGGATGGTACCTAGGGTAAACCCTATAATCTTCAGGGCACAAGTTCAATCAACAATAGGGATTGAAGCCATTACAACAATATACTTGTTAATAGCTCAACATGTCACTTGCGGGAATTGAACCTGGGTGGGGAGGATAAAAATCATTCTTCCCAACCACTCAAGCTAAACCCAATTGAAAATATACTTTTATAACCTGGGTGGGGAGGATAACAATCATTCCTCCCAAACACGCGAGCTAAACCCAATTGACAAGATAGTTTTATAATGTTACATGCATAGATCCACTGCAAAATCTTGGTCTGTGTGACATTACTGTTTGACAACACAGGTATTCCAACAGAGGACGAACACCTTCAGTAACCACTCACTTAACCAGATCAAATATCAACACACCGATGTTTTCACATGGTAAAACCCCTACGGGGAAACATCCACGACCCTAGCCAACGCGGCCACTTGGAGCAATTTATTAATGCAAAAGAAAAAGATTACAGAGAGATTTTACAAGAGAGTTTCTCACAATCGATCATCAACAAATGACTCTCCATGCTCGTTAAATAGAGATCATGGAGCAATCGGGTGTTAAGCCACAAATCAATGGCCGTTAAGATCGAGGAGAGTATGGACCGTCGGGAACATATCGTAACCGTCATATTTCTTAACTACAAATGCATACTAAAGAAACACACTTTTACCTAACGACACATTAGACAAAGTAGATCTTAACTAACTCCTAAGTGTTTAAATATCCTAAAATCCCCCCTTAAGAACAACTTGGGATAGGATTGAAGGATTTACAATATGAGCGGGTTTTCAAACAGGCTCTGATACCATGTTCAACAACAGAGGTATTCCAACAAAGGACAAGCACCTTTAGTAACCACTCACATAACCAGATCAAAGATCAACACACCGATGTTTTCACGTGGTAAAACCTCTATGGGGAAACATCCACGACTCCAGCCAACGCGACCACTTGGAACAGTTTATTAATGCAAAAGAAAAAGATTACAGAGAGATTTTACAAGAGAGTTTCTCACAATCGATCATTGATAAATGAACCTCCATGCTCTTTAAATAGAGATCATGGACCAATCGGGTGTTAAGCCATGAATCAATGGCCGTTAAGATCGATGAGAGTATGAATAGTTAGATCACTCTATGTCGGGAACATATTGTGACCGTCAGATTTCCTAACTACAAATGCATACTAATGCATACTAAAAAAATACACTTTTACCTAATGACACATTAGACCAAATAGATCTCAACTAACTCCTAAGTGTCTAAATATCCTAACAATTACAAATAAACAAAAAAATCTCAAAAAAAGAAGAAGCTTCGGGCATCCCCTTAAGAAGCAAAATTAATCAGACTAGATAATTTTGGTCCAAAACTCTCATGCAACAAAAAATATTGATTGGTGAAAATAGAAAAGAGTTGTATTTCTAGTCTAAAATCTCCCTGGAAGAATATAACTATTGAAGGTTTTAGAATTCATGTTTATCCTATTAACTTGGTATATATCCGAAAAAAATTGTGATGCTCAAAGGTTGACTTAGCCTTGTAAAGTGAATCTTCTTAAATTGAAAAAATATGCTCTCCGTCAAACATTTGTGAATCTATTATAAGTATGCCCTTTCTTTATATTGTCCTAAAGTGTTTCTTGATAGTATATTGCTAGAGTCACATCCTAATCAAAATTAAAATCTCATACATATTTCAAGCAATATGCAAATTCATTAATATGCATTTTGAAGAGAAGTTTAAGAATTAATAAAGAAGACTATATGAACACAAATATGGCCCCACCCTCCATATTCAAGAAACACTCATGCTTAGGTTATAGTCATTAGAAATTTAGCTTTTGTTCTCTTCCTATGAAGTGATCTTATTATAAGAATATTTAGTAAGTTTCCAACACCAAAAAATGCTATAAGTACCTTCCCAATGGCATACACCTTAAGTAGCTATAAGTACCTTCCCAATGGCATACACCTTAAGTAAAAATTAATGCAAGGAAACTAATGTAAAAAGAAAGTAATACCTTAAAATGGACCACAAAAAGAAACTCTTTACAACTTGAAAATTTGAACTTTATAAGAAAACTAACATAACATGATGATCACTTTAATAAGGTACTTTATACCTCTTGTTTTTTTTATACACACACCCCATGTTCATCAATTTTATTCATTTTATGAATACATGTTAAACACAAACTCTTTCCTCTCCCCTTTGCATCCCCACCTTAACTCTTGTGAATTACTTCATGCACGGATTATTCTGAAATATATGCATAAATATTTCACAAAGTGTGCTAAAGATTAATTGCAAATTTGAACAGTTGTAGACATTGACAAGTTGAGCCCTATATTTTGACACCATATGCATTATTCAAGATAAATGAAGGTGATTGCAAAATTCAAAGAAACCTATCATGCTCTAGTGTTTATGTGCTAATTTGCAGGTTTTAAACATAAGCTACAAGATGGATGGCTCAAGAATTCCTTCAAATGCAACATTGCTCATCATATCCCTCTACTCAAAATATACCTAGGAGAAAAGATGGTCTCCTCAAGTCTTATGTAAGCATGTAAGGTGAATGGATTTGATATAATGATTATATTCCCTAGTCACTTATCCTTTCAAATTCTTTTTCTCTTCATTATAAACAACCAACCTCCTCTTCATGTAACTCTTAGTAACAATGTCATAGGGATAAGATACTATTGATGTGGGTATCTTGTTGAGACCCCAGTTTGGTATTTTGGTTAAGAATAATCTCCATAGGTAAAAGGTTACCTATGGAGATTTGGTTGATAAGGAATAATCAACCAAATCATAGGATTTTCATAGTCCTTTCCTACCCAAATCACATATGATTTTCATAGTCCTTTCCTATGAAAATGAATAATCAACCAAATCATAAGATTTTCATAGTCCTTTCCTACCCAAATCATAGGATTTTCATAGTCATTTCCTATGAAAAGGAATAATCAACCAAATCATAGGATTTTCATAGTCCTTTCCTACCCATGGATCTTTATGTATGTTCAAAAGAGAAGATGCACCCAAGGGAACTATCAATTGTAGCACAATGCAAGTCTGGACAATAATAACATGTATTCTCACAAATGTTGGTCAAACAATTTTTTTTTAGCTTCCAAACAATGATTGTTAAAACCCATTTGTCTTTCCATTATCTTTAAAATTCTTTCTTTACCATCTTCTTCACCATTTCTTGTGTAGCTTAGATAGGGGCAATGAGATAATTGTAACTGTTTAAGGATGAAAAAAATAGTTTTTGGCATTATGAAAAATCTATAGATATACTTATTGAGTTCTTTGTCTCGTATACTTAAATGAAGACGCAAGACAATAATAGCACCATTTTTTTTTAAATGAAAAAAATCTAATGCTAATGGTTTAACAATGACCCCATTACAAGTTCATGGTTATAATAGAGGCATACCAGTTGTCAAGAGATGATAGGTCTCTCCTAAGGTTAATAGCCATTATATGATGCAATAGGAAACACAAGGTTGGACATATATTTTTTCAAGATTGATCACTTTCATGTGATAAGCGTGAGCTTTTAAACCAATAATTGATGCTACATGAAACACAAGGTTGAGCATATAGTTTTCCAATATTGATCTCTTTCATGTGATAAGTGTGAGCTTTTAAACCAATAATTGACTAAGTGGAATCTTTTCTCATTAGTACTTGCAATATTGCAACGACCTCATCTTCAAAATTTCATCTATTTATTTGCATTCTCTAAGTGAATATGGTGCATGCAACACTCAAGAAACTAAGGGGATTTTCCCCAAAGGTATACCATGAAGTAAACCCATTACACAACAATGTTTATTGATGAAATTCTTTATGATAATCCCTTTAGAAAATTTGCATGATATTCTCTGATTGGATATTTTTGGGTTGTAGTTGCCATGAAATAATTATTAGCTGGAAGAGCATTGGGAAGTGCATAGTTGGGAATATCAATTCCATATATCACCAACCTCTCCAATGATGTGCTAGAGAAAGGTATTTAGTTGTGCAACTATAGATTTATAGTTTTGAATAGATGATTTGATTCTTCTCTGTGACCTCCCATACTTTGCTTTGAGAGGCTTGTATAGTTACTAGGAAAGTTCCATTTTTCACGGATCTTCTCATGCCGTTATTCCTACCTAAGTATGCAAGTAAGGATCATTGTTGACTTGTCATTTGTTGGCAGTGAAGACATGCTCTGGAAAAATGTTCGAACATGCGGGTTGGTAGCTCAGTTGGTAGACCACCCTAACCGATATTTGGGAGGTCTTGGGTTTGAGTCCTTGTTGGTCCATGTTTTCTCCTCAACATGGCATCAGATCCTAGTTGGAAACTAGGTGTACTCGAGTCAATGTATTCTTTGAGGGAAGATGTTGGTCAAACAACCCTCCAAAAAAAAGCTTGATCACATGGGTCGGTAACTCATGTGTCAGATTGCCTTAATCAATATTTGGGAGGTCCTGGGTTTGAGTCCTAGTTGGCATATGCTTGCTCTTCAACAATAGTCACAAGACCTCATAAAGTGCTCCAGTTAATTATATATTATGGCTTACCAAGTGCTTGCTTCATGAGTCATGATGTTGGTTATAAGATTACAAGTTGTCCTTGCACTACAAAGTCACAACACATAGATAAGTAAAAGTCTCCCTTGGGTCTTTATCAATGATTAGTATAATCATGAAATGACAACATAAAAAAAATGAACTCAAACCATAATTACCATGTTTGTGTTTGGATGCAATACATCAAAATCCTTGTTAGAGTGATATTAAAGATAAGATGGATGCACATATGTAGTGGAAATACAATTTTACTTGACCAATTATGTCTTGTACACGATAGGTTAGGATAGGATAGGTTTGAATAAGCTTAGTCATGTCAGTGGATTAGGTCAAGAATATTTTATGAGTTTTAAGTTGTCTTTCATTTTGTAAGCCATTGCTTTTGCTTCAAGTCCAAATTAGTAGTTCGATGTGTCAAAACTTTTGAGTGAGAATATGATTATGTCAAAGAAACTATCATGAGAAAATGAGTCATAATTGATTAGTAAGGTGATGTACTTGATTGAGCCATGTATCCTTGAATAAGTTGTCTTTGGGATCAAGAATGTAAGAGTAATTTGGTTTCTACGTAGTTGGGTCAATGGGATTTAGAGTTTATAGGGTCAAAACTCTAAAGTCATTCCACTTTTTATCCATTGATCTATTTTGTATATCATTACAAATTTATGAAGACATAATACTTTTACTTGTATGCAAATTCTATGTGCAAGGTCACACAATGTCCAAAAGAAGAATATTTGCCAGATCTCATGATTAAGATATAAGCGTAGAAGAAAACATTGAAGATTCAATGACATACGATTATTTTGGAGATTCTAAGGTTCTTATCTTTTGATAATGGGGTTGATGTCCCTATGTGGAGCCATTGCCATCCCCTAACATGACATGTCAAAATTTCAAAGGTTTTCATGCACAAATACTGGAAAAATTTATAAGCTACCTTAATACGAGGGGATTAAAAATGATGTTTAAACTAACAAAATTGTGAACAAAGGATGTCCCCATGCATTGTTGGGCTATAAACATCATCCTTACAAAATTATGCAACATGGATAGCCCTTTTGAGTGCATGGATTGCACTTTGGCATGCTTTGTGTGCTTTTTCTACTCTATTTTAGTGAAAGAGGCCTTTAGTAGCCTTCTAGGACATTTTTGTAGCATGATGAGTGTTGATATCACTATTTGTTTTTAGTATTATGAAGATAAATGTCTCAATATTTCCCTATGGGTTGGCAACTAACATTTGGCAAGAGCAATTAACTAGTGCATGCATTTTTCCATTTCTAGGACAATTCTCTTATTTCGTAACAATAGGTGATTTGTGGTCAATAACATGAAATATTAGCATGGGGAAAGAGAAACCACCTAAAAATACATCATGAACATGATTTCTTTAATCCATGGCATGCATTTATTAGACATGTCATGCATTTTCAAAAAACATAAAATTGGTGATTTTGGCAGATCAACAACATTATACGTTTAAGCACTTTGGTGTACATTTCTCTTATTTTGGGGTAAAATTTCATGACATGGTAAGTAGATTTGCCTTAGAAATACAAGTCTAACCTAGGATTACGAAAATTGATAAAGTCCTATCAAAATAGTGAAACTTGAATCCTAGATCTACAAACACATAAGTCTAAAAATATGAACAAGTATGAATTTGCAGCACTTAAGCACATTTTTCTTCTATTTAAATTTAAAGAAGAAATTACATTGTAATAGCTCAAAACTAAAAAAACATCTAAACACTAGACTGTACACTTGGAGTCTCTTCTATATAAGAAGAGATGAGAAATACATTGAATGTAGACATGCATATGATACACCTCAAGGGAAGAGATCAAACACTAACCCCAGTGCACCCCACTCATGCATGTGATCTCCTAGAATAGAATTCCTTCATGCATAGATAAGACTACCTTGAATAGAATTCCCTTTGAAGTAAACTGCATGAATACACTCATGCTCCAACTTGCCTAGGGATATGCACCCTCAAAAGATAGTCGACCTCCCACATACACTGCACCCTCCTCACATAGGGATCTCTACCATATGAAGATATTGGATGCATGCATGTGACCTCACTCACTCACCATGCCTACATTATTATCTTTCAGGTTACTCCAAAAGTGTTACATGAGAAAGTCCTCATGTTATACATCATTCACCCATCATATATTTCACTCATGTAGATATGTGAGATATGTGATATAGAGAAGTGTGCACTAGTCTTCCTTCTCTTTCTTGATCTTCATTTGTACATGGTCTCTCTCTTTGTTGGAGTTACCAAGGTTTCTTGGTCTTCTTGGAGCATTTTGAAGTCTAGGGTTAGGCTTCATTCCTTGGAAGTTTGAGATTAGGGTTTTATGATAAAACCCTAGGGTATATTTGGTGAAGAAGAAGAAAAGATGACGTCTTACCTCGGGGGAGTTGTTGGAGTAATTCTTGCATGTTGAAGCTCCTTGGTTGTGATAGGGTTTTTCTTATTTTTCCCTAGCTAGGATTTTGAAGTGTATTAATGAAGGTTTCAACTATCCAAAACTCGTGCAATTTCTAGATTTGATTTTCAGCTATATATGGTCTTCATGTATTGTTATTTACAACTATATGTCTTAATGATTTGAAATAAGTAAAAGGGCATTTTTTAAAGTGATTTTACATAAGTAAAATGACATTTTGTTTTTTGATTTGACATCATCATGGAAGAATTTACAGTTTTTTTTGCTATTGCTATATCCACTATTTTATTACCGTTATAACTATTGTAAAAGTGATTTTTTAGATTTGGTTTATGTGTGATAGGTTTCCCTTAAGGGATGAAATAGACAATTGGGTATCTTTTCTCCTTGGATTTCCTAGAAGATTGGGATGTTAGAGAGTGAAATATTGTATATTTTCTATTGCTATTTTATACTCTATCTCATAGCAACCCTAAGGACGAAATTCACAGGGTTAAGATCTGAGAAACATTTAGTCAAAGAGGTGAAATTTTTGTTTTGCATTAAAACCCATTTTGTTGTAAATTTCTACATACATAACACTGCACCTTCAAGAAATCTTCTAGAGTGCTCTCTCTTTGGAGTTTGTTCAATGCTGCTTGCATAAATATCAAGGATTGTTGTTGCTTTGTCTTTGATGAAGACTGCTTTTGCTTGGAAGAACAACTCAGAGCAACAAGAATACTAACACTCCCTCTTTGTGAGGATGGCGTTTTTCACCAAACCAAGTTTCTCCCTCAACATCTCAAACTTTCCCTTAGCTAGGGGCTTAGTCAAAATCTCTACCACCTACAAATTTGAACATACTTAAGAACCACTACTCTCTTCTAAACTCTATGTTTTAAAAAATGGTACCGAATGTCAACATTGTTAGAATGATCATGAAACATTGGATTCTCAAAGAGCCTTATGTAACTTTAATTTTCACAGTACACTAGTGAGTTCCAACATTTGATCATTAAACTTGCAAAACGAAATGGCCTCACAACTAGCAAAATTGGCTACCATATACTTTTCCTACGTTAAACTAAGTGCAATTGCTACCTTCTTCCTAATGAACTTGGAAATCATACTTGAACCTCAACTGGAACAAACCCCTTAAGTTCTCTTCCTAGCACCTACATCTCTTTCTTACTTATAATCAACAAATCCATGCAACATCAACTCACCATCTCTTGCATTCATCAAGCTATAATGAGCTATGTCCTATAAGTATTAGAGAACATGCTTCACAACAATCTAATGAATATGCTCGGATTCAACCATGAACTGACTCAATATATTTACTCCAAAACATATAGCAGGGTTAGTATTCACTAGATACATAAGGAAACTAATCCATTGCATATAAACATAAGAATTTATTTGAATATGAGTCTAAATAAACATATACCTTTAAATTTGGAACTGTACGAGTGGTCAAGAGTTTGCAGTGTAGCATCTAAAATCTCTTTAGAATCTCCACTGTGCACTTCCCCTCTCCAAGAAGATTTCCCATGGACCCTGCCAAACCTCTAGACCTAGGACATAATGCATATGACCAATGTCCTTCATGTCAAATTCATGGGCCAACTCTATCTTGCACCATGCGATG
Organism: Picea glauca; assembly: GCA_000966675.3. Classification (NCBI taxonomy): domain Eukaryota; kingdom Viridiplantae; phylum Streptophyta; class Pinopsida; order Pinales; family Pinaceae; genus Picea; species Picea glauca. The sequence continues at coordinate 161 of JZKD02S0113794.1, read as the reverse complement.
AGCTTCTTAAAGCTACCTGTAAGTATCATATTGTCTACATCAAAGACCAAAACACACATATCATATCTATTGAACAAATGATAAAGATTGAGATTTGCAACAGTTTTGGTGAATCCCAAGTTAAGTAGGTACTCAAAGTATCGTGCACATATTTCCTGCTT
>JZKD02S0113783.1:0-24417 GCA_000966675.3 Picea glauca | reverse complement strand
AAAGAAATTATTCACTATAATTGTGTTATGTATGAATGGTGGTCATTTAATGAGTGGATAGAGATAGGTTTTATGTTTTTTCATTTTGTTTTTCATTTCTTACAAAGGTGAGTTGTACATTTTTCTTAAAAATATTAGAAGTGGATTGTGTTATGTATAAATGGCGGTTGATTGGGGTATTCAGCTTTTCTGTGGGGAGTGCAGTTAAATTAGAGAAGGATGGAACTCAAGCCTACTATTTTGGCCTATCGAGGTTTTTTGTCTTTGTTTCTTTTCTACATGTCTTGTTTTACTAATCACTTAGTATTGTGTCGTAGTTAAGAGGATCAATTTTAATTTTTTTTAATCTGTGTTGGTGTGGGTCTGATCCCTCCTCAGTTTACGGATTGATTAGAGGTTTTTATGGGGTTTGTCAGTCTGTCTTAACTGTGACAAGAGGTGCCTTGTTGTGGTTGGGCCAAGGTTGTTGACTCACTCCCCACTGGAGGTGCTTCACAATGGAAGCTGGAGTCAATGCCCTTATGGGGGCGGCTGACGAAGCCATCTGGAGGCAGGCAAGTCTTTTCTCCTTTGCAAATACGACAGATCTTAATGCCAGCTTTAACTCTCTTTGGGATGCAGTTAAGGCTCAACTAACACCTTCTCCTGTGGAAAAGCGTAAGGATTATTTTTTTCACCTTTCCCCCTAGGCTGTTAGAGGGTTGGAGTCTGGAGCTTCTAACAAATGAACTGTTGATTTCCCAACATCTTCTCGGGAGGCTCCAGGGATTTAGGCAGGTGGTAAAGGGAGGGTGTTTGGGGGGGTGTCTCGGGTTTTTCCCGAGGGAGAGACGACTGGTTTGGGCCCTCGAAGGTTTAAACACTGGATCCTGAATAGGTCTAAGTGGAATTTGATGTTAGGTGAAGATATTGGGCTGGAAGACATTGTTAGTCTTGCGGTCTATACACTGGTAGGAAGATTTTCCTATCGGGCTAGGTGCAAGATGCCCTTGGAAGAGTGGGTAAGTTCCAACTGGTGTCCGCTCTTCGGCTATAAGCCTGAAGTGATTTACTTGACTAAAGGGTGGTTTGGTTTTCATTTTAAGAGGACTAAGGACTCCGAGATGATTCTAAAAAAATCTTGGAGGTATGATGGTGGCATTTTGATGCTCAAACGTTGGTGGATGAGTTTTGATCCTTCTCATGATTACTTCCATTTCAGACACTTCTTGGTGTTACTTTTGGGCTTTCCTTTACATTTTTGGAATGAAAAAGAGTTGGAAGCTATTGGGAATGCCCTTGGAAAATTCATCAGAGTTGATGTTGGGGTGCTCCGAGCTTCAGATAAAAGGATTGGTAGAATACTAGTGGAAATAGACATCCATGCAGGTTTATTGGAGACCTTGGATATTGTTTGGTGTGGTTATCATCTGTCTCAAACTCTGGACTATTTAGGCATCTCTTTCAGATGCTCTCGGTGTTGGAATACTGGTCATCTGTGGTAGGATTGTGTGGGTTTACCATAGGAGGAAGTCTCGGAAAGAACTTTGTTGGAGAGGACAACTCGTGTAGAATCGCCAGATGTGGAGTCATGCAAGATTAGTCCGAAAGGTTATGACTTTGCAGACTTTTCATAGTCAGAGCCGATGGACTCTATTACGGGTAAGATCAAATATGTTTGTCCCATGATCTTTTATTCTTTATCTTCCTGGGAAAGAAATGAATTGGATTCGTCTAGTTATTTCAAAGTGTGAGGGAATATTATGAATAATTCAATCGACTCTCGGGCTCCTTCAGTGCCTAGGGTCCCGACGGGTGCACCATCTGGTACCTTACCATATGGAGCTTTGGAATGGAAAGGTTCACAACCTGGGGAATCCATTAACACCCGGGTGGTTGGTGGTCTCCCTGTGGAAGTTGTCATGGCTGACGTCAACTCTGAGAGGAGCTTGCCTGGAGCTTTGGGTTTACCGGGAAGGGACTCCTTACGACCGATTATTTATGTTGAGGATTGCATTCTACTACACTTTAGGGAACCCGAGCTGGGGGATAGTGATATAGGTGATGTCCTAGAGTCCCTTATCCCTTCCTACAGAGAGGTGCACTTTCCGATTCAATTACCAACTTTTCGGGGGAGGTATGTTTACCATAGATCATATATTGCTAGGGGTTCATGGATTTCAGGCACAGTTGAGGAGACTCCTGAGAAGGATTTTATGTGGTCTAAGGGCCTGGGAATGGAGATTTTTCCTATAAAGACTAGGAGTGTGAGGAAGAAGAAAGAGGCTCTGGGTCCTTTACATGTGGAGACACACTTACCAGTCATAAATGAAATTGGGGCACTTAGAGGCCTGGAAGCCCTAGCGAGAGAGAAATCATGATCTTACTCTCTTTAAACATTAGAGGGGTGGGGGGGACCCTAAAATCTGCCTCCCTTCGACGACTTCGAAGGAATAATCCAAACATTATCTTCATGCAAGAAACTATGGTTGAGGATAAAAAGGCTTGTTCTTTTATGTTATCTTTTCATCCTTCCTGACTCACTTGTGCGGTTAGTGTTGTTGGTACTTCGGGGGGCCTTCTTGTATCTTGGGACCCGAATATGTTTGACATTACTCCTTTTTTTTTTTTGTGGTGGTATTCTATTAACAGGTACTTGTTTGGAACTTAATCAACCAGTCACTCTGCTAAATGTGTATGGACCATATTTAGAGAGGAAATCTTTCTGGGAAAAGGTGGTTTCCAAGGGTCTTTTGGAGCGCAGAAATCTTATTCTAGTGGGTGACTTAAATCTCACTTGTGAATCTGGGGAGTTTTGGGGAGAAACAACACATATGGATCCATTATCTAGATTCTTTAAAGATCTTTTTAATGAAGCTAGACTGATAGATGTAGCACCAGATGTTTTGGTGCCAACCTGGAGGAATGGTCGAAGGGGTATTGTGAGTATCTCCAAAAGACTGCATCGAGTCTTAGTTGTTGAAGATCTTATTGTAGGTGTTGGAAGGTATAAATCATGGGTGGATTCTCCATATTTTTCAGATCATGCACCAGTCCTTTTAAGCTTAGATCGGCCTACCTTCTCGATGGCTTATCCCTTCAAGTTCAATGCAAGATGGTTAAGTGAAGAAGAGGTGCTTACTTTAGTGTCAAAATTATGGAAGGATCTAGTACATTTTGCTTAAAGGGATGTTCAACAAAGATTATTAAATAAACGGAAGTCTTTGAAGACTCATATAAAAGCCTGGGAAAAAGAGTTTAAAAGAAAACAGGAGGAAAATTTTGTTCGTTTGGAGGGACTTCTGAAAGAATTATTCTTGGATGCGGCTTTGGAGACTACTAATAGTGACAGGGAGACACAAATTAAACTTCTGGAAGCAAAGCGGGACAAAATATTAAGAGAAGAAGAAAAAAAGTGGAGACTCAAAAGTAGAGTGGTGTGGTTAAAGAGTGGTGATAAAAATACAAAATTCTTTCACAATTATGTTAGCTTCAGGAGGAATAAGAACCATATATGGGAGATTAGGGATGACGGTGGAGAGACTCATACCAGTTAGGAAGCTATCAAAAAGAAGCTGACAAGTTTTTTAAAACCTTTTATGAGGAATCAGTTCAAGTGGTTATAAATGATCAAGTTGAAACTACTAGTCTTTATGATCGTTTTGTAAATATTGAGGATACAGTGCTACTAGAGAACCCCTGTACAAAGCCATAATTGTGAGAGGTTCTAAAGTCATTCGCCAAAGATAAGAGCTCGGGGCCCGACGGGTGGAATATGGAGTTCTTTATCCATTTTTTTGATTTTTTGGGAGATGACTTACTAGCTCTGGTGGAGGACTCCAGATTGCATGGATCAATGAATAAGTTATTAAACACAACCTTCTTGGCTTTTATTCCTAAAATAAATAATCCAAGCTCATTCGAGGATTACAGACCGATTACTCTTTGTAATTTATGTTACAAGTTGATTTCAAATATTATTGCTAATAGGCTTAAGCCTATTCTCTCTCGGTCATTGTCAGAGGAACAATTGACATTTCTCAAAGGTAGACAAATCTTGGACACAATTGGCATGGCTCAGGAATGCCTACATAATATAAAGGTCAAAAAATCAAAAGCTATGATTTTAAAGCTAGATTTGAAGAAATCTTATGATTGTATAAACTGGGATTTCTTGCACTTGACTCTTATCCAATTGGGTTTCAGTATTCTCTTCACAAATTGGATTTTAAGTGTGACTAGTGCAAACTTTACAGTACTAATAAATGGGGAGACCTCTCAAATGTTTAAGAGTGGAAGAGAACTTAGACAGGGTTGTCCATTATCGCCTCTGTTATTCATAATTGTTATGGAAGGTATTAGCTTACTACTAAAAACAGGAAAGGAATAAGGGAATTTATCTGGGGTAAAGGTTTCAAGGTTAGTAAAGATCTTACATTTGTTCTTTGTGGATGATGTGTTAATAATGACAACTTCTTCGGTTGAGGAGTGGTTAGAGATAAAAAAATTATTATCATCCTTCTGTAGGACCTCTGGTTTGTTGATAAATTGGTCTAAATCTATCTTTTATTATGCCAGAATCTTTGGAGAGGCTTTAGAGAATTTAAAGGATTTGTTTCCCCACAGTTTCGAGGAACTTACCAAAGGCTTATGGTACCTTGCATAGTTTCTAAATGATGACGCTTATAAACCTATGGACTGGAGATGGATCCTCACTAAAATAGAAGAAAGGATAGGATTGTGGTGTAACATACGGTTGTCTCTAGGGGGACAATATACACTAGTTAAATCGGTGCTCGAAGGTCAACCTGTGTATTGGATGGCTTTGGTGGCTATACCTACTTCCATTTTGCAAAAAATATGGAGAATGATGTTTAGCTTTCTGTGGTCGGGTGATGTGGGAAAGAAGCACCTCCATCTATGTAGTTGGGATTACATATCAAAGCCAAAGCATTTGGGAGGTTGGGGCATCCGAAACATATTTCTATTCAATAGTGCCTTGGCCAAAAACTTGTTGTGGCATGTTTTAATGAAGGATGGGGTGTGGAGCAAGGTGATAAAGGACAAGTATATTCCCCATTTCTCTATAGTCACTTGGCTAAGGATGACATCAGCTACAACTTTGTTTGCCTCACAAACTTGGCATAATTTTTTAAAATCAGTGCACTTGATCACACATTGGCTCAGCTGGAGACCGGGTTCAGGTCACTTGGTGAAAATTGGACTAGATAGTATTATGGGTTTGGGGGAGGCCTCATTCTTTACAAGTCAAATCCTATCTGAATTAAGAAGAAAACATGTGGTATATCTTTATCAGGCTTTTGGAGCTAGTAGGTCGGGTTTACCTTCTGATTATTGGAAAACTCGTGAAAAGCTTGGTTTATTTGGGATCCCAACAGAGGAATGGGAAGCATTCTACAAGAACCTGAGTAGCACGGGGATATAATTACAAAATATTGATGACGTTCTCATTTGGACTTGAGGAGATAGATCTGGAAGCATTACTGTAAAAAATAATTATATGGCCCTTGCAAAGAAAAATTGGCCAATTGTTGTTGGGGGATGGAGAAGACACATGTGGAAGTGGGATCTGGCACAAAAGATAAAACTCTTTACTTGGTTGTCTGTTGAGAATGGAATTATTACTTGGGACACTTTGCAAAGGAAGGGATGGAAGGGACCAAATATCTGTCACTTGTGTTTCAAAGAGGTTGAATCTGTGTTACACCTATTTGTTTCTTGCAGTTTCTGTCGGGAGATGTGGAACAAGATTTTTAAAGACTTTGTAATTATGACTGCATGGGAAGGCAGTTCTTTATGTGAATGCTTTGAGAATTGGCATAAAAAGGAGGCCTCCTACTTAACGCTTCCATCCATTATCTGCTAGTTTGTATGGTTGGAGAGGAATAAATATATTTTCGAAGGAAGCAAACCATCGACTTTCTCTATTGTTTCAAAAGTTAAATCCCTTCTCCCCTATGTGCCTCTGGTGAAGAAAGTAAAAGCTCGAATTTTTCATTACCCTTGTCTTATTACTCCTATAATGTGTTGGTTCGATGGGGTCACACACTTAAGTGATCTTAGGTGTGGGGCAGGGGTCCCTATAAAGACTAGTGAAAACCCAGTATATAAGTGGACCTTCAATTGTGGACAAGGGACAAATACGAGGGAGGAATTGTTGGGAGCATGGGCGACTCTTTTCTTAGCGAAGCACCTGAATCTTGATGTATTCCAAGTAATTGGTGATTCAAAGATCATTATTGAGTGGCTAAAGGATAAAGGCAAGCTCCATATCGCCTCCTTGATGGGTTGGATGGACAACATTAAAATGCTTAAAAACTCGTTTAGAGAGATCCACTTTACTCATGTCTACATGGAGCTAAATATGGATGTAGACTTTCTCTCGAAAAAGGCACTATCAAAGACTGAAGGAAAGTTAGAATTCAGAAGGTGGGTTGATGGAAATGAGGGGCCCACCCTCTCCATAAATATTTTTTAACTAAGTCTATCATTTTTTGTTTTACACACAGTACCAAGATAAAATGGTACCATTTTTGTTGGCTGGAAACTTAACTCTTGTTTTTTAGTATTTTGTTGTTGGATCTTATCCTTTGGAAAGACTCCTTTGTTACAGGATTACCGAGTTGATATGTTTTGTGCTTTTTATATTCTAAAAAATCTTCAGTGCTTTGGATTCTCTTAGTAATCTCCTTTTTGTAAGGGCTCTGGTATATGATAAGAATCTGGAGGCAGGTTTGCCAAGTAATATCTTCGACGAAGTTGATGTAAAGTGCACTTATTTATATTTACTAATATAAAGAGCAATTTTTCTGCTGAAAAAAAAAATGGTGGTTGATTAATGAGTTGATGTTCTGTATTTTATCTCTGAGATATAGAGGTAACTTTGATATCTTTCAAGTTGTTTTTTATATAGAGGTAGTTTCCATGTCTTTCAAATTGTTTCTCATTTCATATAAATGCGAGCGAGTTGTATGTTTTTTATTTAAAGCATGACAAGTGGATTAATATGTTTTTATCTACCATTTTTTATAGATGTTGATTGTTTATTCAAAAAAATGCATACATTTGTCAAAAGTGAAATCACAATGATGAATTTGTAAAGGTAAAAATTTTGTAAACAATGCATGCAAATCTCCTAAACCACATTGAATACTTAATTGTTTAATAAGTGTGAGGATCTTATAATGTAAATAAATAAAGTGAAACATTGTATGAAGGTGAGAGGAATACCATGATGTTTTGCATTTAAATAAATATTTTGAAATTTGATGAAACAATTCACTAATTGTGGAAGATAGTTGAAGTAAAGTAAGTTCGATGGAGTATTGATCTTACAAAGATCCCATTCATTAATAATTGGCTATCGTTGAAAAATATTTGTGACTTACAAAGTTTCAATGAAATGGTGAATTATTTCAAGAAGTTTATTGCATGGATTTTCCATATTTCATATTCTCTTAATGCAAATTCATGTAACATCTCACTCTTGCAAGCACATTTTATTGACTTATTATTTGAGGACACTTGCGTGCAACTGATCCAACTATAGTACATGATTATGTATTTCGCTTGTGGATCTTTATGACGATGATGATGATTATGATTTGATGTTATTGATATATGTGTATTGACAGATGATATTGACGAGTTTTCTCTGAGTGTGCAGGACACTTGACAGATTGGGATGTTGATGACATCAATGGACCTCCTTGGACTCTGGATTGAGTCAGGGAGTGGATTGTATTGGTTTGAGTATTTCATTCACGCATATGTGACAAATGATCGATTATATTATGATGTTGTTTATTAACAATGTTTCATTGATGGATGCAGGCTAACGATTGCTTGCTAATATGAATCACATAAGGAGTAAAGGGGCCATGCACATAGAAGAGATATTGAGGGAGAGGTGTGGCAGTGTCCTTGTCACAGCCTACTAGCACTCCCACCGTGGATCGAATTATAGTTTAACGATTACCTAGTTCGAGAGGTCCATGATGTCGTCAGGGCAGATTGAGATAGTCACTCACAAAGATTACTAAGGGGCACGCAATAAGGACAGGTCCTTATTCCTTAGAATCCCTTAGTCTCTCACTAGGTCACCTGAATGGAGTGATGACTCCAGGGGTTGGACAACTACCAAAACCAGTCAAAGGCGAGTGACACCCTTGGAGCACGGAGTGCATCTTGAAGGGCGTGTCGTGGAATTAAAACTTGAGTCAATGAATCTAGGTGGCCTAGAAAACTTTGAGCGAATATTAAACCTTGTAAAATCTTGAGCACTATCGGACTAATTAATTAATTAAAGAATGAATTTATCAATTGTGACCCCAATTCAAGTCTAACCTATTCAAAATTAAGACTAAGTCTAAGTTTGGTGAGAATGCCAAAACTAAATTACAAATAAAATAAAAAAATAGGAAAGAGGTAAATAAATTTAAGAAATTAAGAAATATGAGTTTAACCTAAAGATTGAGTTAAGAAAATGCCAAATTAAAATGTAAGATAAGAAAGGATTAAATCATGAAAGAATAAGTGCACGCATAGAGGGGAATCTAGAGTCTAACTACCACTAGTTTAACTAGGAGAAGACTCTTATTTTAACTCAACTTGGATTTAGTAATGCGTCAGTCATTAATTGGAAATAAGGGGAATAAAGAGCACTAGGAGTGATTTAAGGAGTGCTTTTAGGATGGGTGAGGGAAATTGACTTGTAATTAAAATAAATTATAAAATTTTCTTGTGCAACTTATGGAGAGGGTGACAAGTGTATGGGGGAAATAATTATTAATTAATTATTTAAAAAGTGAACTAAATGTGCAAGTGAATGTGTCATTAAGGAAAATCCTATAAAGCAAATGGAAAAATGGAAAATGGGGAGACTGGTTATGGGCAAAGTTATGCTACAAAAATTTTGACTGGTTTTACTTGTGAGAGTTGGGGACACCCAGCTTGAGAGAGAGTGGTGGCTCTACCTTGTGAGGCAATCTAGGAGCTAGAGTATTCTGGTTGTATGTGTGGCCCCTTTGTGTCTTGGGAGGCTAAGGGGGAAGAACAGTAGCCCTAGCGTTGGCTGGGAGGTACCGGTGAATTTTGGGGATTAGCAGGCATCGACAAGAAGAAGGCACGCAAGACTCCATATTGAAGATCAACTACACTCATTCGCCTTTCGGATTTACGATATTTCAAGATAAAAAATTGTATTGATATTTAAAGGTTGTAGTGTTTAAGCGTTCATTCATATACTAATAGAATACATTTGATATTGGTTGTGCACTGAACTAAATTCCTCGTGAAGCAATTTATTGATGAAATTACTATGTGGAATCTATGTAATAGTTGCTTTTGGTTCTTCCCTTGTGATCAAGTTTTCAAATATTGTATTTTGCATGTTGTCTCTTGTGAACAAAATCGAATATTTTTCTTGTACGCGGAGTGTAGGTTTATAAATTTTTGAACTCTGTTAATAGAAACGCCAACTACTGTAGGATCATTCCTGGTTCCCAAGCGTTCTAAGCTTTTAAAGAAGGGGATTTTGGATTATTGTTTAAGCGAATGCGTTTTCCCCCTTAGCGATTTTATGTGTTGAGTTTTCAGTTTTTTTAAAAAGAAAAAGAGACATTTCCCCAATCTCTACCTTGTTGGATTCCAACCCGAAATCATCTCTGATTTTAGTCTAAAATTTGTTCTGGACTGTGTTGATCCATGCTTGCACCAGCAAAACCAACCTAGAATGCACCTCGGAGGTCTTCGTTTCCATTAAATTTTGAATTTCTGAGTTGAAGGGATGCATTGATATCCCACTGATGTAAATTTGTTATTGGGGTTTGGATCATGCATTATAATTCCAGTCGTGTAACTTACCAAAATCTACTAATTTTAAACAGAGCAACCTTCAAAAGGGTTACAGATCTATATGTTTCATCACAGCGCCTACATAGAGAAGAAAAGACCAATCCATAACTTCTCCAGATTTTTCTTTCCAACTAGATTGCTTACTCATCCACAAACCATCTTCTCAAATGGTTTATCCACCACGCTTGTGTACCAAACTTCAAACCCACATGTATTCAACACCCTCTTGTTTCCACAATAACCCAAAGAAAAATGCATATGGAAGATGTCTCTTTACGTCTGTCGCAATAGATCTCTTCCAGTAGGCTCGGCATGATTTACTTCTCTACACAGTCTTGAAAAAAAAAATCTGAGCATTTGATAGAGTGGACGATCTCTATATATCTATTGGGCGTGATTTCCTAGAAAGAGAAGGCAGATTGATCCACCCGTGCGTTTCTCTTGCCAGATCCCCTGGCTAGGGTTTTCCCATCCCACTTGGGCATCAAACATTGAAGTTTGAAACCAATATCTTACTTGGTAGCCAAGTGTGAATCTCTTGTATGCAATTTCACCTGCTTTAACCTACCTGCAAACGCCCTCATAGTCAACGCTTTAGCTTCTAGGTATGGGAATTTACAAGTGAAGAGGGCGTAGACCAATTATTTATGGATAGTGTGGTACCATCTGTTGTGTTTGTTGATTAATAATTTTTTTGTTTTAATGAAACCTACATACTTCAATATGAAGATGGAAGTGGAGCCTTCATATTGCTGGTGGATATCAGTTAAAACCCTCCCTTGCCACAAAACCTTAGTTCGCCCCTCATTTGTATAAGATCAAATTATTAATCCCTGGTGTATTATTTCCCTTACTCATTTCACTAAAAGTATGGCTTGAAGGTTTATCTAGTAGATTAGAGTTTTATTAGGCCCTAGGAAGAATACTTGAGCTTCTCTATCTCCTCAAGGGTAAAAATTCTTAAGTTCCCTTGCTACTAGTTAACACTAAATGCGTGAGATAGAAAAAACCTTAAGTCTAAAGGGAGGAAGCCACTCAGGCGAGTATTGTTAGTAAAGGTCTTAAGAAAATACTAGTAGGTGGAACAAGGGATAAGAACAATATCAAAGGACCAAAAGTTTAGTTGTAAGAAGTTAGTCATTATGAAATAATATTTATGGAAGCCCGCAACATCCAGATTCATCATTTAGAGTGGTGAAATTAATGAACTTAGTTCCCTTGTGGTTTTTCCTAATTAAGTAATGTTACCTACTTAAGGTTAATGTGGTGATGACAAGTGGTGTAATTATTGAATTTAGTTCCCTTGTTGTTTTCATAATTAAATAATAAGAAGGTTTCCACCAGAGTAAAATAAAAAGGTGATAAGGGGGAGTAAACGGTTATATTCTTAGTAAATCATGATGGATATGGTATGAGTTATTTAAATCGATTCACCCTTTTTTGTTATGGAAAATGAATTAATATAAGTATATGGATGAACTCCTTTATAACTACTTTCCCTACATGATCGAATTTTCATTAAAAATAAATTTCATTACTCTTGCGCCTTTAGAATAATGTTGATATAGGGATGATTAAGTGATTAATCTTCCTTGTGCTATGGGATAATGTTGATGTGTATATGATTGAGTGATTAGATTTCATTGTTCCATGTATTAAATGTTGATGTATGATCGGTTATGAATTTTCTTAATCTTGTGTCTTGAAGTTAAATGTTGATGTGTGATCGGATATGAATTTGCTTAATCTGAAGTCTTGAAATTAAATGTTGATGTATGATCGGTTATGAATTTGCTTAATCTTGCGTCTTGAAGTTAAATGTTGATGTGTGATCGGATATGAATTTTCTTAATCTGGCGTCTTGAAATTAAATGTTGATGTATGATCGATTATGAATTTGCTTAATCTTGCGTCTTGGAATTAAACATTGATGTATGATCGGTTATGAATTTGCTTAATCTTGCATCTTGAAAGTAATGCTGATATATGATTAGTTATGTAATTGATTACTCTTGCACCATGATTAATTGATGATTAAGATTTATTTATTGATCTAGTTCATTGTTGGCTTGATTGGAATAGCGGGATTTAGACACCTCATCGTTCCTCAGAACAATCGCCAGCCATGAGACCTTAAATGGTCAAAATCAATTGGATGAATCTTGGGCTTGAGCATTGCTTATGTGTCCTGGAGGTCCTGACCATGCAGGATAGGTTGGGCGGGTAGTTATTTTAATATTCAGTGTTTGGTTGATCATTACTTATATTTTCCTTCAATTGATTACGATGTGTTGAACTGTGTTGTATCTATGTTTAAGCATTAAATATGTGTTGTTGTTATTTATGATAACGCGTTGTCCTTGTGTCATTATTTATTTCGATGACATGTTGCTTGCAATGCTTTTAATTATAATTTCATGTTGATTATGTGTTGCTATGATTTATGCGTTGATGTTAATTTACTAATGAAAAAAAAAATTACTTATCATACTTCATTTGTGTCGTAAAGGCGGGGTCATTACATATGGTATAAGAGCGAGGTTCAACCCTGCGACCTGGGATCATTACGCCTTCTACTGTATTAAACACTTGATTAATAATTGATCACTAATTAAAATTGAAATTTGTCCATGTAGGTAATCATGGTTAGAGGACGCAGCGGAGGTAGACAACGTGGTGATAGGGGTAGAGGCGCGACGCCTCCATTAGCATCCACGCCAAAGGGTTCTAACACCCAAGTAGAAGAACAAGTCATTTGATAGAAGATTATTATTGTGGGCGATGTGGTTGGGTTGATGAGGTCCTTTCAGAGGATGTCAGAGGCCTTGATTAACCGACTAAATAGAGGTAAGGTCAGGGCACTTGTACCCAATGAAGGTTCACAGCGCGCCCTAGTCGGCACTGGTAGCATTCACAAATAACTTGAGAAGGTTAAGTTTCTCGAGTTCATGGGTGCCACGGATGGCTCGCCACCGAGGCATGGTTGAAGAATATGGCGATGTGATTTTCACTTTGTGACTACACCTCCTACATGAAGGTACGCATGGAGGTATTTCAGCTGATGGGAAGTGCTCTTCTATGGTGGAAGACGCTTCTTCCTCAGCTAAACATGGTCATCGAAGATGTGTCATGGGAACTGTTCGAGGAGCAGTTCAAGGAGAGGTATTTATCGGGGGAATTCATCGAGTGTCATCTCACTGAGTTCAATGCCTTATGAAAAGGTGTTCCTACGGTGTCGGAGTATGAGGATCGATTCATGGAGCTACTTAGGTATGTTCCACATCTGAACATAGAGAAGATGAAGGTCAACAAGTTTTTGTTTGTCCTTAACTTCAACATATGTGCAAAGGTGAGGATCCTAATGCCACAGATGTTGCACGATGTGGTCCAGAAGGCCCTCATAGCAGAGGAAGAAATGACCAACGGGGGTCATGGTAGGACTCCTACAATACTGACTGGACAGACGACAACAGGTGCACAACAACATCATACACCAGCCATACATACATCAGGGTATTGAGATACATCGAGAGGATCCACGTTCATGACACCACGAGGACCGGATCCTCAGCAGATGACTCCCTACAGAGCACCAAAACATCAACAACAACATCACCCACAACAGTAGCAGTTTAGGCCTATTCAATAAAACATGCAAGTATTTCAGGTTGGTAGGCCAACAACTTCTACTTCGGTGACCAGGAGTACTGGACCGAAGACCAGATGTTGGAGATGTGGAGAGACACATTACCAGTGAGACTGTCTGATTGAGAGGGCTAGAGAAGTTGCGTCAGCAGGACACACTACACTTGGAGATTTGGGCAAGTCCCACAAGATTCATGAATCGATGAATAACCACAAGGACGAGCACCAGTCCACTGTTCTAGAGACATCAAGTACCATTGTCGACCAAACTTTGAGTATTTTGATAGATCTCGATGCTACAGAGAGATGTATTTCTAGTGCAACGTTGAAAATAATTAAGGTAGAGGCAGTTGAAAAGGACGATTTTAGGTACATAGAAATGTCTTCGAGTGCCAAACAGAAGGTTGGAGGAAGGGTTTCAAACTATCGCATTAACTTGGGATATTTTGTAACGAAGTCCGACATGTACGTCACGATCTTAGGATCTTATGATGTCGTGACTGACATGGACTAGTTAGAATCGAATGATGCGATACTCAACTGTAAGACAAAGTGGTTGAGTTTGATTGATGATGAGGGACAGAGAAGAGTGATCATAGGTAGAAATCAGGGAGTGTCCTTGAGGTTCATTTCTTCCCTACAGTTGCAGAAGAGCATGTGCAAAGGGTGCAAGCTATATGTAATCTTAGCATTGAACGATAAGGGCATGGCAGAAGGATTAGAAAACCTTTCGGTAGTATGAGAGTTTGCGGATGTGTTCCCAGAAGAGTTACCAGGTTTTCCACCCGAAAGAGAGCTGGAGTTTACCATCGACTTGAAACATGGAACTGAATCGATAGAAAGAATGCCTTATTGGATGTCGACACCTGAGTTATAGGAGTTGAAAATGAAACTGAAAGAGTTGTTGGACCTAGGACTTATACGTCCAAGTGTGTCACCTTGGTGTGCGCCTATTATTTTCATAAGAAAGAAGGATGGATCGTGGAGACTCTGTATTGACTACCGTCAATTGAACAAGACAATGATCAAGAACCAATATCCGTTGCCAAGAATAGATTATATGTTTGATCAAATGAAGTGTGACGTTGGTTACTCACTTCCCTTATTGGGTTTTCTGAGTTATTGACCCAGGGTTCATGTCATTCGGGGTTCCAACAAATCATCTAAAACTATCGACCTTCCTGGTAAACTAGAAGGCAACACAGCGCCCAGAAAGCACTACGTAGTCTTACTCAAGATGGATTTAAATGGTGATTGTAATACGCAGGTGTTTACAGCCTAGGACAGGGTAGCGGAGAGGGGTTTCTTGATTAAGGTCAGATACCATGAGATGTAAGTTAGAGTACTTATTTCTTGGATTCGCATACGAATATCCCACAGTTTAATTAAATTTAAGTATAATCATATTCATAACAATGTATTAACTCATTTATCAAGTTTGACCATCAATTGTTGAAAGAAAGAAGAAACATGCATACATTTAACATGTTACACAAGAATTATCACGGTTCACCCCCTCCTAGGCTACGTCCACAAAGATTTGGCTCTTGGCTCTTGTATTATGATATTTCTGCATTTCCGTCACCTTGCACTTACAATTCTTCACAAAGCTGGGTAAGATCTATGTGAGGCAAACTAGATCGCACTAGGATCCACAGGCTATGGTCTCATCCTCAGATCTACCTTTCCTTGGGTCTCCTTTACTCAACAACTTACAAAATAGGTTCATATCGCTCAAAACATTATAGAGAATCGCTAACAACTACTAACGAACAACCCTATATGATACTTTTGTATCTATATTTATACATTTCAAGCTCTTTAGTCTATTACAGAATATTACCAAAACCCTAAACCTTCCTATGTTAGGTCTTTCTCCCATACGCGTGTTGCTCCTGCTCCAACTGTCGCTTTCCTTTATGCACGCTTTCTTGCATGCGCACGTGTTGCTCTTCTGCCAGTTGTTACTTCAGTTTTCCGCACGCTTTCTTTCCCATGATCATTCTTCTTTCCTCTTCGACCTAGTCCCAACAGGCCCCCAACACTAACATGTGACTCGTCCCGAGTCACCTAATTTATTTATGCTTCCTCGGCCTCCTTGGTGATTGTCTAGAACTGTTCCTGCAACTTTGCTTCTTTTGTCAGTGCCTATGCGGTTTTCTCCTTGATGGTGTCGACTATCTGAGCTACCACTTCCTCGCACATCAGTCCTGCACATTCTAGCTGAGTCTGTGTTATCTGGTTTATGGTTTCTTCTACCTGCATAAGTACTTTTGCTACCCGTTCCTGCAACGGTTCTATTTGAGCCCGACGCTCTTGTTTCTGTGTTTGCGCAGTTTTAAGTTATGCCTTTCTTAAACTCTTGCATTCTCTTGACTCGTTATGGAATTGGTATGGTCTTTTGTCATTTCTTGAGTTCTTGGATCATTGCATTGATCCTCTCCTCTTCCTTTTCCCAGTGTTGGACTTGTGGATCCTCTTCCAACCTTGTCCAAAGTTGCACTGCTTTATCGAGCAAGTTGATTGTCGTGCTGACCTATTTTTATACCTCCTGCAGTTGCATTGGTTCTTCCTACTTCCTTTTCTCCTTCACTGCTGGTTGATTTGTCGGTCTAATATGTCCATGGAGAGTCTCGATCTCCTTTTGATACTGATCAATTGCCTGTGTAATCTGGTCAATCTTCTTTGTGGTTGGGAGTTCATTTCCTTGCACAGTAGCTGGAAGTTTCCCAAAACCTTCTTCTACATTGTGTCCCAGCTCGTTTCTGCATTCTTTATCCTCCTTAGTTTCTGTTAGCGTCAGAAGTCACTCCTGGATTGCTTGCAGGAGCAGAGCCCAACACCCATCAGTTTTATGTCACGATATTTTAAATGGGTGATCAAATGGGTAGAGACTCGGGAAGATATCTCTCTAACTCGAGAACTGAGTCCGGTATGTAAGGAACAAAGGAGGTCTTGATCTAACTTCAGCCAGTGAGTTGATTTAAAGATGAGCAGGTTGAAGACTTGGTGAGGGGGGTGAGCGAACTACCTCAGGCAACAGGCCTTTCAGCAGTTTGTAGAAGAAAAAATTTGAATGCAAGATCCTCTTGGTTCAGGGCTTCGAGAAACTAAAAGGGGGACTTGACTGGATCCTCCAATTCCAAGTCGTTCAGCACTAAGAAAATCACAGGGACCGATTAGAAACAATGCAACTGTTACATTGATCCAACCTACATCATCCTATAACAGTTACGGCTCGACTGGATCCTCCAATTCCAAGCTGCTCTAACACAGTGTAAACAAAGATGTGAAATAAACCGACATTCATAAGGCAAGAAGTCTCAAAAGTCCATGCATAACCAGAAAAACAGTGCTTCATTAAAGTTTTACAATCGGGAGCCTTGCTCAATCATTGATTATTACAAAATACAAAGACTGAGTCTATATACTCAGAAAAATTTGCCTAACAGAGGCGTGCTTGGTCATCCAAGGCGTGGTGTCCTTTCGATCAAACTCGGATGGATATTCTTCGTCAGACTCCACCTTAACTGTGCATGGCTCCTGCAAGGGGAGTAGTTGAGCCATTAAGTGTCGAGCTAGTGTGTGCAGACCTCTCCGACTAGTCGAGGACTCGACATGGCGTCTTTGGAAAAAATTGATACACAGGACCTCCTCAGGAAGACAGCTTGTCAGATCCTTCATACTTCACGCTTAATGAGTGAGGAGAGGTTTCAACCACCCCCTCCTACCTTCATTTACTCCAATCGAGAACCAGGATTGAGATTGAATCAGATGGCACCTGGAGATCATGATGATCCCTTCTGTGACTAAACCCGACGCCTTTGGCCCCTCTTGCACCGCTCTTTTATTTCCCAAGTGACCACAAGTTGTGACCCTGCGTTTACTCTCAAAGGCGCTTTCGACGTTCACAAATAGGAAGGAGTTGATCCTTGCTTATTACAGTCACAATGAGCGAAACGTCGAGATGGCTTAATTAGGCGCCACGCGTCCCTCTCAAATCTGATGGTCCTGAACTCACTCCGGGATACAGCGGGCCCGACTTTGTTCGTTTTCAGTGCTTCGAGGTTCAAGGTTTCGAGATGTAGCATGACATGGAACACTCCCCCTTCGAACTCCTGAATGTCGAAATGTCGACGTGACCAGATCTCGCGCCACGCGTCCTTTGGATGGACGGCTACTGTACTCTCCTGTATGCAATATGGGTGCTATCCATCGCGCTAATCTCGGCGCAACTCCGCTAATCGCGATTTCTCGTCGATTGTTGATATGCTCCTATGAATCCGGACCGTCGACAATATAATTTCACCCGCTTACTCGCTTGGAAGCCTGAAATGAGATTTTTGCGTGCTGTGCTTGGGCGCTTCTCGTGCAACTTGCAGACCTGAAAAATCTTGTGCCCGGGACAAGAATTGTTACTAACAGTGTCTGATTGGGCCTGTGCACAAACTGTTTCCAGTGCTTCCCACTTCTTTGTTGCTTGTTGTAGCTCGACTAAGTTTTTATGTGCTCGAGCTTGCATCCCGTGGTCGACGCTAATCTGTAGTTTGTGTAATGATTTTGATGGAATCTGTTTCAAGACCAATTGGATATGATCCAAATCCTTCAGTGGTGTCTGTCCCACAATTTCATCCATTCACAGCATGCTAGGCTTTATGTAGACCATGGAATGTGCATGTGGTATTGGAAGAACTGGGTCGCGTTCTTCTACCTCCAGCCTTTCTGTGGTCTGTGTGGTTGATGGCTTTGTGCCTCTACCGCTACTCGTGATCTGGGATTCCCCAAATTTCTTAAGGAGCTATCACATTTATGTCAGTTCCTTCTACAGTTTGTCCCTGTGGTACGCAGTGTGATCAAAATCTTCTGTGAGACAGTCTTGGACCATCCTGGAAATCATCTCTCCATCATCCTCTGTGATTGTATAGTCCGGTGGTGGTCGTTGTGCCTTCATCGTCTTGCACGCACCTGCGTCTTGTACCACTGGTCTCTTATCCCCTCTGGTTCCTATGTGATGAGGTTTGGTGCGGTTTATTGTGCTCCCTCAATTGGTTTCCTCTGTCCATTGGTCAGCTGGGTGGTTTCTTTTCCTCCCTTATGGTTCCCTGGCTGCTCTGATCCGTCGTATGCCTGAGTTGACTTGGGTTGGCCCGTTCTTCATCTCTTGGGTACTGGGATTTGTGGAGGATGTGTCTCTACCTGCGCAACCCCTCCTTCTACTATTTGTCCCGGTACTCCTCTGGGTATAGTTGGAATCCCCCATTCATCAGGCCATTCGTTGATGACCATGTCGATATCACCCTTTTTGACACAGTAGCACAATTGTAGCCACTGTTTATCCGGGTCCTGCCTTGGTTGTATCCACATGGCTTGTTGCCTAGACCAGAAATTAGTGATGTCCCTGTATCATGTGACAGCCTCTGGTGTTATTCTCCATGCTCGGCTGATGGATTCTTGTATCTCTCGTAGGTATGCGTCGAATACAATTCCGTTCTCCTTCTTATGCTTGGCTAGTGGCCCAGCTCTCAGGACGCGATATCTTTCTCCCCCTGGCTGTGGTGTGGTAGCAAAGACGGTGTATTATGGTTCTCGTCGTCCCATGAAAGCTATGAGAGTGATCAGCCATGAGTAATGAAATTCGGTACCTGCGTCAAGCGCATCTTTGTAGCCTATTTGGAACAAGTTTGATACATATGGCTCCAAACTCATGAAGGTGCCTTCTGCGCACTGAGCTGCAACAACAATGACTCATGTTGGTACTTCATCTTTGTGTCATTTTCATAGCAGTTTGCAGGCTAAAATTTTGCGCCCAATTGTTTCGTGGCATCGTTGATCCGTTTAATTATAATGCCTCGTGTTCCCCAGTCGGTGTCATATTTATTCTTCATCTCTTCTGCCAATGCTTTTTCCTTGGACTTATCATCCAGAATCAGCGCGAGATCCATACCCTGGTGGGTAGGCCTGTTATCTGCATGATAAGTTCGACCGTTATGTGGACGGGTTTGTCCAACCATATATCCCATCCATACGTAATTGCTAATAGTTGTTTGACGCATGTTGTTGTATATTGGCCTCTGCCAAAGTGTGGTATCTTCAACAACCCTATAATTCATGTTCTGTCCAGTCCAGTGGCCCACTAGTGTGGCCGAGTGATGGTTTCTTTGAGTTTGTTCATGACTATTTTCTTCATAAAGACCTACAGTGCAAGATATGAATATTTGGTGTCATCTGCTATGTCATGGTCGGAATACTTGAGCTTCCTGACGTGACCTAATAGTTGTGGGTCCACCTGTACTCCCTCTGGTATGCGAGGTAGCACAATCTCTGCAGCCGGTTTCTTTCGAGGTGAGCTTGGTATCTGAATTCGGTCCTCTTGCCGCAATGGTTGGCTTGAGGTTCTAGCAGCTTCTCGTGGCTCCTTCTCCATCCATTCTTCCCAAGCCATGGCCATTTCCCCCATCGGCTCGACTGAAAAAGAATCTGGGATGGGTCTTTGTGGGATGTTTGGTTGCATTATTCCATCTGGGTTTTGTGCGCTTCTAGTGGCTCCTACGGCTACTTCGACATTTTCTGGTGTTATTTCCTGGTGGGTTTCTTCTTCTTTGTTTTGGGGCTTGTGCGCTACTGCTGGTGTATCTTGTTCCATGGCCTCTGTTTGTCGTTTCTGGGCCTCCTCAAGTATGGGTGTGGACTCTACTGGAATTTCCTCTAGTGATGGGATTTCGTCAATATCGATGATTTCTTGTGGTTGTTGTTTGCTTTCTTCCAATGGTCCTTGCAACCTTGTATGAGCCTTGATTGATCTGGTTGTATGGCCCGGTTCTACAAACTTTGGCAGTTCCATAATGGTGTCTGTCGAACGTTTGCGGGGTTTGAATGGATTTGGTGAGCTCTGTGGTTTCACTCTGTTTATTCTTGTTGTTGTTGCTCTTTTCATGTTCTCCTTCCACAAATAGACTAACTGTTGTTGTGCTCATGTGTTGTATGGACTCGTCATGAAGCTTGTCGAGGATGCTTCCTCCATCATGTGATTAATGCACCCTAACTATAGGTTCAATGCATCCGCGGTGGTTTCGTACTTTCCATTATGCCTACTCTGTCATATCCAGTTGGCACGTTTAATGTGGCATCCCATCCATCCTTGCCTTGCTTTAACTCTGCTTCTTGTTGTCATGTCAGCCTGCTTTTGTCGGCTTTCCCGCGTGTTTCCTTTTTCGATATGGTCATTATATTTTCCCTTGTTCTCTTCGTGTTTTGTATGCGGCTTGTCCATCATGTTGTTTTCATGTATTTTTTTATTTTTATTTTTTTTTACTGCGCGGTGGGTGGTCGACTGTCCTTGTATAGATTCAGTCGGCTCCCATTGAACCTTCCTCTGAGGTCTGCACCCGCTAGATCCTTAACTATACATCTCTTCCATCTGTGACAACTTTTACCTCATATGGTCCTAGCCAATGCATTCTCATCTTTCCTGGGTGTTGTAACAATTTACTGTCGTAGAGTAATACTAGATCTCCTTCCTTGAACATCTTCCTCTTGATGTGGTGGTCGTGCCAAGCTTTGTCTCTTGCTTTCTATACTTGTTGATGGAATCCTGCTAAGATTCAGTCTTCCTCCATTGACAGTAATTGATTTAGTCTTTCCTATACTGCACCTCGTTCTGTCATTTGTGTAATGGTTGCTACACATAGGCTGGGTATTAAAAATTATAAGGGCACTACTGCTTCTTGACAATAGACTAGTTTGAATGGTGGGTGGCCAGTCAGCTTTTTACATGTGGTTCTATACGCCCATAGTATTGCTGGTACCTTGAGATCCCAATCATCCCTGTTGACGTTGTATATCTTTGTCAAGGTGTTTTCTAGAATTTTGTTGAAGGCTTCTACTGTGCCATTTTCCTGTGGATGATACGGTGTGCTTTTTGGGTGATGAAATTCAAAATCTTCCAACATCACTCAGATGGTGTTGTTTATGAAGTGCGTTCCTTGGTCACTCATCAAAATTCTTGGGCACCCAAATCTAGTAATTACCTATTCAAACAGAAAGTGTGCAGCTATATCTGCACTGCAATCTTTTACTGGTGTGGCTTCAGCCCATCTTGTTAGGTATTCTGTCGTAGTGATAATATACCTCGTGCCTGTTCTTTTGGCTGGTGGGTTAATGGGTCCCATGAAGTCTATCACCCATTTTTCGAATGCTTCAAGTGTCACTTGTGGTCGTAGTGGCATCTCGTCCCTTCTATTGGGTTTGCCTACCCTTTGAACGACATCACATTGCTGACAGTATTCTTTGGAGTCTCTGTGGATCGTTGGCCACCATAATCATGTGCGCAGTACCTTTTGCGCGGTATCTTTTCCTGCATAATGCCCTTCTGCTATTCCCTCATGGGATTCTGCTAAAACTATTGATCGTTCGTGGGCTAGTATGTATCTTCGTAAGATGTTATCTGCGCCCCTCTTGTATATATGTCATGTGATCAATTGATAGTCAACTGTACGAACT
This sequence comes from Picea glauca, assembly GCA_000966675.3. Classification (NCBI taxonomy): domain Eukaryota; kingdom Viridiplantae; phylum Streptophyta; class Pinopsida; order Pinales; family Pinaceae; genus Picea; species Picea glauca. Next base: position 2,418 of record JZKD02S0113783.1, on the reverse strand, counting down.
ACGAGGTTCTTCTTTTACGTAGTGATATATTCTTGTGGCGCAGTACCTGTGCTTAAGTACTGGATGATCTATGCAAAGTAATCATTAGCAATCTGTACTGAGAATAGTTATGCATCTAGAAAGTTATCTTCTAAATTTGTTGGTTCCTCTCCATTTGTGACCCTCGATAGGTGGTCAGGATCTACAATTAGCTTTCCTGGTTTAACTATTACCTAAAAGTCAAATTCTTGAAATAGTAATAACCATCGATAGATTCTCCCCCCCAACATTGGCTTGTTGACTAGGTATTTCAGGGCTGAGTGATCTGTAAACATATTAAAGTGTGTTCCCAATAGGTAATGTCTGTACTTATGTAGTGCATAAACCATAGCTAGGCCTTCTCTTTCTGTCGTGTTATAATTATGTTCTGAATCTGATAATTTTTTGCTTGCAAACACTATCGGGTGATCCAAGTCTCCTTCTCTTGGTTGCGCCAAGATAGCTCCAAGTGGTATCGTTGATGCATCTACATGTACATGGAATGTCTTCTCCCAATCTGGTAATACCAATATTGGTGCGGTGACCATATTTTCCTTTAGGGTATCCAGACTGTGTTGGCACTCGTCGTTCCATTAATACTTTGTATCCTTCCTTAACAGTTTTTCCATTGGCGTTGTATTCTGCGCATAGCCTTTGATGGATTTCCTGTAATATCATGTATGTCCTAACGTTGCTCTGAGTTGGCGAACTGTTTTTGGCATTGGTAGATTAACAATGACTGAGATTTTGGTCGGATCCACTACCAAACCCTGTTTGCATACTATGTGTCCCAATAGTATCCCAAATGGGGTTCCAAATATGCATTTCTTGATATTCAGTGATATCTAGCACTGTCTGCATCATTCTAGCATTAGTCGTAACACTTCCACATGGTTTTTTAACAGGCTGTAGACCGTCCAATCATCCAGGTATACTTCGAGGAATTGATGGATGAATTCCTTAAATGTTGTGATGACCACTCTAGAAAATATCGTGGGTGAATTCTTCAGTCCGAATGACATGACTGTATACTGATAAGATCCCCATTCGGTCGCGAACGTGGTCTTGTGTCTATCCTCCTGTGCTATCTTAATCTGATGATATCCTGAGAATCCATCGGTAAATGAGTAGGCTTCGTGGCCTCCTACATTCTCGAGTACTTCATCCGTGAACGATGTGGGGAATGGGTCGTGTAGGCATGCATCATTCAACTTCCTCAAGTCAACGCATATCCTGATCCATCTTCCCTGTTTCTTGTCATGTACTACCATCGGACTTATCCATTCTGATTCTTCGATGGGTTCGATGATGCCAGCCTTGAGCATCCTCTCGATCTCATCTTTAACTTCCTGTTTATATATGGGATTCAATCTATATGGTCGTTGTTTAATGGGTCTCACATCAGGTCTGAGTGGTATCTTCATTTCTCCTAATTCTCCAACTATGCATTTCATCTCTGTAAAGGTTGTGGGAAAAAGGTCATTGTGTTCATGCAACAATTTTGTGATACTTTCCAGTGTCTGTTCATCCCAGTAATCTCCAATGTTGACCATCTTGGGCCGCTCGACAGTCCCTATGTTAACCTTCTTTATCTTGATTGGTGCAGAGATGACCTATGACTCTAAGGGTGGTCCTTCCACATCTCTCTCACCTTCGACTTCTTCGATCTGAATATCGCGTGGATCATCTTCATCCGGAGCTTCCTCCTGTACGTGGTAGCATGATAGTAGATCCTTGACTGTCTACTTATTTTGTTGTTGTACCTGTTAACTCCCAAAATAGCACCGTCATTTTGGTCGGGTTTTACGGTGGATAGCATGGCTATTGATAGTTTTCTCAATTACTTGTTGAGTCCTTTTAGCTGCAAAACTTAAGCTTTGGTTTTGACCCATAAAGTCTTCTTTTTCAAAATTGTCATTTTTTACTTTCCACAGCTAACATGTTTTCAAAAATTCATTGTGCGCTGTGGAAAGTGCCCACTTTCAACAGCTAAGGAGATCGTTTCATCAGTTGGCGCGCTGTTGAAAGTGTCAAATCTTAAAAGGTTTTTAAAATCAGTTCTCGGGTGGCACGCTGTCAAAGGTACATGCTTTCAACAGCTAAGGAGGGTCTTCTACAAAGTGGCGCGCTGTTGAAAGTACTTACTTTCAGCAGCTAACAGGGGCTTACAAAGAGGTGCGCTGAGGAAAGTCAAGATTATCAACATATAACAGAGGCTGTACTCCTGGGTTGGCAACATCAAATCAAATCTTTGGTTCCATATCAGACATTGTTTACAAAGGATCGTTTAGGGTTTTGAATTGCAAATGGAAAAAATGATACTTAAACTTGCAGGGCACTTTTCATTCCCTTCCTGAGCTCCAAATTAAGATCTAACAAGACCATTGGAAAGCTGAGTTT